>CM053770.1:584775772-584863963 GCA_028658325.1 Potorous gilbertii | reverse complement strand
TGGTAAGCTGTTCTCTTCCTCGTCAGAGAGGAATGGCGGAATCATCTTCTCAAGAAAATAACCTTCTATGGTCTTAGTTTTTTTCCCTTTTCTGGGCATTTTCCCAGTCAGTTACTTGACTTCTGAGAGTCTTCTCCCCCAGTTCTCATTTTTAAAGAATTATTTTTTCAGTGAGCTTTTGTACATTATTTTCCACTTGACCAATTCTACTCTTTAAGAAGTTCTACTCTTCAGCAATTTTTGTACATCATTTTTTTAAAATTTGGTTAATTCTGAATTCTAAGGATTTTTTGTCAATGGATTTTACAAAACTGTTGACTCCTTTTTCATGATTTTCTCACATCACTCTCATTTCTTTTCTCAGTTTTTCCTCTGTTTCTCTTATTTGCTTTTTTAAATCCTTTTTGAGACTTTTCAAGACTTCTTTTTGGGCCTAAGAGCAATTTTCACATTTTTTTTCTTTGAGTCTTTGCATGAAGTTGCTTTGATTACTTTTTCTTCTTCTGAGTTTGTATTTTGATCTTCTTTGTCAACACAGGAACTTTCTATGATCAAGTTCTTTTTTTTCTTGTTTGCTCATTTTCCCAGCCTATTTCTTGTCATTTAATTTAACATGTTAAAGTTGGACTTTGCTTCAAGGGTGGAGGGAACATTGTCTCAAACTTATAGTTTTTCATGCTGCTATTCTCAGAACTAGTTCTAGGGGGTCCTTAAGTTTTCAATTCTTCCAAGGTTGTATGATCTTAGGAGTGGTCGTTGCTTTCCTGACCTATGCTCTGGTCCACAAACCCTACTATACCCTTTTCTACCCTACAACTGTCACCAGCATACCCACTTCATCTAGTGCTCATCCTCACTTTAAGACTACAACCCTGACCATGCATAGTCAATGCAGCTCCCAGTGCCAGCAAAGGGTCCCCTGTAATCTCTTTCTGACCAGTGTCCTGATCCCCTTCCTATATGTGAACTGAGAATTCTGGAAGCCTCTACAGCCAATTCAGTCACCTCCAAGGCCTCCTGCTGGCTCGCCAGGTGTAGACTGTATTAGATTGCCCTTCCCACTCACCCCAGTGAGACATACCCTTCCTGTCAACCTTCTAAGTTTTCTTGGGCTAGAAAATTGTTTCACACCATCCTTTTGTTGATTCTACCTCTCCAGAATTCATTTTAAGACATTATTTTAATATTTTTGTTGTTTGGAGGGTAGGGTGTGAACAGTTTATGAACTTTTCTTACATAATTATATATTATATTAACTAGTCTTTTTATAAAATTACTGTCATATGCACCAAATGTTTGGCTTACACAATTTGGTCCAGTCTTCTTGCTACATCCTTGGTGCCTAAGAGAATTTTAAAAATTTGTCAGTGTAAAAATAGTTTAGGAGTCTTAGGTAAATGATCTTATGGTCTACAGTTGAGCTAACATCAACAACCTCAATTTCAATTTCTTGGTCATTGCATCCCTTTTCCTGGGCTTTACAAACAGGAAGTAGACTTGCTATATAAAAGTCATCTTCTCTTTGGCTCCCCTATTTATATTCACCTTCCAAAAACCCATCTGAATGTGACTACAGACTTCTCCATCTTTTTTCTGTGTTTCAAATCATAGAGTCTAGAAACAAGGAAATAGTAAAGGTATTTGGTGATGTCAAAAAGTTTGATCATAATGACCCATGACATTAAGGAAAAGAGGGAAAAAAGACCCTTTTGCACAACTATTCGAAAGGTCGAATATTTGGCTACTGGGTTTTTTTTTCCAGTGTAACCATTAACAGTTGCACCCTAAAGAGTTCCAGGCCACAAAACAGGGCATTTGAATGACATGCTAAAGAGACGAGAATTCCATGTGAGCTTGTGTCTTTCTAAAATGTTTCATTTGGGAAAACTAAGACAGGCAAGTCAATTAACTTTACAAGAGAAAAGGAAAAAAAAATCCATTTTCTCTCTAGTTTACCACTGTAAAAACTTAAAGGGCTCCCCTTCCAAGAATGCTATTAATTTTTACAGTGTCAGCATGCTTTTTATAAACTGCATTTTTATGATTTGGTGCTCAGTGTTGGAAACGTTTTATATTTGAGAGGAAAGACTGAGCCTTTGCAAAATAGAACAGGATCATATTTAAACCATTTGATCTATTTTTGAACTTGAAGGTTTTAGTCCCATGTAACAAACTAATTTTGAACGGAGGTTTTTCTAAGACATATAGTAAGTGCCTTTCTTTGATGTGTTTCCTCCCTTGTCTTGCTTCCTGCCATTCTCTGAGTTCCAAGGGTGTGTGCTGAGCATGAAGTCAGTGCCATGCAATGCCAATATGCAACACCCATGTCCACTGAAGGCCACCTCAAGCCTTGGGAGTAATTAATCTGTCACCACTTCACTTCCCTTTTTGGCATAAAATGGGCAATAAATATGATTAAAATGATAGAAAAAAGGTCCAATGAGGAAAAGTTAAGAGAGTTCGGATTGTTCAGCTCAGAGAAAAGAGGGCTTGATGACTGTCTTTAAATATATATTAATGAAGGTAGGACTGAAAGACTATTTTTTTGTGTGTCCATCACAAAAGATTATTTTTTTGTGTGTCCAGGGGATAAATAAGAAGTAATGAACTTAAAACAAATGAGATTTTCATTGTACAGAAGGAAAATTTTCCCAACAAATCAATGGCCTACTGAGAGAGACTATAGAATCCCTAAAAGTCTTTAAAAGGAGAATAAATAGCCATTTGTTCTAGATAGGTTAGACATTCACCAGAAATATGGACCCAGTGACTTGACTTGGTCACACATCCATGGGTAGCAGGGGCATGACAAAAAAACAGACATTTCTTGACTTCCAGGAGTATTTCTACTATACTACTCTGATGCTAGTTCTCCTCTAAGGAATATTTTGAGGGATTTTGTTAAATGTAGAAATTCTTGACTCTTTACCAACCACGGTATTCCATGATTCACAGCACATAGCATCACTATGAGATTATTAGTATTTCACAGTCCAGCTAACAAGCACTTATTAAGTGCCTATTATATTCTAAGCATTATATTAAGTGCTAGTGATACCAAAGAAAGGCAAAAATATAGTCTTTGTCTTCAAGAAACTTATATTCTATTTTATATTATATATTTATGTTTATATATTTTATATATACATATTATATATTATATTCTAATGTGGAAGACAACCTGTAAACAACTAGTTAGAAGATACATACAGAGTCACATTCTGAGAGGAAAGGCAATAGTAGCTGAAAGGAAGAGGAAGACCTCCTGTAGAAGGCAAGATTGAGCTGAGTCTTAAAGGAAGTCAGGAAAACTAAGCGATTGCCAAGTGAGAGCATTCTAGGCATGGGGGTACAACTAGGGCAAAGGCAAGTGATTGAAGTTGAAGTGTCATGTTCAAGAAACTGCATTTAGGCCAGTGTTGCTGGATAAAGAATATGGAGGAGAGTAAGGTATAAGATTATAAAGGTTATAAAGGAAGGGGCCAAGTTATGAAGAACTTGCAGTGTCAAATGAAAAAGTTTATATTTGATCTTGGAGGGAACAGGAAGTCACTGGAGTTCACTGAGTAGAGAGGTGACATTGTCAAACCTACACTGTAGAATATTACCTTAGCAACTAAGAGATAGATGGATTGGGGTGCGAAGGCAGGGAAACCGGTTAGAAGTCTATTCAATCATCCAGATGAGAGCTAATAAAGACCTGGATTAGGGTGGTAATTGTATGAGGGCAAAGCAAAGGATATACAAGAGATGCTATGAAAGTAGAAATGACAAGATTTGATGGCACCTTAAATATATGTGGCAAGTGAGAGGGAAGAGCTGAGGATGACACTGAGGTTGTAAGTCTCAGTGACTAAGAGAATATTGATGCCCTCAATAGATCAAAAAGTTGGAATAAGTGAGGAGTGTTGGGAAAGGAAAGGGCAGGGGTAGAGGGGGGGAAGGGTTGTGGAATAATGCATTCTTTTTGGACATTTTGGGTCTGAGACACCTGTAAGATATCTAGCCAAGATGTCCAAGAGGCAGTTGGTGATGCTATACTGGAACTCAGGAGAAAAATTAAAGCTGGATTTATAGATTGGGGAATCATCCAGGTAAAGATGACAATTGAATCCATGAGAGCTGATATGATCACCAAGCAAGATAATATAGAGGGAGAAGAAAAGAGGTGGGTTTTTTTTGCATGTGTCAGAAAACTATAGGGGTGTAACAAAAGCAATGTTCAATTTCCCAAATGCAATCCAGTCTATTCTTCCATTTGACTCTGGGCCAAAGATTCAAAATTATAGGTAACCCAAAGGCCAGCAAAGAGATACACTGTGGCATAAGTAGACTGCAGCATATTATCAATCATGACTTGCATGCCAGATGAACCTGTGCCGATAGGCATGGGAACCTAGTAGTCAGACACCCTGGGACCCTTAATGTATATCCCAAATGGAACTCACAATCCTCCCCTATAAAAATGTTTTCTCTTTCTGACTTCCTTATTTCTACACAAAGTGTGTTAAATTTAGTAAGAGGACCTGGTATCACTTCCTCATTCTGGCTCTTTACAAGACCCTAGGCAAGTCACTTGACCTATTTGGGCCTTAGTTTTCTAATGAGGAGAACAAAAATGTTGGCCTAGATGACCTATAATGTCAATTATAAACCCAAGTCCCTAATTCTATCATCTTGTGGAAAGTATGATCAGAAAAGGCTAGATAAGAGTACAGGGTAGGTAGCAGGTGCTGCCATGGTGTCCATAAATGTTAAAAGATCCAGAAGACAGACACCATTTTGTTAAGGAAGTAGTCTACAAAATATCTACCCAAATTTATAGGACAGAATGGACAACAATCACAGAGCTTGAGAAAGTACAAATGAATCATGGTCCATACCAGTGAAGGAAGTATGTACCTAGATGTGATCATTAATCCATCTAAGTAGAATTGGAGAGAGTATAAATGCATGGGATCCTAATAAGTATTCAAAGATAGAGATGAATCCTTGCCATCATCATAAAGTGTATGTAAGAAAGCATGGTAGAATAGAAAGAGAAATTGATCTAGAGCTCCAAAATCTCAGAGTTGAAAGGAACCTCAGACATCTAGTCCAATCTCTACTTGAACATGACTCCTCTCTATGACATATCTAAGGAGTGGTATTCTAGACTCTGCTTCAGAACTCTAGTTAAAAGGAACCCACTACCCCTAATGGTAACCAATTCCCTCTAATTGTTATGTAGTCCCTTCTCTGCAATTTCTACCTAATGCTCACAAATCCTCTTACTGGGGCCAAGCAGAACAAGTTCAGTCTCCCTTCTACATGACAATCCTTTAAACATTGGAAGACGTCACATCACTCACTCCCACTAAGTATCTCCTCTCTTCTAAGAATTCCTGGTTCATTCCATTAATCTTCACACAACATGTTCTCCCTCCCTCTTAGCATCCAGACCATCCTCTTCTGAATGTTCTGTAGCTTATCAGTGTCTTTTTTTTTTTAATGTAGCCCTCAGAATTGGCCACTTCCACACATGGTAGGAGCAGACTAGCGCCATAGTATTGAACACTAGATCTTATGAGGCCAAATGGAACAAGTTTAATCATTCCTACACATGGTAGCTCTTCAAATATTTGAGCATAGTTATCATGGCACCCTGGAATATTCTCTTCTCCAGATTAAAAATGCCCAGTTCCTTCAAGCAATATTTATATGACATGGACTCAAAGTCCTTCACCATCTGATGGCTCTCCTTGAAAATTTTCCACCTTATCATTGTACCTTTTAAGTAGTGATGCTAAGAACTGAACACAATACTTCAGGTCAGGTCAGAGAAGGACAGAATACAGTGGAACTATCACATCCATCCTCTTTGAAACTCTTGCCTCCCTTACCAGAGAATGAGACCCCATTAGCTTGTTTTGGCACCATGTCATAATACTAACTCATATTCAGAACAACTTCTAAATTTCCCCTGTGTTCCACCTATAAAGTTGATTTTTGTACCCCCGAAAAGGATACATTTATCCCTATTTTACTTCATCTTACTAAATTCAACCCAGTGTTGTCAAGTCTGTCAAGACTTCTTTGATCTTGACTCTCATCTAGTAAGTTATCCTTACCAGCTTTGTTTCATTTTCATATGTGAAAGATTTTCCATCCAAGCCATTGATAAAAAATTAAACAGCAGGGCAAAACATACATCACTGTGGTACTCCACTGGAGAACTCTTTAATGAGGACTCCTCCAATGGAGACCATATCAATATTTAACAACTAGAAACTATTCCTTGAGTGTAGACATTCAACTAGTCCTGAATTCATCTAATTGTATTCTCATCTAATCCTTACTTCATCTTCTCAAAGAATGATATGAGATACATTATCCTAACTTTTGACAAAATCTAGTTAAACTACGTCCACAGCATTCCCTGCTTCTACAAGTTTAGAAATCATATCAAACAAGCAAATGAGGTTAGTCTGGCATGACTTGTTCTGGATGAAGTCATGCTGACGCTTTGTTATCTATCATCTCTTTCCTTTCTGGATGTTCATCAACATCTCTTTAATGATCCATTCCAGAATTTTCTCAGGAATCTATATCAAGTTCACTGGGTCACAGGTTGCATGCTGGGATCTCTTTGCTTCTTAGAAAAATAACACAGCTCAAGTATTGTCTTCTAAAGATGTCTTTTTTTATTCCACTACAGTTGTTAGCCCCTAAAACAATTATTTTCTACTTACTTATCTGTGTACAAGTTGTTTCCCCATAGTAGAAAGTAAGCTCCCAAGAGGGCAAGGACTATTAAGCTTTTGTCTTCGTGTAGCATGTTCTGAGGATGATATTCTCACTAGCCATTACATTTGCATCCTTAATACCTGGCCCAGGGCTCAACAAACATCAATTGCCCACTAAAAGCTTGTTGAATTGAAAATAAAGATACATTTAGCAAGTTTTATTTACCTGCATTAAAATTCTTATTGGGGAGCACTAGACACTTGAATCAATTACCTTCACCTAAGATAACAACAAAGGAGATGTTTATGCAACAAGAATGAGATACATACATATTCCTTGTTCCCTCACCTTATCTTCTTACATCAAGGCTTCTTCTAATCTGTTTGCTTGCCAATCCTTACCGTGTTTCATGAGCACTCCTTTCTAGAGTCTGGAACAGCAAAGGGGGAATCTTATTCTCCTACTCTAATGGACTGGAACCCAGTAACCCGTTTATTGGATGAACTCCCTTCTAGGTGGCCTAGATAGTTCTTAATACCAGAGAATTTTCCCATAAAGCAAGCTGAGCCAAATTCAGGGCACAAGGAATTTGGCAAAGTATGTCTAATGGCATGGCCCACAGCCCAGAAATTCAGTAACTACGTAGCTCCAACATGGACAAGTTTTGGATTATATATTTTTTTTGCCCTGAAGAACAAACAGATGACATGTTCACAGATGAGATTTATGTGGCTCTTTTGCCATAAAAGAAATAAACACTCACATTCCAATTGCACTGTCACTGATAGCTAATTTTCTTCTCCTTAAAGGACCAGTATAGAAAAAAAAATTGAGAAGCGGGGAAAGTGATCAAAGAAAATAAACTGTTGCTAGAAATTCTGAACAGAGGAAATAAGGCCTTTGGGGAAAATAATTCCCTTCTATTTTCAGTGTTTGCACACATGGTATATAGCATCACAGAATCAGAATGCTAGAGCTAGAAGGGATCACTGGTATCATCTAGTTTGCCATCTTCATGATTTAGCCATAAACAAGTCTTGTAAAGAAAGGGAACATAGGGAGTAGCACTCAGAACCCTTTGATTCAGGGCTAGGTCATTTCATGCATATCAACAAAGGGAAAAAAACAGCAATAGGGAGCCTTAGACATTGATAAAGAACTTGTTAGACCACTTTTACCTTAGGGCAGGCCAGTTGGACATGTCAGTGCTTCTCACAAGGGTGACCCACTGCCAAGGATGCTATATGATCCTTTAGGGTAAAAATAATGTTGAGTGAGCCACACCCAGAAATCCAACTGATGTTCTAAAGTAACTCATTAATGCAGCTCTCATCTGAAGTGCATTTGGCCTCAGAGAAAAGAAGAGTAGCCATGGAATCCAAAATCTAATTTAGAATGCTATAGGAAACTTCTCCAACTTCTGTGTGGCTCCTCGGGCTCTGAATTCTGTGCCAGTAGCACTGGCATGTAAGTGGGTACACACATGTACATGTGATTTATGTGTGCATCTATGCGTGGTTTATGGAAAGCCAGCAAACTGAGGATGTCTCTTTTTGTCCTTTCTTTCCCCGAAGTCACATGATATGAGCTAAATCATTCCTGAAAATAGACACCATTATATTTTATTCCTCCAAACCCTGGCCAAAAACAAACGAACAAATAAAAAACACCTAAAGTAAAGGAATATAAAATCTATAAATAAAAGAAAATGAAAATAAAGTAAATAAATGGGGCAAGGTCATTTGATGGTATCAGGCCTAAAAGATTCATAAGAAAACAAGGAGAAGACTGAAAGGAAGGGAGATAAAAAACTAACTCTTAATTATACTTTATTGTTTCACAATAAGTGCCTTTCCCCTTAAACATTTAAATGAGGCTTTTGTAGAAGACAGCAATCTCCCTAGGGGTGTTCTAATGACCCGAAGATATTCAGAAAGCATCTCTCTAGACTAGTTGTTTAGTGGGAGCTGAGAAGGGTCATGGCAGAGTTCATTCCCAAACTCAAAGGCAAGGTATCAGTGCGAGGTAGTTGTTTGTACCACTCATTCTGCTACAAATTTAGAATCCAAGAGAAAACATGGCGTTACCTGGTGTCCAAAGAATGAGAAAGTTAGAAAGCTGGAAGGGGACATTGGGAAATTATGTAGTCCATATCTCAGCCATTAAACATCCGTGCTAAAACTGAGGGTCTTTTAGAGTTGTACAACTTTAATAGGTGGCATTTCCTTGTATGAGCCAACTGCTTTCCAGATATGGGACTCTAACCAAGTCCCTTCTTTCCTATGAACATATTTCCTCATCTGTAACATGAGGGAAATGGACTAAGTGCTTTATAATGTCACTTCCAGCACTAATATTCTCTGATATCATTTCATAAAAGAGCCCCTTTGACATTTCAATAACTAATTCTCCTTGAATAGCATCCACAAGGGACCCGCAATTCTGGTGTCAATGGATGTAAACCCCTGGCCTGCAAACAGGAGATAAGAGTTTAGAGATCCATCTTCACCTATACCTGGGTAAACTTTGAGAAGCATCATGACATAATGGATAGAGTGATGAATTTCGCATCACAAAGACCGAAATTCACAGATCGCCTCTGTGACCCTGAGCAAGTCACTTGAGTCTAAGCTTGCTCATCTGTAAAAGGGAAGGATTAGATTAGTCGGCCTCTGAGGTCCTTTCCAGCCTTAAATCTATGATCCTAAATCAGCAACTCTAAATCTCCTGGTCCTCATCTGTCAAGTGAATATCTGTCTCAAATCATTTTTGTTAGGATCAAAGAAGATGATGTATTTAAAGTGCTATATAAATGTCAGCTATTATTGTTTAGGAGAGGAAAGGGGACAGTTAGGCCATTTTTCATGTTATCTTGTGTTAGAATAATAAAGAATAAGTAATTTTGTCAGCCCTTGGGGCACTCCAGTCTATGAATTAGTAAATTTACAACAGCTGCCTCAGGTTAAAAGGTTAAGTAACTGAGAGGTTAAGTGACTTCACATAGGTAAAAAAGAGGAAGAACTGAACCCAGGTCTCTCCTGTATACCACTTTGTTTCTCGTAATGATATCTTATAGACTTTGACAATTCAATAACAAAATAATATTTCATTGCTTGGTAAGGCACACACTGGAAGATATTTGAGTAGAAGAACTCCAAAAATGGGATTAAAGTCAGATTCATAGGATCCTAGGATTTAAAAGAAAAGTAGCTTGGAAAGCATCAAATTCAAGCTCATCGTTTTACAGCTCGGGAAACTGAGGCCCAGAAAAGTGAAGTGACTTGACCCAAATCCCAACAGTAGTAAGTACTAACGCAAGAATCTGAAACCAAGTTCTATGACTTTGAATTCTATGAATTCAGGGCTCAAGTTGCTTGGGCTAAGGCAGAATTCTTTGAGCAAAAATACAGTTTATTCTTTCTACCTAGAATGCTATTACACAGTGGTAGAAAACCCTAAAGCTATAGGCAAAGTATTCTCTTCTAAATAGTCTTAGTGGAAATGTGTATTTATAGGAACACGAATTACCCCATCCTTTAAAGTTATGATCCTATAACATAGGAGCTACTATGATTCCCTCCCTGATTTGTTAGAACCCTGTCATTGGGTTCTATAGTGGGAAAAAGGGGAAGGTTTTTACTTCTTTACAGAATTTACATAAAACTACCATCTACAAGGGCTTCTTCTTGAAAATGCACTTAAAGACAGTCTTGCTTCATTCCATTGCTGTGTTTTTTCTTCAGGCCCTAACAATATTCTCATTTGAAGTTTTCCACTTTGTAGGAATTCATCTAGGAGCAGCTGGAAGTCCCATTGTGGTTTTTAATGACTATTTGTCATAATTTCACACAGGCTTTGAAAACAAAGGCACAGAATAAAGAATCAGACTCAAGCTCTCTTAAAGGAACTCCTCAAGGGCTCAATGTCCTAAATGGTTCTCTTTTCAGACACAAAAGCATTTTATGTGTCCCTCTGTATTATCAACTCTGCTAAAGTAACTGATGAAAAATGAATAAGACTAATCCTGTTCCAGTTCAATTATTTCTTTTTAGTTGCTTTTATTTTGCTTAAACCAGTCACTTGAACTCAATTAACACACATAAGCATTTTGTCCAGAGCTGGCCACCCTTCCCTCTATTCCCCAAAGTCTTGTATCCTGGTTTTTTAAAAAACTTCTTTTCTTGATTTTAGCAGATGTTGACTATTAATATATCTTGGAGTTTGGGGTATTTCCACTGTGAACTTCAGGAACAGAAGAATTTAACTCCATATGTTTTTCTGTGGTCAGTTTTCACTTGCCACCTGCAGAGATTTAACCATCATTGCAAATGTAATAAATAAAATAAAGGAAGAGGCAAAATGCAATATAATTAAAAAGATTCAGGACATGAAAGTCAGAAAAGTAAATGGAACAGAGGGTTTATAATGACCACAACAACCTTGAAGAAAGACCTGACCTACTTTTTGCATATATATCTTCCTTTTTTTCTCCCAAAATCTACCTATCATCTAAAGTCCCCAATGCAGTTTCAACATTCCAAAGAGAATTGGGAGTTGGACTGACAAAGACATCTGAATACCTACACTTATCCAAAATCTGCATTTTTATTAATTAAAATTTGAGTTATAGATTTTATTTTGAAGGTATTTTTCTTTGATATAGTGGGAGATTGAACAGGGAGTCAAGAGAAGGGGCTCCTAGTCCTAGGTCTATGGCAAATTATCTATACACCCATATACCTCTGTGTGCTTCAGTTTTCACATATATGAAATGGGAAAACTATAATGTTTATTGTGATCATCAATAATTCTAAACTATAAAAATCTTTTTTTAGTATCTTATCATTACATAGACAATGAGACTAATTGTTCAAAAATTATTCTAGCAGAATGTAAAATCTTGAAGGTTCTGCTAAGCTGGAAAAGTCTGAAAAGTGACCTGACATTTAAGACTGAATTGTTCTACAATCTGAGGTCTGACCCAGCTTAGTTCAGGTAAATACACTAGCAAAAGCCTATCCATTGGGAAACCAAGTGTTTTGGGCATGGTAACTCAGAAAGAACGTCTATAAGGTACTAATATCTTTTTTCAGCAAAGGCAGTATCTACACTAAAAAGAAAAATACATATTTCCAAGGGTATAAGTCATCCTCTCAAATAAAGGAAGGTTCTAGCTCTGGTGTATCTTTGGTATGGAAAAGGAAATAAATCTACCCTATCAACATAATCTTCCCTCTGTCCAAAGGTCACTATGGAACAAACCTGGTTTTGTCTAAGATGAGTGAAGGTAAGGATTCTCCTAGTTATATCTGTCCTTGATATAAAGAGGAGAAATGAAGCCATCATATCCTTCAGCTTATAATTTCAAAAATATTTATATTGGTTCTAGGAAATAAGTAGATTAGGTTCTGATACCTCTGAGTACCATTGTCAATTTGCAATCCATTTGTGCTCAATTCAATTCAACTCAACAAAGCTATGTGTAAAACACTAGAATAAGTTCTGGGTAAGATAGAAAATTTTGATACTATCTGGTTCCCATCCTTGTAGAGCTCACAGACTGGGAGAATGATATGGTATATATAGAAATCACTCTTGCAAAGAATGATACCTTATATTTGGCACATTATAGAACCACAAGAAAATTCAGCGGCTCATCAATAAGACAGAAACTTTGGTTGGGTTGATCATGGTGTAGGTCCATCAAGTTCTTGTTTGTACCTAGATCAATCAGTTGATAATCTAATGATAAGGCAAACTGTAGAGGGGGGGATGTACCTTTTCTTAAGGATAGAAATGCAGTCCCGTTCCTTCCACTATGTGTTTTGATAGCTCTAATGTTGTAAATGTACAAGACTCAGACTCTATAATAATTAGCACTAAGGAAAAGGAAGAGAGAATTCACTTCTATCAAATTTCCAGGGACCAGATGTTGGAGAGAGGGGAGAGGAGAGGGGGAAATAGAAGGGAGAACACATAGATATGAATATGATATTCATGAGAAACAAAGAAAAGAAAAGAAAATATTTCCTGTGGTTTTGAAATTTACTCTGAGGCACCACAAAGTTAAATCTACCCTCCCCCCTAACCAAGTATTAGTGTGTAGAGTCAGATACCTTAGGATAATAGATTAGACCTAGATGCATTGTTAAAATCCATTGAGTTCAGCTCCCTCATTTTAAAAATGAGGAAATCAAGGTCAAGAAAAGTTAGGTGACCCTAGCCAAGGTCAAAGAAGTATGGAGTGGCAGAGTTAGAATTTGAACTCAAATCCTCAGTGGAGTGTTACTGTACTGCAACATGATTCCTCTCCCCAGTTTTGGCTGACAAATAAGGACTAGTGATTAAAATTAAAAAAAAAAAAGACGACAGTCCCTGATATCAAGAAGCTTACATTTTAAGGAGAGAGATACACAGAGGAGTGGTAGCCAGAGAAGAGCACTTTGGACTAAAATGTTATAGGGATGGTAACTAAAGTCATAGGAGAACAGAATGAAATACCCTTTCCAGGAAAAATGGAAGAGTTCATTTATTTGATTACATTTCCAAACAAGGTAGTAAAATTAAATATGCTAGGACCTTTTCTACAGAAATAGTGGGCCAAGTGAGGCAGTCAGCAATCAAGACAATATGGTTCCAGAGATGAAAGTGTTTAAATCTCCAGTATATGGTCTCTGGTCCTATGGCAAGGAAGTTGTTGAGAAGATAAGCCAGGGAATAGTGAAACAAATGAAGTAGGAGCATCCAGCAACACTGGGTCATTGTAACTCTTCCCTGGGACTGCTAGGTGGTGCAGTGGATAGGACTGAACCTGAAAACACAAAGACTCATATGATAGTATATGTAGAGAATCCTAGAAAATCAACTTAAAAACTAGCTGAAATAATCAACAACTTTAGCAAAGTTGCAGGATATAAAATAAACCCACATAAATTATCAGCATTTCTACATGTTACTAATGAAGTCCCGCAGCAAGTGATACAAAGAGGAATTCCATTTAAAATAATAGTAGATGATATAAAATACTTGGAAATCTATCTGCCAAGAAAAACCCAGGAACTATATGAATACAATTACAAAAGATTTTTCACACAAATAAAGTCATATCTAGACGATTGGAAAAATATTAATTGCTCACAGTAGGCTGAGTCAATATAGTAACAATAACATTCTTTTGTTTTCAGTCATCTCAGTTGAGTCTTATTCTTTGTGACCTCATTTGGGGCTTTCTTGGCAAATATACTACAGCAGTTTGCCATGTCCTTTTACAGCTCATTTTACAAATAAGAAACTAAGGCAAGTGGGGTTAAATGACTTATCAGGGTCACACAATTATTTATTGTATGAGGTCAGATTTGAACTCAGGCCTTCTTGAGTCCAAATCTAGTACTCTATCCACTGTACCACTAGCTAAATTAATATATTTATTCAGTGACATACCAATCAAGCTACCAAAAATATTTTACAGAGCTAGCTAGAAAAAAAAATAACAAAATTCCTCTGGAATAACAAAAGGTTAAAAATATAAACAGAATTAATGGGAAAAAAAAGGGAAAGAAGGTAGCCTAACTATACCAGATCTCAAACTGTATTATGAAGTGTAATCATCAAAACAATCTGGTACTGCCTAAGAAATAGAGTGATGGATCATTGGAACAGATGAGGTACACAAGACGTGGTAAATTACTATAATAATCCAGTGTTGGATAAACCCAAAGATCCAAGTTTGGGGGGCAAGAACTCACCATTTGACAAAAATTGCTAGGAAAACTGGAAAGCAATTTAACAGAAACTAGGTAAAGACCAATATGTCACACTGTATACCAAGATAAGGTCAAAGTGAGTACATGATTTAGACATAAAGGGTGATACTATGGATAAATCAAGGGAGCATAGAATAGTTTACCTGCTAGATCCATAGAAAAGGGAAGCATTTATGACCAAACAAAAAATAGTGAGGATTATCAGATATAAAATGGATAATTTTGATTATATTAAATTGAAAATGTTTTGTACAAACAAACCAATACAACCAAGATTTTTTAAAAAAGCAGAAAGCTGGGGTGTGGGGTGGGGGTATTACAGCATGTGTCCATGATAAAAAAAAACCAAACTCATTTCACAAATATATAGAAGACTGAGTCAAATTTATAAGAATATCAGTCATCCTCCAACTGATAGTCAAAGAATATAAACGGTTTTCAGATGAAGAGATCAAAACTATAAAAATCAAAATGTATGAAAAAAATGCTCCAAATCACAATTGATTAGAGAAATGCAAATTAAAAAACTCTGAGGTATCACCTTGTACTTATCAGATTGACTAATATGGCAAAAAAGGAAAATGATAAGTGTTGAAGGGGATATGGAAAAACTGGGACACTAATGCACTGTTGGTGGACTTGTGAGCTGATCCAACCATTCTGGAGAGCAATTTGGAACTATGCCTATAGGGCTATAAAATTATACAAACCCTTGACTAGGTGTGCATCACATAGAGATAAGGGGGGAGGGGGGAGAACTAGTTGTATAAAAATATAACAGCTTTTTTTGTGGTGGTGAAGAATTAGAAATTGAGGGGATGCCAATCAATTGGAGAATAGCTGCTGGGACACTATTGTGCTATAAGAAATGATGAGAAGGATGATTTTGGAAAAATCTGGAAAGACTTACATGAACTGATGCAAAGTGAAATGAACAGAGCCAGGAGAACAGTGTATACAGCAACAGCAATATTGCTCTGTGATTGGCTGTTGCTAAATTAACTATTCTGAGCAATACAATAATCCAAACACTTATAAGACTTGTAATGAAAAATGTCATCCACCTCCAGAGAAAGAAATGATGATTGCATCTAGAGATGCAAATCAAAATAGATTATTTTTCACTTTCTCTATGTGTGTGTGTGTGTGTGTGTGTGTGTGTGTGTGTGTGTTCTGGCAGGGGGTGACTAACATGGAATTATGTTTTGCATAATTGAACATGTATAACCTATATCAAATTGCTTACTGTCTTAGGAAGGGGTAGGGGAGGGATGAAGGGAATCTGGAACTCACATTTGAAAAACAAACGCTAAAAATTGTTTTTATGTCTATTTGACCCTAATTAAGTCATTTAACTACAATTGCCTCACACACAAAAATTGCTTTTACATTCAAATGAGAAAAATAGAATAATATTTTAAATAAAAATTTTTAAATGGCAGCAAAAAACACTCATGTGACCTTGATATGCGTTAAAAAACAGATATAGTCACTAGGACTGCTGAGATGGTAGTCCAGTTGCATTCTACCCTGATCAGATCATATCTGAAGTACCATGCTTACTTCTGGGCATCATCTTTAGAAAAATCATAAAAATTTAGACATCATCCAGAGGATATCAAATGAGATAGAAAAAAACCTTTGAGATCATAAGAATGTTTATCCTGGAGAAGACATAGAAGGAACATGATGACCATCTTCAAGTATTCAGAAGGCTGTCATCTGGAGGGATTAGATTGGTTCTGCTTGGTCACAAAAGGTTAAACTAGGAGTAATGGGCAGAAGTTGGAAAGAGACAAATTTACACTGGATGGTAAGAAAAAGTTTGTAACAATTAGTTATCCTAAAATGAAATGGAATGCTTCAAGAGGTTGGTCGATTCCCACTCACTCTAAGCAAAAGCTTAACAGTCCTTGATCAGGAATATTGTAATATATAATTTGGACAATCTCTAGAGGGTAGGTCTTTAGATCCAAGATTCAGCACATATGGAAAAGCTAAATTACCATGGTCCTTGTGAGTTCCCTTCATTCCCTAAGATTCTGTAATCACTAAACTAGGAAGATTAGAAGGAAATGGCTAGAAGGGACTTGTCATTCAAGACAAACAGTAACACCTCACTGGCCTCAAGGAGTTCTAGTTATCAAGCCCAGGAAAGTTACATCCTACAGTACTGAAGAAACTTTTAGATATGATTGATGAGCTGTTGTCAGTAATCTTTGAAATAACTTAGAGAATAGAAAGGGTTGCTACTATTTTTTGAGAAGGGCAAATGCTATCTTGATTTTCAAAAAAGAAAAAGAGGAAGAAAATAGAATCTATAACCAACAACTTTAATTCTCACTCTGAGAAAATTTTTAGGACACATCAAAAGAAATGGTTTGTGAATACTTAGAAAGGTAAGCAGGAGGGCGGAGCCAAGATGAAGGAGTAGAAAGATGCACACTCTCTAGCTCTTCTTCCACAGCCCATGAAATACCTGCAGAAAATGACTCTCAACACATTCTAGAACAGCAGAAGCCACAGAACAACAGAGTGAAAGAGATTTCCAGCCGAAGGTAGCCTGGAAGGCTGACAGGAAAGGTTCATTGCACAGGGCACAGAGTGGAGCACAGTCCAGCTGTGGCCACACAACACTGGGAGGAACATGACCAGAACAGGCCCCGGGGCAGAATCCCTGGCACTAGCGATGGTTTTCAGATCCTTCAGCCCAAAAATGCCAAGGGCAACTTCAAAGGCCAGTGAGAGGGTTTTTTTCAACTGGGTGAAAAGGGAGCAGGGTCCTCCCCTAGCCCTGACCCCAGGTAGAAGCAGCAGTGGCAGCAGCAGCAGCATCCATTTGTGGAGCCCAAAGTACCTGGGGAAATTGAGCAGCTGATCTGAATCTCCCAGCCTGTGAATGAGGAGGAGTGCTGGCATGGCAGAGTTGGAGGGAGTTGTGGAGAGGGAATTATACACAGATTCTGACCAGAAAAGTTTTTTGTTGTTCCCAGACCAGTGCACAGGCCAGGAGAGGGATTCAGGAGAGGAGTAAACACCTCTCCCTTGATTGTGCCACCTTGGAGGAACTGAGAACTTATAGGTCCCCAGAGTATGCCCTGCTCTTGACAAAGCACTCAAAAGTCAAATAGCTGTCTGGGGAAATGCCCAAAAAAGGTAAAAAGAGTAAGACAATAAAAGGTTACTTTCTTGGTGAACAGGTATTTCCTTCCAACCTTGCAGATGAGGAGGAACAATGCTTACCATCAGAGTCCTCCAACATAAATATGGAATGGTCTCAGGCCATGGAAGGGTTCAGAAAGGATTTTGAAAATCAAATAGAGAGGTGGAGGAAAAATTGGGAAGAGAAATGAGAAGAGAAATGAGAGCGCTGCAAGAAAATCATGAAAAGTGAGTCAGAAGCTTGCTGAAGGAGACCCAAAAAAGTGCTGAAAATAATAACATCTTTAAAAATACATTAACTCAATTGGCAAAAGAGGTCCAAAAAAGCCAGTGAGGAGAGGAATGCTTTAAAAAGCAGAATTAGCCAAATGTAAGGGAGGTTCAAAACTCACTGAAGAAAATAGTTCCTTAAAAATTAGAATGGAGCAGATGGAAGCTAATGACTTTCTGAGAAATCAAGAAATTACAAAACAAAACCAAAAGAATGAAAACATAGAAGACTGTGTGAAATTTCTCATTGGAAAAACGACTTACCTGTAAAATAAATCCAGGAGAGACAATTTAAAAATTATAGGACTACCTGAAAGTCATGATCAAAAAAGAGCCTAGACATCATCTTTCATGAAATTATCAAGGAAAACTACCCTGATATTCTAGAACCAGAGGGCAAAAATAAATATTGAAAGAATCCACTGATCACCTCCTGAAAGTGATCCAAAAAGAGAAACTCCTAGGAATATTATAGCCAAATTCCAGAGCTCCCAGGTTAAGGAGAAAATATTGCAAGCATCCAAAAAGAAACAATTCAAGTATTGTGGAAATACAATCAGGATAACACAAGATCTAGCAGCTTCTACATTAAGGCATCAAAGGACCTGGAATATGATATTCCAGAAGTCAAAGGAACTAGAATGAAAACCAAGAATCACCTACCCAGCAAAACTGAGTATAATATTTCAGAGGAAAAATGGTCATTCAATGAAATAGAGGACTTTGAAGCATTCTTGATGAAAAGACCAGAGTTGAAAAGAAAATTTGACTTTCAAACACAAGAATCAAGAGAAGCATGAAAAGGTAAACAGCAAAGAGAAATCATGAGGGACTTACTAAAGTTGAATTGTTTACATTCCTACAGGGAAAGATAATATTTGTAACTCTTGAAACTTTTCTCAGTATTTGAGTAGTTGGAGGGATTGCAAACACACACACACACATACACACACACACATATAGATAGAGAGCACAGGGTGAATTGAATAGGAAGGGATCATATATAAAAAAATAAAGTTAAGGGATGAGAGGAATATATTGGGAAGAGAAAGAGAGAAATGAAATGGGGCAAATTATTTCTCATAAAAGAGTGAAAGAAAACTTTTTAAATGGGGGGAAAAAGGGAGAGATGAGAGGGGAAAAGTGAAGCTTATTCTCATCACATTTGGCTCAAGGAAGGAATAACATGCACACTCAATTTGGTATGAAAACATATCTTGCACCACAGGAAAATAGGGGAGAAGGGGATAAGCAGGGTAAAGGGAATGATGGAAGGGAGGGCAAATGGGAGGGAGCAATTAGAAGTAAACATGCTTGGGGAGGGACAAAGTCAAAAGAGAAGAGAAGAAATGGGGCACAGGATAGGATGGAGGGAAATATAGTTAGTCTTACATAATATGACTATTATGGAAGTCATTTGCAAAACTACACATATATAGCCTATATTGAATTGCTTGCCTTCTCAGTGGAGATGGATGGGGAGGGAAGAAGGAAGAGAAGTTGGAACTCAAAGTTTTAGGAACAAATGTTGAGAATTGTTCTTGCATACAACTGGGAAATAAAAAATACAGGTAATGAGGTTTAGAAATGTATCTTGCCCTACAAGACAAGAGAGAAGATGGGGATGAGGGAAAAGAGGGATGTTAGAAGGGAAGGCAACTTGATGGAAGGGGTAATCACAATGCTCAGTGTTTTGGGGTGGGGGAGGGGAGAGATGGGGAGAAAATTTGGAACTCAAAATTTTGTGGAAATGAATGTTGAAAACTAAAAATAAATAAATAAACATTTTAAAAAAGGTAAGCAATGAACATCAATTTTTTCAAAAGGTAGCACTCCCTCATCAAGACCAGGCCATGCCAAAATAACTTCCTTTCCATTTGGACAAGGTAACTAGACTGGTAGATCAAGGAATGGTAGAGGTATAGTATATTTAGATTTCAGTGGAGTTTCTGACAAAGTCTTTCATGCTATGTTATAGATAAGTTGGAAAGATATAGACTATATAATGATACATTCAGGTGGATTTGGAATTAATTGAATGACTGGAGCCAAAGAGTCATTAATGGGTCATTTTCAACCTAGTTGAAGATCATTTAAGGCAGGGCCCAAGGAGTCTGTTTTCAGTCCTGTGGTATACAACTTTTGTTGATCAAAGAATTGGATGAAGATGTAGAATAATAGGATTATCTAATTTGCAGAAGACTCAAAAGCTGAAAAAACATGATAGGTAAGCCAGAGTTAATGCAGGAGATTATAATACTTGTTAACATATAATGCTTAAGGTTTGCAAAGTGCTTTATGTACATTATTTCATCAGAGCCTCACAAAATGCTGTGATTTATGTTGTATAAGTAATATTTTCCTAATTTCCCATTTTTACATATCAGGAAACTGAGAGGTTAAGTGACTTGCCTATGGTCATACAAAAAATAAATTCTAAAGTTAAGGTCTGAATGAATTTTTCTTGACTCCAAGTGCCTCTCTACTAAACCAAAGTCTGGACCCTAAAATCTTTTGATAGGTTAGAATGATGGTCTTAAGTAAATTTAATAGCATTTAATCAGGATAAATATAAAATTCTATGCTTAGGTTCAAAGAAAGTAACTTCACAATTAAAATATTGGAAAGACATTACTAAACAAAAGATTCCATGAAAAAGGTCTATGAGTTTTATAGTTAACTACAATTCAATATGAACCAGCAGAAGTACATAGCATCCTTATAAGCAATGACTATCACAGAATACATGAAGAGAAGCATTGAATCTGGAATGGCCAAGGACGTGGTTCTGCTATCTTCTCCCCTGGTCTTGCCATATCTATAGTACCAGGCTAAGCTCTAGGGGCACATTTTAGGAAAGACAATCAAACAAGCTGGAGCATCTGTCTAAGAAAGTAACCAAGACAATGAGAGGGCTAAATATGCCAAAGGTAAATTGGCTAAAGGAAGTGGGCCCTAGAAAAGAAAAGTCTTGGGGAAGACATATGAACTCTTCTGGCATTTTAAGGCAATTAGATGGCAGAGTGGGTAAAGCCCTGGACTTGGAGTCAAGAAGACCTGAGTTCAATTCTTGACTCAGTAACTTCCTGGCTGTGTGACCCTAGGCAAGTCATTTAACTCCATCTACCTTAGTTTCCTTGCCTGTAAGAGGGGGATAACAACATTTCCCTCCCAGAGTGGTTATAGGATAATATATAAATATTATCCTATATATATATATATATATATATATATATATATATAGGATATATATATATATATGTATATAAATAGGTTAATCATTGTTCCTGGCACGTAATAAAAGCTCTATAAATGTTAGTTTTTTATTGAGATTATTACTATTAATATTATTAGGAAGCTAGGTGATGCAATGGATAGAGCACTGAGCTGGAATCGGGAAAATTCATCTTCCTGAGTTCAGATATGGCCTCAGACACTTACCAACTGTGTGACTCTGGATACATCACTTAATCCTGTTTGTCTCAGTTTCTTGTCTGTGAAATGAACTGGAGAAAGAAATGCAAACTACTCCAGGATCTTTGCCAAGAAAACCCCAAAGGGGATCATGAAGAGTCAGACACAACTGAAAAGACTGAGTAGCAGAGGATGATGATGATGATGATGATGATGAAATAGACAATACAGTGACAAGAAGGCTTAGTAGATAAGAAAACCTATGGGCTATTCAGAGGGCTGGGCCATGCTCTGTGTTAGAAGACAAAGCTGCAAGGGTAGGATCAGCATTAGACTGTGGATGGCCTTAAATGACAGGCAGAGAAGTTTGAACCTTACTTGGCATGCAGTATAGGAACCCTGACGATTTTGGAGCAGAGGGAGTGCTATGACCAGATCTATGAGTAACAAAGATTTTTCTGGCAGATGTATGCAGTATGGATTGGAGGGGAGAGAGATAGGAAATGGAAAGATCTGTATGGAAGCCATTGCAATAGTCTACATAGATGACCAAGATAACATAGCACAGTGAAAAGTGTCACAGGTTCCAAATTCCATTTCTAGCACGTTACCTCTGTTACTTTGGGGAAGTGCCTTCACTCCCTGGGTCTCAGTTTCGTTATCTGCAAAGTCAAGAGAATAGATTAGTTGGTCTTTGAGATCCCTTCCAGTCACAGATGTGTGAACCTACGTAAAGATCCTGTCTTAGAGCAGTGGCACTAGGAAGAGAGAGGTAGAGAGACATGTCAGAGATGTTTTGGAGGGGAAATTCTTAGGACTTGATAACTAATTGACTATGAAAGGTGAGGGATAGGGGAGAATGAAAGCTATTGCATTTTAATGGAAGTCATGCATTCAGGTTATGGACTTGTCCCTCTCTGTCAGCTCGGAAACCACAAGAGGGAAGATTCAGACACTTGTTTATCATCAAACCAAATCAGTTGTTAGCAATCAGAAAGTTTCTTTCAGAAAATAATTTTCCATCATGAGAGTGACCAGGGCTTGTTTTTTCTTATCGTAAAATCGGTAACAATTCCATTTTATCTTATTTTAAAATGTTTTTATTTTTATTTTTTTCTTACCTTAAAGATGGTAATGGTTCCATTCCTGACTATTCTAGCATATTCTAAAAGAGTGTTAGAGCATATGCAGACTGTACTTTAGCTATCACCAAGAGGCCAAGGTCTAATGTTTTCAGCACTAGGTCCCAATGAAGTGGGATGGAAAAATGGCATTTGGAGACGTAAATATTCTCTGGTATAGAGGGGTCTTCAGATCCAGGCCTCAGCATGTATGGAAAAGCTGAGTTGCTCTATTTTTATCCCCAAATAGTCAACCATAAAGGAAAATCAATTTTGAATGTACATTGTTACAAGGAATAAAGTTTCCTCAATTTGTTCCATACACTGAACACCAATTACCAGCTCCACACTGTTTGGCAGCTCACATCAGAAGACCAGAACAAGACACTTACACTATTCCACAAATATTAAAACAATAGACTGTGTGGTCTTGCTTATATGCCAATACACAAATACGCGAAGTGGCCTCTTTTCCCTTCTTGCTTTGCTACCCCAGGGAAGAAGTCAAAGGGAACTCACATCAAGAACAGAGGAAAGGCTGCAATCTTCCTGCATGGCCAGTGGCCACCCCCATCCAGCACTGCACCTGATTCATTCCTCACAGCTAGAATTACACCTTAATTGAAAGAAAATTGTTGGTGGGATTTGTTACAGCTTTCTGTCCACTCTCAGTCCCAGCAACTGCCTCAATGGAAAAGGTACAAATTACCTTGACACTCCCAACATCATTACAACACAATCTTTCCCTCCACAAAGAGAATCTGAATCAACCTCACTGCTGGACAACTACTTTGTCCCCCTTTATTCTGTTTTCCTTTCACTTCTACAGAGTTACCTCAGCTTTATCACCACCATACTGTGAGGCAAGAAGGACAAAGATTATTATGTCCATTTTAAAGATAAATCAATCTTCCCCTGAACATAGAACCTGTTACCAGATATTCGAGAGTTGGAACCCAAATCCAGGTGCCCTGACTGTTCCCCCAGGGCTCACACCATCAAACCATGCTGGTGTCTGAAATCAAATCTATGAGAGAAAAAAAAGAGAGTAAAATATATATTGAAATATATACTGAATAATGGTAGGTGCTTAAATGCTTTTTACATTCGATTGAAATATCAGATGACATTTGGAAAGCACGTTAAGGTTTGTGGAGTGTTTTGTTTTCTTTCTCATAATAACCCTGGAAGGTAGGTAATGGAAGGATCACATATCCCTACACTTCGGGAACATTACTATCCTCATTTTGTAAATGAGGCAACTGAGTCTCAAGACATCAAGTGATTTGCCCATGGTTATATTCCTAAAGTATCAGACCTGTATTTGAACCCAGACCTTCCTCAGTCAAGTCCATCAGTCTTTTCATTAAACCATGCTCTTCACCTTCAGGGTTTAAACCATATCATTTACCCAGAACATGTCTCTATCATTAAGAGCACTGAAAGCAACAACCTAATCCCAGGAGCTCACATTTCTGTAGCACTCTATAGTTTCACAGTTAGCAGTTTATACTTTCTCTTAATCCTCAAAACAACCTTATGGTGTTAATAATGAGAATTTTATTCTTCTCATTTTACAGATGAAGAAACTGAGGCTAGAAGAGAAGTGAAGTCACTCATCCAAAGGTTATATAATCATATATATATATATATATATATATATATATATATTCATTGGTTCAGCTGGGACAGAAATGTCCATTCAAAGTCAAGTACTCTTTTCATTGTACCTCAGTGACTATCCACATCACAAATTTAATTCAACACAAGCATGTACTGAGTATTCAATGTGCCACTCACCACGCTACGCACTAGAAGTACAAAGACAAAAATGAAAGCAGTCCTTGCTCTCATAAAACTTTTATTCTATTGAATTTGTCTACACTGGGCACTGTACTGGACTCTGTGAGATGTGACCCTCACTCAGTCCCAATGCCATCTCTGAATCTGGGCATCACCATTATAATAGGGAACTGAAAAAAAGCAGACCCTTGTTACCTTCCTATCCCACAATGAAGGATATGAAAGTAAATGAGTTTTGTCTCATAATTCCCTAGTCATTACCCAGTTACTTTTACCTTTTCAATAATGTGGATGCATAGCAGTACTACTTGTTGTTTTATTTATAATGGCTAGCTATTTGTATATATTATTTATCCATAATTTATTTTCTCGTGGTCTCCTCCCACACCACTCCCTACCCCTATCATTAGATTGTGAGCTTTTGGAGGGTGAGCAGTTTTTGCTTTTCTTTGAATTCCCAGTATTTCATAAAGTGCCTAGCACAATACAAGTGCTTGGTGATTTGTTGACCTGAGTACAAAATCTCTGCTCTTCCAGTTGATAGCTGTGTTACCCTGAGTCCTCTCATCTCTGACTATCAGTTCCTTGCCTGTAAAGTGTAAAGGTTGGAACAGATAACCTCTGAAGTCCTTCCCAATTTTGAATCTATACATCTATAATCCCTGTGACCCTGAAATTAAATGTAACTAACTTTAATGAGCTTAAACAGGATTTGGATCTGGAGGGGAATTTAAATATAATTTTCCTCCAGATTTTTCATTTTTCCAATAAGAAAATGGAAGCCAGGAGAGGTAAACTGTTCAGTTTTCTCATCTGTAAAATTAAGAGTGTGGGACTCAATAACCTTAAAGATTGCTACTAGCTCTAAGTCAATGACCTTGTGATCTTAAGTCACTTTTGCAAGGTCATTCCTTTAGCAAATACAGTTAGGTTCAGATAAGAGCGAATCATGAAATAGTTGCACTATGTAAATTCACACTGCAGATTCCCATTGGACTATAACCAATTACCATATTTTATGTAACTATTACTTTCAATAGTGCCAATTCAAGTACATGCAGACATGGCCAAAGTAGAAAACTATTTTGATTAATTATATGTTTGTAATAAGGTCATTATTTTTCCTTCATTCTCAATGGGAGGAAGTAGGGAAAAGAAACAGATTTCTGCTGATTAAAAAAATTAATTTAAAAAATTTTAAGTAAAAATCAATTTTCTTAACATCTCTGAACCTCAATTCCTTCATGTATAAAATGAGGATAATGCTGGTAATACTTTACAAGTTTGTTGTTAGAAAAATTGTATTGTAAATATTAAAATATTATATAAATATGTCATAATCACCATGAATAATCAGGTCAGGATTGTTGGTTCTAATACTTAATGTGCCAATGATTTTTTTTTTACCATTCAATAGCCACAGACTAGGTTCCTAAATCCTGATTATCCATCTTGCAAATCTGTGCCCTTAATTACAAGGTTAATCACAAGGGGAACCAGGTAAAAGAAGGGAAAGTACCAATCTATCCTCACTCTCAGGAAAATAACTAAGCAAGCCCATTGTCACCACAGCATCCTCATTCCTGACAGATGACACATCATGATGTGAAGTTGACAAAAACAATCATTTCCCAGTTCTTATTGTTCTTTGTGCACATTAATAAGACAACTTTGGGGTACTTTTTTCTAAAATGGAAAACAAAATAGTCTTCAGAGTGCAACTAGAACAGACAATTATTTAGGGCTACCCCTACCTCAGCCACAATTCACTAAGGGCTGAGGTCATGAATGGTAAGAATTAAGGGATGCCCTTATTGGAGTCATTAGAAAATCAGAGTGCCTTAGTAGACCAAGGGTTGGATTTCCAGTCAATGAGACCTGAGTTCAAATCCCACTAGAGAAACTGACTAGCAACTTTGAACAAGTCAAGTCAACAAGGACTTATTAAGAACCTACTATGTCCCAGGCACTGTGCTAATAATGGCTGGGGATATAAAGAAAAGCAAAACACAGTCCTGGCCCTCAAAGAGCTCACAGTGTCATAAAAGAGATAACATGTGAACAATTATGTACAAAAAGATAAGATAAATTAGAGGGAATCTCAGAAGGAAGAGACTTTATGATTAAGGATAATGGGGTAAGGCAATACGCTGAACTTCTATAAACTTCATTTTCCTACCTGTAAAATGGGGAAAAGAATACCTGTAGTACTTACCACAAAGAAACATTATAAGGCATAAATGAGATACTATATACAAAGACCCTAGGAAATGCTCCCAAAATACCAATGGTTATTAAAGGCCACTCATTTTGCATAGAGAATGAAATCAACAACTGGTCAAATTAGTAAATATCATTGGTAAATTTTAATCTCTAGAAATCAGTTTACATGAAAAATTTGGGATCAGATTTGTTAGAATCAAGAACAAGATCTTGAAGGACAAGGAAAAACCCAAAGCTTTATAATTTAGGGGATGGAATATTTCAATCATGTGATACAAAAGTTCCAACACAGGCACAGGTTTTAAAAAAAATGGGGGAGCACACTGGCAAAGGCAACATGGAAGAATGGTCAATCTATGCCTGGTTTGTGTATTTAAATAGTTCTCTATTTTAAGGAAGAAAAAGTGGATACAAAAGCATGGGAACTCAGTAGATGGGTGTTGGGTAGATATTCTGAACATACTTTGCAAAAGACAAGTTTCTGCTGTCTGTCAAAGCAATATCCTCATCATTTGGTAGTCATTTTGAGTGTTTGAGATCAAATGGATGGTTTCTGTGCATTTGCTTGCTCTCTAGTAATACGAGTCTGAAAAGACACAACAGCCATGATGGAGCCATGTATTGGCTAACATTACATTTGTTCTCCTTCATAGGGTAAGGGTAGGGGTGGGCTAGGGAATAGGAAGGAGTCATGGAATGAATGAATGCTATAAGGTTGTAGTTCTCAGTTTTTCCACTAAATAAGCACTTTTTCAGCCAACAGGGCATTACTGTAAACATCACTTTGGCCCATGTTAGCAGAATAATCCTATGACACAGGGGATGAAAGAAATGTCAGGCAAATGAGACAGAAATGCAACATAAGTTAATTCATCTGGTTCAGGCAGGTTCACATAATCCAAAGAGGGTAGGGAGGGAAAGTGACTTTGGAGTAAGAAGTGTAGGTTCAAATCATAGTTCAACTACTTTTATGCGATTAGTTATTTCACTTTTAGGGCCTTAGCATCCTTCTTGATAAAATGAAGAAATTGGTTTAAATTATTCCTTCCAGTTCTAAATCCCTCTGCCCCTGATGCTACAATGAATGAGAAAAAAGACTCAGTGTGTCAGTGTGCCTAGTCCAACCCCTCTCCCACAGGAGAGAAGGAAAAGAAGTCTAGTATCCACCTAAAGAGTTCAGTGAGACTCCTCTGCCTCAGAGAACTTTTAGTGCATAACCTTTAACTATATAACATAACTATATAACATAACCTGAACTATCTATAGTTCTTAATGTTTTGGATCAATGTACAGGTTAGGAATCAGTGAACCTGAATTCAAACCCTGGCCCTGCCACTTATTACCTTTGTATCCTTGGAGGAGGAGCACAACTTCTCTTGGGTCTAAAATCCTCATCTATAAAAAGGTGACAAATCTAGATAATCGTCCCTTCCAGCTCTAAATCTAGTATCTTATCATATAATACTGGAAGGGGTCAGGAAGGTTGGAATGCTTGATGGGGAGCATTAACTGAAGAGTATTTGTTACTTGATGCAAGGACAAAAAGAACTCTAAAAAGTTGAGTCACAGCTCTGCTTCTTTTCCTTCTCTCCTTCCTGGCTATAATACAAACAACATGTATTCCAATAAATGTTTACTATTGGAACATGCATCAAGCATTTTTTATAGTGCAGAGCGACTATGATATAGATATATAGATATATACACAGGATTATTCCCTGTAGAGAATTCATTGTGACCAGACCAATAAAAAGATTATTTCAGTGGGATATCTGCCAAAACATGGAAATAGTACCTCTTTCTTACAGAGGACACTTCCTTATTGTGTTTTTTGTTAAGGTAATTCACCTGTATGTGGATAGTCTCTTAATCTTATAAAAAATGATGGGTATGCCTTTGCCTCTTCTGGGACCACAATTTAACCAGTTCCCACTCTGAAGTGCAAGCTCTGTGAGCCTTGAACCACAGCTCCCCTCATTCCACTCTGATATCTATCCAGGGACCACAGCTCCTGCTTCCTTTGGCCTGCCCATGTTCTCATTAAGTGATGAGCTCATCCAAATCACCCCTCTCATTTGCCTCCTACAGAAAACTGTTCCTAGCCCATCTATTTCCATCCTCTCAATGGGTCACTCCCCTGTGTAACGCTCCATGGAGCCAGCCCTACCTAGGTAATTATCAGACCTGGAATTCTCTCTTCCCGGCAATATTTATTTTGTTAAAGAAAACCAAAGGATTCTCAAGTTCACCCAAACAGCGGGTGTCTGTTTTTGCCAAGAATGCTCCTTTCATTTCAGGGACATTGTTTCAGGCACCAGAAATATAAACTATGGAAAAGTTGAGTTCAGATTTGCGTGGTTCCGTTCAGTTTAGGTTACCACAGGAGACTGAGCAAAGGCTAGGAAAATGGGTAACTTATTAACCCTTCCCATACTACCAGATGAGTAGGGGAGAGGTGGCTCTAGGTCAGGGGGTTACAAGATTTTTCTTTGCATTCTTCATTCTTTTTGTAAATGTGAGTGATCTGAATACACAGTTTTAGGAGTAGAGCCTAAACTCTTGGAGGGGGGCGGGAAGTTGGATAGGTTAATTAAGGAAAAAATATCTTGTACCTATAGGAGAGCTCTGCATGGGAAAAAATCAGAGATACGAGAAGGGACAGAACAAGACATGAATGCAGCTTAGTAGCTACTTAGATGGTTGTCTCCAATCAGGGCTATAAAGATGGCAATTCTTTATAAGGTACGTGAGGATCCTTGAATAGAAAGTTTCTTCTAAGTATTTCCTATTTCTTATTACATGGTAGAACAGAAAGAACTAGACCTTGAAGACCTCAGTTCAGATCTCAGCTCAAACTTTGTGACCTTTCTTAAAGTATTATATTTTCTTTCTGTCTCCTTTTTGTCAGTACTTGAGAAGGCATGTGTCTCATTCTGGATCTGCTGAAAACAGTCATCTCCTTTCCTCTCTCCTTTTTCCCCCTCCTCCCCTCTGTTTCTTTCTTTCTTTCTCTCCTCTCCTCTCTTCTTCCCTTTCTGTCATCTCTCCTCTTCTGTTTGAAATTATCTTGGTGCTCACTAATCTGGGTTATTATAATGAAGGTCAGTAGCCCCCTAAGATGAGTCTATGGCTATTTCCCCAGAAACACCCAAATAATGTTGATTCCTTTCTGGAGTTTTCATGTAACCACACAATAAGAAAAAGGAAGAGAAGGCACTGTTGACAAACTAAAAAAGTAACTTTCAAGAACAAAAGACAGAGAAATAATTTTATAAATTCGATATTACAAATGCAATAGCATGTACAGAAGAAACTGGAGAAGAAACTTGCCATGGGTCTCCTGAGACAGCATGATGAATAGGAGAACATGAGATACCAGCCGCAAAAACAGGTGGTGTCCTTTGTGATCCACGACAAATAACGGCCTGCCTGGTCTATCACTGACCACAGTGTGTTCCCTATTGCAGGGTATGCAGTTACAAATGCCCACCTGCTGCATTAAGTCATTGAAAGGCTGTTTCAGAGAAAGAAGGCCCCACAAATGTAGCCTGTTAGCCTAGATTCCTGCTTTTGTTGACTTAAACAAAAGGTCAAGGTGGACTTAGAGGGAGAGAGTTCCTTAGCTTAGAAACCACAGTGCTTAGCTGCTAAGTAATTATCCTTTATACAAAATCCATTGGGCGCCACCTCTCCTTGACCTTAAACAACAGACTACCCCATTTGTATGGGTTCTGTGTCATTTGAAACAGAATTTTTATTCATTCTCACATTTCTCCAGTTGCTTTTGCCTCTTTTGTGGTATTTGGGGGATTTTGGAAACCAGACAATTCATAATAGGATGGAGTTCATATCTTCATTCTTTCCCTTTTTCTCCCTTTTTCAAACAGATAACTTTTTAATGGTAAAAAGCTTCATCAGTTTGAGTACCTCAGAAAATACGAAACATCATAGCATAATAGATGAAAAAGGCCTAGATCTGTAGTCAAAAGACCTGTGTTTGAATTCCCACATTGCCACTTGTGACTTATGTGGGGAGGTAATGTTGGTTTGATGGAAAGAGCACTGGATTTAGTCAAAAGGACCTGAGTTCCAATTCTGACTTTCCATGTTTATAAAACAAGAGAGTTGGAGCAGAAGATATCTAAGGTACCTTAGAGCTCTAATTCTACGATCCTATAACCTATGTGACCTTAGGCAAGTCTCTTTATTTCATCTGGCCTCAACTTTCTCATCTGCAAAATGGGAATATCTAAAGTGCCTTGGGATCTGATTTCTATGATCTTCAAATGGTCCACATAAGAATTGCCACATCAAGTCAAAAAAGGAAACAATAACGTCTCTAGCAATGGTAGCAAAGGACATGTAAGAAAAGCCATAGTTGCCTTCTGTGGAATTATTCCCAGAAGTAGGAGACAGGCAGCTAGATGGCATAGTGGATAGAGTCTAAAGCCTAGTCAGGAAGATTCAATTTCCTCAGTTCAAATCTGACCTCAGACCTTTACTAGCCACATGACCCTGGGCAAGTCTCTTATCCCTGTTAGCTTCAGTTTCCTCAATTGTAAAATGATATGGAGAAGGAAATGGAAAACCACTTCAGTATCTTTGCCAAAAAAAAAACAAAAAACCAACAACCCAATATAGAGTCACAAAGAGTCAAACATGACTAAAATGACTGAACAAAAGAGACAGGCCTTAAAAATCCCTAAACTCATATTAATAATCCTAATAAGTAATTAGAAAAGAAAGGAAGAAAGTAACGGGATCAACAAATACTAATTTAATAATTTCAATATTCAATTTAATAATATTTAATTTTTAATTATTATTAATGTCACTTAATAATCATTTAAAATTCTAATAATATTTAATATCAATGAGTTCATATAAAATACAAGATCCTTGTTGCCCCAAGTTGTTGCTGTTGCCTTCTTTCTCTTCCAGTTGTGTTACTTTTATTTAAATTGTGAACATGTTCTACCAATGTAGCCCTAATCCCGTGTCCTGCAAGGAGGTGCTGTGTAAGCTCCTTGAAGGAAGGGTCTGTCTATCAAATTATCTTTATATTCAAAATACCTAGCAAAAGTTAGACTGGCATAGTGGATCATGAACAGGTTTTGAAACCAAGAAGACCCAAGTTCAAATCCTGCCTCTGACATATATTGGCTGTATGATTCTGGGCAAGTCACATAATTTTTTCAGCTAGGCAGCTCTGTAAGACTATAACTTGTACGTAAGGGTGTGTCCTACATTTGCAGTTGGAGTTCTTTTTGTTTCTTCCTGGCAGTTATCTATATCAATAAAATCATAAGTCCGAAACACATCCCTATCCTCTAAACATAACATGATACCTTAACAAATAATGGTGAATTGAGTGGAATGGAATAGAATTGAATGAAACAGAAAGGAAAATATGCATTGATGGGAACTTTTGGTTGTAAATGGGATGAATCACTGTTGTGAATATCTTTTGGCCCATCTTTCTGTTATCACAGAGACTACAGAATAAGGAGAAACTTTTTCACTGGAAATCTACTTACTTGGCAATAAACAAAGGACAAAGGAGTCAAGAATTTAAGTTTATACCCAATATCCAAGCTATTTTTATGACCATGATAATCTTTCTAGGAGACATGGATTTAAGTCCCAGATCTACCTTCAATTGCTGTATGACCTAAATGTGCCTTAGTTTTCTCATCTGTAAAATAATGAGATTGGATTAGATTATCTCTATAGTCTGTTCCAGCTTCGTAACTCTATAGTTCTACATACCCAATTCTCATCTCACTACTTTTCACTCAACACTATTTTCTACCATGTTTTCTAGTTAGATTCAATTCCTTGGTTGTACCCACTAGACTAGGAATATGCAAAGTGGAAAAAGGGTCAAATTAAAATCTTCTGTTGACTACCACCTCCTGCTCATATGTGGATCCAGGGAGGTGAAGCAGTGTCATAGGACCCTACCACCTAAGACTGTGGTAACTCCTAGAGCCATAGGTAGGAATTCTTTCATGTGGTGTAAATTCAATTAAAAGGGTGGAAAAGGATACAGTTTAATACAGAAGGCAGTTAAATTTGGGTGCTATAGAGTACTGAAGACTGTAGCCAATCCTCCAGAGAATCCAGACCACAGTACCCCAGGGATCAAGGAGAAAAGACAGATGCTAAGGCAAAAGTACTATAGCATGATTCTTCAGGAGTGCCAGCCTGGCAATGGCCATGACATGTGAGTAGACTGATGTGAGGAGCAGTCATGTAGCTGATAGTCACCTTGGAGAGAGAGCTTATCCCCTTCTAGAGGAAACTTCCCTCTACCCCTAAATGTTGGTGCCCAGGGAAAAAGCTCCAGTCATTTCATATTAATTACCCCTCTAGTAATGTCTTCCCCGCTCCTTTTAAAAACTAACTTTTTCATTTAAATAGTTAGCAGTGCTCTTTTCCCTGGGTACCTGCGGTTGTAACCCACATGGAATATGCCATACATTGTACTATCAGTGTTCAGACACTGTTTGTTATTAGTATTATTAACTGAGTGATATACAATGAGATACTTCTCTATACAGGATAAAGAGTAGCAGTTTCCATTCCTTTAAGTCCCACGTGATAGCTACACCTAACATTTCATTAAGAAACGCCCCTACTCCAATCACCTCAATACTTCCATTGAAGTATTCAATTACTGAGTTAAAATAAATTAGATGTTTCTTCCCAAGATGTAGTAAGAAGGTTCATTTCTTTAAGATGTAGATTTCCCAAAGTAGCAGTCAACTCTATCCTGGGATGCTTTGAGTTCTTATGTTCCATGGGTTTTTCTGTTTCCTCTTCCCATTCACTGCTTCTTATTGTTCCGGAAAGTAACAGGGTTAGACTGACCCTGAGGAGTGTGGTCTAAATAACAGGCATTTGCTGGAGTTCCTTTGAATGTTTTTCTTGAACTGAGGTTTTCTAATACAAAACCATATATAGTCACAGTGCCAACAATGAAGAATTTCATCCACAAGCTATATTTTAAGCAAAGCATAGTTACTAAGTAAAATAAGATTACAGAATCTACGACCCCCTCCTTTTTAAAGGGCTTTTTAGAACAGTTAATCCGCAATAGTATGGCAGACAACCGAATAAAAGCTCAAATCCCCTTCTTCTGTAACTGAATTTTACATAGGCATGGTATAGCATTTCATGTTACAGATAGGATTTCTTCACTGCCCTTAATAGAGGACTTTGTAGGCTTCCTGTAATTAGCATAATGGAAGACATGAAGGTGGAAATGAAAGATTTTCCTACTGCTCTCCTAGGTGATAAAAAAAAGAATAACGTCATAGAGTTGAGGTTAAATAGGAGTCATATAGTCCACTCCCCAGTCCTCCCTCAAAATCTTTAAGCTATTACTTTAAAGCAGATTTTTTTTTTTTGCTTTAAAATAAACAAAAAAACTACTCAGGCTGCTTCAATTGGATCATATTCCCAGACCCAGACATACTTGTAAAAGGCCCAATTCCTATTAAAACCTTTAGGAATGGTAGGTACAACAGGTAGGGTTGAAAATATTTCCTTAATCAATCTACAAGCATTAATTATGCACCTATATCCATAGTAGGCTAGGTGTTCAGGATTCAAGTAAAAGTATGAAACATTATTCACTCACAATGGAGCTCCCAGAAATAGCTCAAGTTGCTTCTTTTATACCAGGCAAATAAAATTAGATAGCCCATCAGGATACAAAGCAACAGAAATTCTCCCCTCCCCAGCTCCCTTGCTTACCCCCTTCTTCCCCACCACCCCACACACACACACTCTTTTTTTTTTCCTTTTCAAACTAGAGGTGACAGCAGAGAGAAGCTTATTCTCTCTCCAAGGAAAGGTTAAAGAGCAAATCACTTAGCTGAAGCTTTCTGTCCCCTGACTGCTTCTAATTGCCTCAACTCTGACAGAATGGTTTTCAACCCCCTTGCTGTGTGCATGCTTCTCCTCAGGTTCCTTTGTCAGATTCTTCTCTCAGGTTTCTGTATCTGATTCCTATACCTATCTTTCTCTTCAAAGTTTCAACTCATCAAATTTTCCCTAACAAATTCCTCAATCTCCAAATATTTATATGAATTCTCAATTTCTCTAGTTTTGCACTCCATTATAAAAGATATGTGTGAATAAGCTAAGGTCATGTAATCATCTATATTGCTTAAGGCTTCAACATTGCCCAATATTTCCTTTGGTATCTTTGAAACTGTTTAATTATGCTCATATTTTTCTAGTTTTTAACAAATAGAACTTCTTTCTCTGCCCCCTTAAAATATCAAACTGTTCAGAAACAAGTGAGTCATCATTCTACATCATTTAAAAGGTGATTTGAATCTTTGAATTTATATCACAGTTCATTTTTTGTCCAAAAACTACTCAAATACTATCTGAGAGCTACATTTATTCCTACATAAATATTTGTAGGTTTTATTAAAACTAAGTTCTTTTCCTACTGCTTTTATGTATCAAAATACTTATCTATAATAACAGCAATGTCTTACATCCTTTGACACTTAAATATATTCTTTTAGAATATAAATATATTCTAATATAGGAAAACATATTTTGTAAAACATAAATCTTTTCTTTTAGACAAAAAAAATGCTTTCTGTCCCTTTTAACCCCAAACTGCTTTATTTATCTTAAGATACAATGTATCTTATACTTATTTGCTGACTGATTAATTAATATGATAGCCTAATTCATGTTAAGGTATTAGTGGTTTAAAGAAAGTCTGGTCTTTTGTATGAAAGGAATAGAAAGTTTTCTACAGGTATGATTTCAGGTATCCTGAAACACAACATTTAAATTATCTAATAGTTAAAAGCAGAGCTTCATTCCTTTAGATTGAGATTTCTTATTTGAATGAAATTTCCTCTAAGGAATCTAAAACTTTAAGTGATTATGAATCATTTATACCTTAGAGTGAATAAGGGTTTCAAGAGCAGTTTTTGAAGGGTGAATAGGGAGAAATTGTGGGCAACAAACAGAGTGGATGTCACTGAAGGATAAAAACTAAAGAGGCTGAAGTAGCCCCAAGAGGACATTTCATTTTTGAAAAATGAAGTTGTTACTGAGTTATTGAAGTTGTGTCCAACCTTATGTGACCCCATTTGAGATTTTCTTGGCAAAGGTACTATAGTAGTTTGCCATTTCCTTCTCCAGCTGATTTTACAGATAAGGAAACTGAGACAAACAAGGTTAAGTGACTTGTCCAGGGTCACCTACTGGTATGTGTCTGAATTTGGATTTGAATTCAGGTCTTCCTGACTCTAGGCCTAGTTCATTATCCCCTGAGCTACCAGTTGCCTCTTTTTAAATTAAGACAACCCTAAAGTAATGTTACCTCTCCCAGTAGCATTTGGACATACAAGAAATTCAGGGAGATTCAATTCCTTCACCCAAAGGAATATATAGTATTATTAATGGTGAAATGGATTCTGAACACTGTCAAATAACAGAGAGAGGAGCTTTGGGATACAAAAGCTTAAATAATTCGGGCTTTAGATGTAAAACCTTTATTCCACCTGTACATTAGATCTGCTCCTCCAGAATAATAAGCACTTTCACAAAAATTTATGAAGCACATACTACAAAAATTAAAATTGTCCCCATTTTAGATTTGAGGAAACTGAAGTTCAGAGAAATTAAATGAATCATCCAAGATCATATGATTAGTAAGTATCAGACAGGACTTATTCACATATCTTCTGGTGCCAAATCTAGTGACCTTTCCATTATACCCCATTGCCTCTCACTGTGAAGAGAACCCTACCAAATCCTGCACATCTTCATGCCAGGCTGCTGCTCAGAGGACAAAGTGACTAACGTGATAATGTACTCTATTCTTTCAGCATTGTAGACAAAATCAACCACCCAAATGGGAAATAGGATTAAGCAACTATTTCTAAACCTCAGAAAGGTCAAGTCAGGGGGGAAGGCCAAAGGTTTTCTCTGCATCTGATTGAATGTGGTTAGCACTTGTCATGTTTAATAACACTAGCTCTGGTTACTCTCTGCTCCTAACTGGATTGTCCCATTTCCCCCACCCCCTCATCAAGACTATTCACAGCTAGAAAAATAAATGTCAAGGATCCAGCCACAAAGTTGAAGGTAGAATCATTATCTAGTAGGAGCCAAATGATGACTTCATCTCATGCAAGGTTATTTTTTATTTTGATAGCTGTGGTAATTCATTAATGGGGATCAAGTTAGACTCTACATGACTTTATGAGGGAAAAAAAGATTAGCATTGAATTGAGAGAGAAGACACAGAAAGTGGTGCTTTCTGGAGCATCAAGAAATAGTCTGTCTTCTGAAGGATTGCTGTTCCTTTTCTTCATCTTTCTCTAATAATAATGTTAGTAATTACTAATGCCTTTAGTCAGTCGTCCAGTCATCCTGTGTTTATTGAGGGTCCTTGTTTATTGACTTGCTTTTTTAGAACTGTCCTGGGTACTGAGAAGAACCAAAGGTAAGTACATGACAAAGCCCTTGACCTTCACCAGCTCTCCATCGTTTACTTGCTGAGGGAGCCCTTGCTAATCTCTTTTGACACCTTGTCCTCTTAACAGCATTTTGCTATTTTGTTTTTAGTTAAGTGTAAGTCTTCAGTTAAATCACATTAATTTAATTCTTACACGTAATATCTCTGTCCACATTATTGCCCCTCTTGGGCTCTGTCCATCTGTCCATAATAGCCAAATGCAACAACACATTTATAGAGTTCTGAAAGTTTAATGTGGAGGCCCGTATCATCATTTGATACTTTATACTCACTTTAGCATATTGTTTAGTCCCTAGGGAAGGCTGTTAGACTATCAAAGAGTGATTTTAAAAAAAAAAAACTAGCAACAACAACCAAAATACAATATGAGCTTTAGAAACAAAAATGAAATCTGTTACTCTGCCAAACAGGATTTTGGTATGTTTAACAGCCCCCATGAGAAAGCTGACCTCATTTAAATAAACCATCATTGAGACAAGAAATGTCAACACCAGCCCAGTTTGCTAATCGTGGTGCTGCTAAGGACAGAGAAGCCTGCTCAGAAAATAACTTGATGACTAATTGATCCATACAGACAAAGTGAAACAAGGAACCGAGAAACCTAGGTAGGTAATTGACTCCAAGAAAACACTTGTGCCTCAGTAACCCAGATATGTCACACCTAAAAGTATATTTAGGAAGCTAAGTTATTTGTATAAATGCCTCAGTTTCTCATTCCCTTCTGTGTGTGTGTTAGTCCTTTATTTTCAAAGAAGATCATGCCATCAGAGAAATGATGACATGACTTGCATTTGACTTCGTTTTGAGTGAGGGAGGGCTGTGCAGGTCACCAGCCACACTTGTCCTCCTCCAGAGTCATCTGAATCCAGTGACCAGATATTCTTCAGGATGACTGGAGATGACCCAGGATGAGACAGCTGGGGCTAAGTGACTTGCCCAAGGTCACACAGCTAGTGAGTGTCAAGGGTCTGAGGTAAGATTTGAACTCAGGTCCTCCTGACCTGGTGCTCTATCCACTGCACCACCTAGCTGCCCCCAAAGTCAGTCAATCAATACACAAAGCACATAGTGAGTGCTTGCTTGACTCACAGTCCCAGCTGTGGCATTCATCAACATTAGGAAACTAAAAAGAATCCAGAGTAGGGCCACAAGGCAAGAGGCAGGGAAGAAATGATAGAATGAATTGGAGACTTTTGGCATAAAGCAAAGAAAGTTTGGAAGGAAGATGATAGCTTCCTTTAGGATATGAAGGGTTTACTTCCAAATAGAAGAATTAGGACCAGTAGGTAAAATTGCAGAGAGGCAGATTCTAGGTCAGTGAGAGGTGATGAAGTCTCTGTCACTGGAGTACACATGGACATAACCCAAGAAAAAAGGACAAAATCTTTTTAACTTCTCTTGTGCACTGCTTCAAGTTTATGAACATTTATTAATCACCTACTGTGTACAGATTGGAAAGGGCATAGTTCAGATAATAAGATCTCTAACTTCATGAATCTTACAGTCCAAGGGGAGGATATGATAAATTCAAGTATCCATAACACATGACAAGAAAAAAAAGAGGGACAAAATTGTCCTTCATGGGGTGTGGATGTGTGAGAAAGGAATGAAACCTTCCCCACCAAGGGAAGTGCTTCAAGTGCTTCAGCTACACTTTGGAAGGTGGGTAGGAATTTGAGGAGGACAGGTTATTTAATATAGGTCTACATCTATTTAACATCAATGCTAAATACATGTAGCAGTACCTAGTATTATGTTGGATTCTTACAGGGGGAAGAGGGGGAAGGCTGCATCTACCATTGCTAAGGGGTAAGAGGGTCAACATTCAATTACAAAACGTACCTCTGAGTCACCTGGTTTGAATGCACACCTCAACCACATCTTATTTCCCATAACCCTGAGTCAACAGCTTAACCTCTCTCAGTCCAGGAAATTCTCTGAGACTATAAACTGCAGAAGGGTTGCCAATTCAAATTGGTAGGAGGGGTTTCCTCACCAGGACCTCTCTAAATTAATGAAATCACAAATCCAACACCTGGGGTTTAGGGACCAAATCCTTCCTGGAGCATTAAAGTGGGTAGATGCAAGAAAATCAGAAGGAAAGAAGAGGGAAGCAGCATCACACAGTGGAAAGAGTAGTCACTTAGGAATCAGAGACTGTGGATTCAAATTCTGCCCCACTCACCCCCTACCTTGAGGCTTATTATCTATATAATCTTAAGCAAATCCCCTGGTCCTTCCTCTCTTTGTCTGTAAAATGAAGGAATTGATCTTGATAGGTCCCTTCCAGTTCCCGATCTATGAGTCTATGGGCATATGAAAAAGGATGTGTCAAGAATGGAAATTGACTGAGTTAATCACTCTCTGGTCCCTTCCTTCTTCCCCTCCTTTGTTCAATTCCCTCAGCTACCTGTACTTAGTTTTCTGGCTCCATTTGGGGTCTGGCTACCAATCTTTTTCTTTATTCCTTCCTTGAATTTAAAAAAGAAAAGGAAGGGGGGACAGTAAGGAAGCTGTTTTAACTTTTCCAGAAGCCTTTTTCCTTTCCCACTGTGTGGGCTATAGCCCGGTTTTCTTGCCAATCTATGAGCTCCCCCTACTGTCCATATCTCATATATTAGCAGAGTTAACTTGAAAGAACATATAAAATGTCACCCATCCCAAGGAATTTGAGTTTCACAAACTCTCTGTCTATAGTTCTTAAGATTTTAAAACCTGAGCTGAAGGGACCTCAGAGATCATCTAATCCAGACCTGCACAACTTGGCAGTAGGTAGGGACCTACCTATTAAAATAGGCTTAACTTCAGACCGCAGATAGGTGAGACTAGACAGATTGACTACTATTGGTTGCCATGGATCATGTGATGAACAGGAGAGTGCATAGTGGTAACCCTTCATTTTTTCCCAGGCTGCTGAAATCCCACAGGCCATATGATATGCAGGCCTGATCTAATCCAAAGCTTTCACTTTACCCATGAGAAGGTGTAAGGAATTGCCCAAGGTCACCCAGGAAGTAGGTATCTGAAGTGTAGCACTCAGACAGAACCCAATGCTCCATAAACTATACTAGGCATCCTATCTCTCTTCCACATGCCCAGAAAATGTATTGATATCATCACAGTAATGATGTTTGTCCATCTGTCAGAAAGACAAGCCAATGAAAGTATAGTGGAAAGGGTATTGAATGCACATCAACTCAAGATGATCTTGAGTTTTAAACTCAGAGATCAAGAGCTAGGAGGAACCTCAGAAGATCTATAAAGATTAAGCAGCTTGCCCAAGACCACACATTTAAATCAGTAAATGGGACAGCCAGGATTGGAACCCAGGTCCTCTTCCTCTAGATATAGTATTATTTCACCATATCACCTCAGACCTGAATCTAAGAATAGTGAAATGACTTATCCAAGGTCATACATCTATAAAGTGACAGAGTCAGGACTCAAATTCAGATTACTTAATTTAAAGTCCAGTCCTCTTTCCAGTATACCAATTGAGCTGCTTCACCTGGGAGTCAAGAGACCTGGGTTGCAGTTCAATCTCTGCCATTAAGTAGCTATGTGACTTCAACTTTCAAGATTCCCCTCCCCAGCCCCAATTCCCTGTTCCTCATATGGAAAATGAAGGGAGTGGAATTATATAATTGTCTCTAAGGTCCCTTCCAGAGCCAACATTCTGGGATTCTGGGAATTAGAAAATATAGCCAATGGAACAACTTCCTGTTGAAGGAGCTGCCTCTTAATTCATTCAGAATGTAGCTCACCAGTGTAATTAAATAAACCCTTAATCTTAAACATACACTTTGTCATGAGAACGACACTGTTTATTCCACTGAAAATATCTCATGTCAAAATCTGAACAGCATTTCTTCACTAACGGGAGTGGGACAGAAAGCATTGCCAATCACAAGACAAAGAGAGCTCCGCAGAAGACAGCAGATCTCTGTATTCCAAGATAGAAATGTAGTCATTCACACTGTCACTACTATATAACTACTATAACATGCAAAAAAAAAATCATACTGTAAGAAAGGTTCTCCAGATGATTTTCAGCTTTGTTTCCTTTTATCTTTTTTAAAATTTTACTTTTGAAAAACAAAAAAGCAGCATGGATTTCTGGTTAACCCTAAAGGCTAAAATGTATATACAGCAACATCCAAAACATGAGTTCCTTGCATGATGAGAAGCACTCCAGGTATACAATAAGATTACTGTGGTTCAAAGACATGGGCCACTCTTCATTATCAGCTTCTCAGCCTCCTGCCTATACCATAAATCCAAACATAAGACTCAGAAACTTCGAGTAGCACCATTATAGAGATCTTTAGGCCTGGTGATCTTTTATATTCATTCATACCTGGTGTTGACACTACCTGGAGAAAACAAGGTTGGCAAAGAGACATTCCACAGATCCCACAATGAGTTTTTAGGCAGACCAGGGTAACCTGGCTAGAAGAGCAAAAGCAAGGATTTGTGCATTGGCGGCAGTCCAGTTTTGTATTATTTTGGCATCTGCCATCGTTTAATAGCTGGGTCCAAGGACTGTCATACTTTTGATGTGTACATTATCACTGAGACTGTTACAATAGACTTGGAGCAGCAAAAGCTGTCAGAAACACAGATGATGCTGTGTATTCTCTGTCATCATCTCCCAATAGCAATGTAGACTGACGTGGATTTGATTTTAATATCTTGCTTTGTCTTTGAACAACACAGTTTCTGCTGAACAGAGCATAAATAAACAATATCTACTTAACTTCAAAAGCTTAACAGCCTCTGGGAGGGTCATATCAATAAGACAGTGGGTATTTTTGCAGCTGCTAATTTGTTCCAAGTATAGAATACTAAAACTTCAGAGTTAGAAGGAATCTTCCCTCTGAGAGTACACCTAGTTTATCCTATCGATATCTTGCTGTATATAGCTGCTTGCGTGTTGTCTCCCCCATTAGACTATGAGTTCCTTCAGAGTAGGGTAGCTTTTTTTTCTTTTTCTTTTTTTGGAGGAGGATTTTCTTTTTATTTCCAGCGCTACTTATTGCAACTCATAGCTTGTCAGCTTCAGATAATTACATACCATTAGGACTGGTCTCCCAAAAGGAAATGGAAAGAACTGAATAGACTTAGAGTCAATGTTCCTGGCATCTTCCTTAATCTTAGAGCCTTCCTCTAAGACTACACCCAATTATCCTATCTATATCTTGTTTTATATAGTTGCTTGCATGTTTTCACCCCCATTAGACTATGAGCTCCTTCATATTGGGAAACAGCTTCATTTTGGCCTTTTTATCCTCATCAATACCAGTACCATAGTGCTTAGAAAACATACAGTAGATGTTTAATAAATGTTAGTTGATTGACTAAACTTATGGAAAAGATCAATAGATGTTGGTTAGCTCTTGTACAATTAGATTCAGATCTTATTGAATGGCTAAAACCAAATCATAGTCATTAATGGTCCAATGTCACCTTGGAAAGAATTCTATCCAGTACCCCGGAGATCTATGCTAGATTCAGTTTAGTAATATTTTTGGTTTTTTACCAATGACTTAGACAAAGAAATAGATGAATATCTAAACACATTAGTTTGGAAGGAAAACTTACACATACCAAATGATAGAGTTAGGCTTCTAAAAAATCAAAATTAATTAGAACATTGGGCCAAACTGAACAGGATTTAATAGAGATAATTGTCAAGTCTTAACATTAAAGTTCAAAAACACCAATCACAAATATAAAATTAGGGAGGCACAATGAGATAGCAATTCATCTGAAGACCTGGTGGTTTCTGTGGACTAGAGGTTTAACATGAGTCAAGAAAAGCTGAGATCAGATACCATATAAAATATTATTTTCAGTTATGGGCCCTCCATTTTAAGAAAAATATTGATGCAAGAAAAAGCAACCAGTATGATAGGGAGTCTTAAGTTCATGACATATGAGTATAATTTGGAGGAACTTAGGATGTGTTGCCTGGAGAAAAGGACACATGATAGTGGTCTTCAAATACTGTGGCCACAAGAAGAAGGCCAAACCAGGAGCCATGGATAGATACTGCTAAGAGATGAATTTAGACTTTCTGTAAGGAAAAACTTCATAGGACTATTCCTAGTGGAATGGGAGAAGAGGACAGAAGCCTTCAAATAAATGTTGAATGGCCACATATATGGGACAGCCTACTTTTTCAAGTATGAGTTAAAATGTATGGCCATTGAAGTCTATTACAACTCTTATTCTATGAAATGAAAAGGTAAAAAATTAGGTTGTCTTTATTTTGAAGTGTTTGTTTTAAAAGTTATGTGTTTAGATCAACCCTGACATTCAGAGAATCTTTACAAAATATACCAAATTATTTGCATATGATATTGCTCCATAACATGACAAAATGGAGTTAGATTCCACTCAGAACCTCCTTTCTCAATTTCACATTTTACAGTTTAATGTAAATGGGCCTTTTTATCTTCAAAAAACAAAAAAATCAGAAATTCACTTGAGATCAAATGTCATTGAATTTCCAGACAGAATGGAGACAGGACTGTTGTCTCTTAGCCTGCTCAGCCCCATTTAGATTTGTAATTTTAAAGGTTCCAAGAACTGAACATTATCATAAAATGGCCAGGATATGTGCCTAAGTATTCCAAGAGGTCACTTTAGGTCATGCAACTTAACAGAGTAGTGACGTGTCTTCATATGTAAAATAAGAGACAGTATCAAATAAGTGCTAAAGTCTCTGCTTGCCCTGACATTCTGTGTTACCTAACTTCTATTTCCTGGCCCATTCTTTAGCATTCAAAGGGTACCATAATAAAATATCCAGAACATGAGATCTTTTCTCTTTTTAAAGATGTCTAAAAATGAGGAGGTGCCACATCCTCTTTCCATAACCCAGTGCGGTGCCTGACAGCCATTGCAGGCAGTTATTCTAAGGTATAATCAGAATGCTTCATGGCACTCAACATAAGGGAAGAATATCAATTAGAAATCAACAACGCTTCAAAGAACTGTGTCATTTCATCACTGCAACGACTGACTTGAAAGGGAAAAGTTCAAGAAACTAGTCATTTTGTCTTCATGAGGTCTAACAACCAGTTGGGCTAGTTTGTTTACTGAAATTTTGGATTAGCTATTGCCATACTGGTACAACCTTAGTTATCTAAATGAATGCCCATCTAGACGGTATAGACCAGTGATTCTGAGTTATTTTGTCAATGTATGGAAGAATTCAAACACAGCTAAGGAACAGAACATGTGGCAGAGCCCTCAGAGTTTCAATACACTGGAAACAAAATATGAGTCAACACGGTGACATGGAATCCAAAAAACCTAATGTAACTTGATGCTACATTATTAATAATAAAATGATGATAGTTGAAATTCATATCATGCTTTAAAATTTGTGAAGCATTTTATTTGCAATTTGTGGTTAGTGTCCAGAATAAGGAAAATAATAGTCTAACTGTCCTCTTCTCTGGGAACGGCACATCGGGGCTAGTGGGTTCGGTTCTAGGTGCTATATTTTAGAAAAGATATGGAGAAGCTAAAGAGCATCCAAAAGAGGGTGACCAGGCTTTTGGCCATATGGGAAGAGTTAAAGGAACCAGGAATGTTTAGATGGGAAAATGGATGACTTGGGAAAGACCTGATCATGTCTTCAGAGACAACATTATGTAGTGCACAGTCATGAAAATTTTGATTTGAATTCTATTTGAGAAACTAAACCCAAATTTTGGGGTTTTTTTAAATGTAGTTGACTATTCAAACAAATGTTTGGCAACATATAGAGGAAACATTTGGAGAACGTCACTATGTAATGTAGAGGAGAGAATTGTGGGCCCAGAGTGAGAAAATCCATCTAGTCCATTTGTTTGCCCAGTAACCAAGGGCAGTAGTATATTGGGGAGAGTGCTGGAGTTAGGATTGAGAGGACCTGCCTTCCAAAAATAAATCTCACCTCCAACACTTACTACCTGAGTAGCAATGGACAAGTGAAGGTGCCTCACCTTCCAAATGAGACAGTTATTATCCGTAGCATGTATTCCACTGTTACTGTGAGATTCCAATGATATAACATATGCAAAATGCTTTGCCAAATTAAAGTACTATCTAAATATCAGTTGTTACTATTCGCAGGTTCATCATCGGGGAAAGAAGGTCTAATGGAGGTGAGCCCTGGGAATTTAAGACTACAAGTTCTGACCTGACACTATCTGTAAGCAAGTTGATTATCTTCTGTGCAACTCACTAGGATGTTCCTACTACTTGAACATCCTACATGGATGTTCAAGGTCCTCACGGAGGAGGGAATTATCACATCAGGAATTCCTGATTCTGACAAAATGAGCCAATCTTAGGGTATTTTTTTATCCTTACAATGGGAATAATCATATTCCTACCCCCTACCTCAATTAATCAATAAGCTTTAAGGACCTACTATTAAATACTTCCCAGTATAATTATGAGGAAAAATATTTTTTAAGGTTCAAATCACAATGCATAGAGGATATGTAGTTTGATGCTGTATGAATGTGGTTATAGCGTCTAAGTTTCTTATTTGTCTCACACTTGCAGCTTTGGTAGCCCTGATGAAGATGAGTTTATAGATGAATTTTGCAACATCTTATTCATTCTGCATATTTTGTTAAGTGAAAGAACAGGACCTCAGAAAGTCACAGGATCGTCATTTTAGAGTTAAAATATTACTTTATAGATCTTAATCAGTCTGCTTATTTTAGAGAAGAGGAAACAGAGTCAGAAAGGTTAAGTCAGTCACCCAGGGGTATCCAAATAGTAGAATCTGAAGCAGGATTTGCAACCAGACCTTCCTGACTCCAACTCAAATGCTCTATCCACTAGACCTTTAATCCAGCCTTTCTGAGAAAAGTTTTCTCCAAAGATACATACATAAAACAGAACACACTGAAAGGGTATATATCCAAACTGTCCCAATTTGAAGGGGAGGGCAGTCACAGGCCTCAATTTGTTACTGGCCAAATAATCCAGACAAATGTCATATTCAAAGGCAAGCTGTTAGCAGAAATGTTTACCCCAGTACCTCACACAACGTTGCTGGCTTGCAGATAACATTCTGCATGCTTACAGTTCAAGGAGTATCCAACTCCCTGGTCATCTGGAGCTTGAACCTAACTGGCAAATAAAGTTTGGAAGCAAAACTCAGTGGTGCAGGATGGAAGGCATAGAAATCATTTGCCACAATGGGAAAGAAGATGTCTCAACATCTCCACTGCCTTCAACGATAAGATCATCTTTCTTAGGTTTCTGGGCATAGTCCCTAAAAGAAGCATCAAGAATCCCCAGGTTTTACTAAGCGTCAGAGGTGACTAAGCCTCAGATATGTCAGAAAATAGAAAGCTCAAGATATTGTATATGATTTCTTTTTCCAGTTGGGATATTTCAGTAGTTCTCCTTCCAACTCTCCTGCCAAGAAGTACAACAGCCTTATTAATACATAATGGCATGAGGACATAGGTCAGCTTTTCAAACTGAAAAAGACATAAGTGGTTTGGTTTGGACTTGTTGAGGGGAAAGGGTATTGTTTTCCATCAGACTGGTTGGCTCGATCTTTCTCCTAAGGGTTTTTCAGTCCCCAAATTTCAGAGCCACAACTATATATTCCATTCATCTCTCAATTTAGAGCCATGCACCAGTCACTCAACACCCTTAACTGGTAGTAATACTTCTCTCTCTCTCTTTCTCTCTACCCCAAGAAGCCTGTTCTACCATTGCCAAGCATATCTCTGTAAACTCTTCACAAGGGAAAGAGGAAAACCACTATGTCAGACAGTAATGTTTGGAAGCCTTTCCTTTCCTGCCCCGTGGAGTCATTGTTCAACAACGATTTTCCAGGTGTGATCACTGCACAGGTCTTGGCTGCCTATCAATAAAGGAGTAGATATTCGGCCCCTGTCTGCATGACTTTTACATTTCTGGCTTGATTTTAATGAATGTGAGTATGCAGATCTTGATGGACAGATGAATGTGCACATGTGTTCCATGGCATCCAGCCATGGCATAAAAACTCCCCCAGGTGTCTCTCCTGCTTATCACTTCTGGACAATGGAAGATGGTTACAGAGGTCATGTTATCTGGGTCCCTTTGAGCAGGACAAATAAAAGTCAGAGCAATAATGAACTACATTTCAGGACACCTGGGCTTGCTTCCCAGAGTTAATACTTAATCTTTCAATCAACAAAAGTTTATTGACTTCTTCTGCATGGGTAAAATTGCCACCACATTCAAACCCCTTCCCATTAAAAATAGATATAAGTATTAGCCAGTTATTTTTTGAGAGGAAGAGTATATTCATAGTCAGTCATAGAATATTATAATTAGAAAGATGCTATGGCAGGAAGTTGTCTAGCCTTTGATTGGACTCTTCCATTGGGATCTTCCTACCTCCCAAGGTAGCCCATTCATTTTTTGGACAATTTTGCTTATTAGTTCTTTTTCACATAAAATCAAGATCTATTCCTTCCAGTAGAGTCTTCTAATTGATCGGGATATGGAGGGAAGTGTCTTGATTAAGAATCAAGAAACCTGAATTTGTTTCAATCCTGATTGTGTTACCAAACAGAAATGAGACCTTTAGCAAGTGACTAAATATCTCTGAAATTTAGTTTTTCTCATTTTTTATTTTATTGATACATTTTATTTCCCAGTGACATGTAAACAATTTAATTCATTATTTTAAATTTTGAGTCCCAAATTCTCTCCTTCCTATCCCTTCCAAGTGAGAAGGCATGCAATATCAAGTAGATTATACATGTGAAGACATGCAAAACGTATTTCCATATTCACCATGTTGCAAAAGAAACACACAAAAAGCAAGAAAACTAAAGTATTAAAAAGGATACTTCATTCTGTGCTTAGAATTCATCACTTCTCTCTCTGAATGGAGATGTCATTGGGGTTCTTTGAAATTGTATTGGATTATTGTCTTGATTAGAATAGCTGAGTCTTTCACAGTTGGTCATTCTTACACTTGCTATTACTATGTACAATGTTCTCCGGGTTCTATTAACTTCACTCTGCCTGATTTCATGTCTTCAAGATTTTTTTCTGAAAGTATCCTGCTCTTCATTTCTTATAACACAATGGTATACCATCACAATCATATACCACAATTTGCTTAGCTATTCCTCTATGATGGCATCCCTTCAATTTCCAAGTCTTTCCCACCACAAAAAGAGCTACTATAAATATCTTTGAACAAATAGGTCCTTTTCCTTTTTCTTTGATCTCTTTGAGATGCAGACCTAGAAGTAGTGTTATTGCTGAGTCAAAGGTTATGTACAGTTTTATAGCCCTTTAGACGTAGTTCTAAACTGCTCTCCAGAATGGTTGGAACATTTCATAAATCCACCAATATGGCATTAGTGTTCCAATTTCCCCACATCACCTCCAACATTGGTCATTTTCCTTTTCTGTTATAATAGCCAATCTGATAGGTGTGAAGTGGTACTTCAGAATTGTTTTAATCTACATTTCTTTAATCAACACTGATTTAAAGCATTTTTGATGTGACTATTCATAATTTTGATTTCTTCTTCTGAAAACTCCCTGTTAGTATCATTTTACCATTTATCATTTGGGAAATGGCTTATATTTTTATAAATTTGACTCAGTTCTCAATGTATTTGAGAAATGCGGTCTTTATCAGAGATATCTGAGGTAAAAGAAATTCCCAGTTTCCTGTTTTCCTTCTAATTTTGGCTATATTTGTTTTGTTTGTGCAAAATCTTTTTAATTTTATATAATCAAAATTATTCATTTTGCTTCCTATGATCCCTTCTCTCTCTTATTTGGTCATAAACTCTTCCCTTTCCCATAGATTTGATTTTTTTTCTATGCTCCTCTAATTTACTTATATCACCCTTAAAAAAAATTGCAAACACTTAACAAACACTAGATTTACTACCCAATCTATTCCTACTCTATTTTTTAGCCAGTTCCAGATTGTTTTCATAATTATCATTTTGTGACATAGTTTAAAATCTGCTACTGCAATACCACTTTCCTTCACATTTTTTTCCTACTGGTTCTCTTGATATTTTTCACCTTCCAGATGAATTTTGTTATTGTTTTTTGTGGCTCTAAAAAGTAATTTGGTAGTTTGGTTGGTATGGCACTGAGTAAGTGAATTAACTTAGGTAGAATTGTCATTTTATTATATTGGCTCAGCCTACCCATGAGCAATTGATATTTCTCCAATTGGGGAGCCAAGATGGCGGACTAGAAAGACACACTTACGCAGGGTCCTCCCCACAGCCCATAAAATACCTGTAGAGAGGTACTCTCAAAAAATTTTGGAGCAGCAGAAACAGAGAACAACAGAGTGGAGAAGATCTCCAGCCCACAGTGACCTGAAAGGCCCACAGAAACGTTGGTTGCACTGGACGTGGAGCCGAGCACAGAGCCCAGCCCAGCCTTGGCCCAGCCACACACAAGGCAAGACTCTGGGAGGAGGACACCTCTGGGGCGCAATCTCCAGTTGCAGTAGCAGGTCCTCAGATACAGGCACCAGAGGTCAGTGACAGGGTTTTATCAAGGGCCAGGAAGGGAGAAGGGCCTTCCAATAGCTCTGGCAGCAGGCAGCAGCCACAGAGCCAGCTCAGCAGCTCATAAGGAAGCTCCATTGTTGGAACGTTAAAACCCCTGGGGGCACTGAGGAGCTGAATATTACCTCAGCCCTGTGTAGCAGCCCTGAGGGAGCTGGTCTTTGTCTCACACTGAATAGCGGCCCTGCCCCCACAGCTTAACTGAAAATCAACCCCCAGTGCTGGCTTGGGGGAACTGGAGGCCAAGTGGCTGTGGAAAGGTATCTGCTAAGATTCTGGGCACAAAAATCCCTCTCTGTGTCCAGACCAGTATACACCTAATTGTGCCACCTTGGAGGAACTGAGATCTCACAGATTCCCAGAATATACCCTACTCTTGACAAAGGACCCAAAAGTCAAGTAACTGGTTGGGAAAATGCCCAAAAAAGGGAAAAAAAATAAGACCACAGAAGGTTACTTTCTTGGTGAAGAGATATTTCCTCCCATCCTTTCAGATGAGGAAGAACAATGCTTACCATCAGGGAAAGACATAGAAGTCAAGGCTTCTGTATCCCAAACATCAAAAATAAATATTCATTGGGCTCAGGCCATGGAAGAGCTCAAAAAGGATTTTGAAAATCAAGTTAGAGAGGTGGAGGAAAAACTGGGAAGAGAAATGAGAGAGACGCAAGAAAAGCATGAAAAGCAGGTCAACACCTTGTTAAGGAGACCCAAAAAAGAAGTGCTGAAGAAGATATTTCTCCAATTGTTTAGAACTGTCTTCCTTTGTGTTAGAAGTGTTTTATAATTATATTCATACAGTCGCTGAGTTTGTTTTGGCAGCTGTTTCCTCATTTTTAAATTTAATTTTATTTATTTTTTGTTATATTTTAACATAAACTTTGACCTAAGATCCCTGCCCTTACAATCTCTGATTCTTTAGTATTGATTTTTCCTGGAGATAATTAGAATTCCTCTTCCAGATGACAGCCTTGTAAGTATCTGGAGAGAGCTACTATGTCCTTTACTAAGTCATCTCCTCCCGTTGCTATGTTTTCTCTCTTTTTTTACAATTCTATTAATTATTCTTCATGGAACATGACTTTGATTCTTTTCACCATCATATATGACTTTATCTGAATGCATTCTACCTTATCAATATCCCTCCTAAAATGTGTTGCCTTAAACTAAATGAAATATATACTCTATATATGGTCTAATTGGTGGAACCAGCTTTTTTGGTTGGATACATAACACTTCTTAACATATTAAGGTTGAGGTCCACTAAGAACACTAGGCTTTTTTTTTTATATGGATAGCTTTTAAACTAGCTCTCTCCTATTCTGTCCTGGTATAGCTGATTTTTTTGAGTCTAAGTATAATATTTCATATTTATCTTTAATCAGTCTCATTTTAATAGATTTGTCTAATTACTTGAACCCATAGAACTCCAGGGGTATTTTAATTCTGTTACTGTTAACTTTTTACCATATTCATAACATCTTGAACATAGTAGATATTTTTTAATGTTTACTAAATTAATTAAAATGTGATTACAATGTCAGCTATGTCCTCATGCAAATCATTGATAAAATCATTTAACAAGATTGTAAAGGAGAGAAGGCTCTGCCATTCAAACTCTTTGGATATGGTTATTCAACTTGTTCCAAATTAACTTTAATTGTCTAATATCTAACCCACATCTCCACATTTTATGTATAAAGTCTTTCATGAGATACTTTTCAGATGTTTTACTGACATCTAGAAACACTTTATTTCCTCTCTAAAATGAGGAAGTTATATCAGAAAGAATTTTAATCCTGTCACAGCTTATCCTTTAGAAAAAAAAAACAAACTAGAAATGTGTGAGAAATGGGGATTTGGAGTCAGAAGACCTGGGTTTGAGTCATAATTCTAATGTAATTTGGATGAATAAGTGAGCTTCTCTAAACTTCAGTTTACTTATATATCTACATATCATTGCCCTTCTCTACCCCCCCAACCCCTAATAGAATTGTAAAGTCTTAGAGGAAAGGAATTAGATATTTTTGCTTGTTTGATTTTGTCTTGGCGTACCCAGCGTCTAGTCCATAGAAAATATCTAATATCTGTTTATCGAATAGAATTGCTCAATTGAGAAAGGAGAGAACACTCAAAACTAGGGAGAGCAGAAGAGACAAAGGATGCAGCACCTGAGACAAATCTTGAAAGAAGTTAAATATTCTAAAAAAGTAGAGTAGAAAGGGAGTGCATTCCAGACATTGAGAACAGCCCAGACCCAACCCAGGCAGAAAATTGGATGCCATATTCAAGGAGTTTCAAGTAGGTCAATTTATCTGAAATACTAAGTATGTGAAAGTGAATAATGTGAGATAATTTTGAAAAATATACATTAGAATGAGATTGCACAGTGCTTTTGCCAGGATTATATTTTATCCTGAAGGCAACTGGGAACCACTGAAGATTTTTGAACAAGGTAGTGTAGGATATAAAAGAGGAAATAGCTAAGGATTACTCCACAGTTGTCAACCTGAATCAATGTGGTAGAGTGGTTTTTCCTTGACATTAAAAGGAAGTTTGGATGAAAGTTGGCTTTGGGGGGAAAAGATAACTAGTTCTATCGTAGACATCTTGAGTTTGAAATAAATTATAAGAGACCCAGATGAATATGTCCAATAGGCAATTGATGGTTTCCTACCTGAATTAAGGATTGAGATTAGAGGAAGATATGTAGATTTAGGGGTCTGTTGCATTAAGATGAAGGCCATGACAGTGATTAATGAACTGTTGTCAGTGACTTCTGAGAAGCCATGTAAAATGTAAGAGGTGCTAAAAGATGGAACACAGAAAAGTGCTCCAATTTTCAGAGAGAGGAAATGGAAATTCTATAAACTATAAACTAGATCTCACTAGAGTGGAGGTGAGGGTAAGACATGTGGAGTGGAAAGCCTGGGTGGTCTATCTCTCTCAAAGGGTAAGTTTCTTCAGCTTTAAGGTAATATGCAGTTGATGGTAGTTCTAGATAAACAAGGTCACAACATTGGACAGAGAATGACCAATGACATTAGGAGTTCAAAATGGGCTTATTCATTGAAAATCTGGATGGAAGTATGAAGTCAAATGTTAGCAACTGGAAGGTATACAGAAGAGGATCAAAAGTCAGGATTTTTCTGAATCTAGCAGCCTTGAGTTTTATTCTGGGTCCTGTGTCATTTTTTATCTATAACTTTAATGAAAGCATAAAGGGTATGCTTATCAAATCTACAGATAAAGCAAAGTTGAAAGAGATACTTGACATATTGGATAAAAGAGCTGGAATCCAAAGATATCAGCAGATGAGAATGAGTTAAAAGTTAATCGAATAAAATATAAATTCTTATATCAGGGTTCAAAAATATAAAGTTTAGAAGCTGAAGATGGAGGTTTCAGGGCCAGACTACAGTATGAAAAAAGATCTAGAAGTTTGTAGATTGTTAGATATAGTCAAAATTGCAACATGGCAACCCTAAAAGCTAACTCAATCTTAATAGGATCATTGCCTTCCTAGCTATAGGGGTGATTATGTTGTACTCTGGCCTGATCAGACTACATTTGGAGGATCATGTTCCATTGTAGGTGCCATGATTTTAGAAGGACCTTGACAAACAAGAGTGCCTTCAATGAAGCACAACCAAAATATTCAGAAAGTTGCATATCATGTCATATGAGCATCAATTACAAGATCTGGGAATACCTAGTCTGAAGAAAAGATTTAGTGGCACATAAGGGCTATCTTTTAAGCATCTGAAAGCTGCCATGTGGAAGAGGGATCTGGCTAGTTCTGACTGGCTCCAGAGGCAGAACTAGAAGAAACAGATTAGAGGTAGAGAGAGGCATATATCAGGGAAATTTGTTTAATACTTAAAACTGTCCAAAAGGAAATTAGTTGCATTGAAAAATAATGAATTCTCCATCATTGAAGATCTTCAAAAGAAAACGAGATGACCACTTCTTAGGGAAATTTACAGGGGGCATTCCTATGTAGATACTGATATACGGCTTTAAGATTTACAAAGCATTTCACACATGTATGAGATCCCATGAGTCCTCCAGGTAGCTTCAGCCACTCTACTGTGCTGCCAAAGCTTGGTAGTAGCTATACCTCCCCACTAAGCTTGATGAGTCACAGCTGCTATTGCAAATAGCAGAAGACTACCACATCTGCAAATTATCTTTTTGGTATTTATTGGTCTTCAAAAATGTGGCACCCAGAACTAACCACAGCACTCTAGGTGTGGCCTAACTAATGGGATTATCACCTCCCTTGTTCTGGACACTATTAATTCTGGGCCAGGTAACTCAAATTCCTTTAAAACAGGTACTTTCTCACTAGTCCCTTATCTAACTTAAGGGTTAATTCTCTCTTAACCACTTTTATTCCATATCTTTCAATATAAAAGTAATTTTCTTTAACAAAAAAAGTAGAACTCAAATAAGAATTAAATGGTGTGACTGTTTCATGATAATCTGCCAAAGATCAGAGAAGCTCATTACTAGAGATCTGGTCAATCTGAGAGGGAAAAAAAAATCTACTTAAAAATTATCCCAAATTAGTAACTACCTAGACAATTCTTAGTATCAAAAATAAAGAAGTATACCTGACAAAGTCTCATGAACTTAGCGGACATTGAAAAATATCTGATGACTAACAATGATGACAGTGAGAAGGGTGATAAAGGGAAAAGATTGCCTAAAGGTTAATTTAATTTCAGTACATGTAATGACATATTTAGCACCTTCTTCTGTTGTGGTTTTTTTTTAACATTGGCTACTAGAACCATCTTATTTCCATTTGTAGATTCTATCCCAACCCCATAATCGAAGACCAATCCTTCCCCTGGAAATAATCAATATCTAGAGCCCTAAGTTAGTTGTATAACACTGAGTCAATGTTACCATTGATCCCAGTGTGACCTTTGTGCCTCAAATCCTCGGTAAATATCTCCCTTACTTTTTCCCAATAACCAATTTTTTCCCCATATCCTATTTTCCCTCTACCTCATCTTTTGTCTTTTCATCTGTGGAAGAAAATGTCCCTGTCTTGTACCATAGTTCTCCAGGATTTAAATTTCCAGTTCCTAAATTTTATTCCTAAATCTTAATTTCCTCATGATTTGATTCCTAATTTCGAATATCAGACATGTCTGATACCAACCACCTATTTTCCTAAATTTCTATTGATTACACCATCTTTATCATTTCTGTTTATCTGTTGCCTTTCTTCACTAGATACATACTATGAATCATGAATTCAGTTTGGTCCATTACTGTTTGTATTCCATAAGTTTCCCCCCCAGATACTGATCTCCCATTTTCAGATCTACCTTCAGAATCACATCTGTGAGATAATCTTTTTAGAAACCAACTCCCAACCTTGTTCCCATCTTCTAACATCTAGCCTTTCCATAGCCCTTGGAGTCTGACTGGCTTTTCCTTGAATGATAGAGCCTACACCCAGCTACCATTGCCCAAGCCCAGTTCTGACCATGTTCCATATACTAAGATGGACAAAAACAAAAGTTTAGAAGCAAGTATATATTTCCTGACCAAGTCCTACTGGAAAAAAATAACACCTACTTTTTTTCAAAAGTTTATTAATATTTCTAAAATTTTAGGTATAAGAAAAGGGAATAAAGTTTTATTCTAAAATTGGCATTACTGAGACCCTTACAGACTGTTAGTCCAGCTTGAGTCTCTGTATTTGAAAAAAGTTATATCAGAAATGAAATTTTTTTCTGAAAATCAGTGTTAGAAGAATACAATATATTTAGGTTAAACTTAAGCAAGGATTGATTAAATATTCAAATATGCACCCCTAATCCAAGAGATTTTTAAATCTACCAATAATCCTACTTTGATAAAGAGCCTAATAGGTACAATGTGGGATAAATTATAGATGTCCAGTGTCTTACAGTGGCCTCTATCCCCTCAGTAATACCCCTCTGGTACTATTTATGCCTGCCAATACTCCATGGTCCAAATTCCAATTTGATATATGTTCCCCCATAAAAATAACTCCAGGTTGCAGGCTGGGAGAAGAAACAGCAACAGCTACTATTGATAATCACTCTAAAGCCAGGAGGGTCCAAAGGGGCCATTAGGCAGGGGCCCACTGGCATACCAGCTTCAGAGTTCAGTAGGTTTAAGTCACAAGTTCCCCACCCCTGGTTACCAGGTATAGGAAGGGATCTCAAGTTTTTATCTCTCACTGGCATCACCACGATGTGTTCTACAAGTGAATAGTCTTGCTTTTACTTTTATGTCTATTGTATCCATTCTTTCCTACTTCTTGGTGAAAGATATTGGAGAAGTCTCTGACCTTGTGAGCTTCAAAGGATTAGGAGAACAAGCCACCAAGAGGTTCAGAAGTGGAGTCCATGATGGGCTCTTTGGAGAAAGTCCATACAACAGCAAAGTCTCAAAGAGTGAGGACAAAGCTTAACATTAGTTGAGATGATGATTCATCCAGCATCGCTGCCTCACTTTGAAGTGAACTTGAGAGGATCGATGCTATGTAGAAATTTTGTTAAATCTGAGCTTATTACGTCCAGGGACCAAAGAGGTAAAGGGGAGAGTGTGCCTCTTGGTGTTGGGGGGAAATTTTTGTATTTCCATTCTTGCTATATCTTAAGGTAAATATCCCATTGTAAAAGCTAATTAGCTAATTGCTTAAATTGAACTGGAGCAATAATCAACACTAGGGGGAAATATACAAGAATGGGGTCTCAAGTCAATGACTTTCAAGAAGAGGTGCCCTTAATATCTCAGGGATATCCCTAGAATCCTGATGACAGGGAGGGACATGTAGCTAGCCCAAATTGGAAGTGTGAGGCTGGAGTAATCTCTACATCTGTCAATAACAAACCTCCCTGAAACTTAGTTTTGCATTTTGTCCAGAAAAAAAAACTATTTTCCTGCAAAAATATAAGGCTTGTTGTAAGAGTCTGGCAAAGAAAGAGACCAGGATTATGGTTTTCTCTGTATTGCTGGCTCACTGTGTGACTGTAGACTAGTCACTTCATCTTTCTTGGGTCTCAATTTTCTCAAATGTAGATTAAAGGGAGTAAATTAGATGGTTACTGAGGTCTTCCTCAGCTATAAAATTCTTTGCATCCATAAACTATTTTTAAAAATCACTAAGGAGAGAAAGGCAAAGCTGGCAATTATCAGAGGCTAGCCATTACTATTTGTTCACAGGTATGCATGGAGCTTTCCAACACCTGACTGAGAATCTAGAGAAATAATGGTGGGTGTAAAATTCCTCAACATAATACCATGCAAGTTTTTGGAACTCATTTTCATGAATCAGCATTTATGATGCCAATCATATGGGTGAATCCAAATGAGGTAAGGCTGGATCCACATGGGATCCAGAGGTAAAGTCTGCTCTGGAAATTTGAGGATGCTGAAAGTTTTGTAGCTGAGAAAGGCATTTGCTCATTTGATGTGAAACACATGGAATGCTGTGGGGAGCTCAGGAAAATAGCCATCTGCAGCTTGAGCTTCATGTGCATAAGCAATGAGAGAAGGTGCTTGTACAAAGCTTTATTCTACTAGATAGGTTTAGCTCTAGTTTAAAAAAAAACAATTAAACTTCTAAAGTGAACTAAATCAAATAAGCCCACCAACTTCTTAGTAAAATATACAGGCATGTTGCCAGGCTGATGGAAGCATGTTTAAAGACAACACAGCTTTCAGAGGAACTGTGATCCTCTAAAAGCAAGACTGAATAGACATCAAGTTTTGCAGCTTTTAGGAAGAAGTCCAGATCCACTCACATCATGTCTTTTATTCATTCATTCATCAGGCAGGCAATTATTAAATGCCTACTATGTACCATTCCCTGCACACAAATCTCATGATGTGTAGATGACCACAGATTTTTGAAGGCTGTCCGTGGAGGGCAAATTCTGAAAGATTCTATCGAGAAGAAAAGGTTTCATGGACAATCCTAGTGTTTGACTACGCCTCCTTTCCAATGACAGACCTAGCTAAATACCATGAGGCTCATCACCTGTAGACTGACCATTTGATAATGAATTATTTGATCATGGCAATGAGGAAAGCAATAATAAACAAAAAATGGGCTATACTCCTGTACAGCCCCTCCTACTTTTGCAATGATGATGACAGAGTGGTGAAAAGGGGGTTTTTAACCTTGTTCATTCCATAAACCTCTTTGGCGGTCTGCTGAAGCTCATTTCTCAGGATAATATTTTATAATACATAAAATAAAATATGTAGAATTACAGAGGAAACCAATTATATTGAAAGAAAGCTACAGAAGCAGCAAAGTAGCATAATAGATAGAGTGTTAGATTTGAAATCAGGAAGACCCAATTTCAAATCCAGTCTAAGACACTTACAAGACACTTAACTTGTGTCTGTCTCAGTTTTTCATCTATAAATTGAGGCTGATAGTAGCATTTACCTCCCAGTATTGCTATAAGGATAAAATGGCTTATTTGTAAAACACTTGCCAACCTTAAAGTGTTTTATGAATGTTATTTTATTACCCAAAAAATTTTAATCAGACTCATAGATCCTAGAGAGTACTAAGAATATCACAGATTTTAGACCTTCTACAAACTTTAACTTGACTATTGATTTTCTGAATGTCAGACCCTTGTCCAGTAATCAATGAGTAGATATATTTCTGGAGGAACTGAAGCATTTCAACCTTGAAATTCTCACTATAAATAAAACCAGAAGGAGGACATTACAGCTAAATAGGAGAATGGCTTATGAGTTCTCCTCAGTGAAGCAAATGATGGAGTTGGAAGAGTTGGTTTTATCCTCTACATGTGCTGCTGCATGAAGATGGAGAAAATGACACAATGGTTATTACCACATCCACTACAAATTTATGGTGCACAACTTCAAATGTTCCCTCCCTACTGCTAGGCAATCCTTCTTCACCTCCCTTATCAACTCTCTATTCCATTTCTCATAATGGCTCTTCCAAACCTTTTTATACCTCCTCAAATGTTTCATGCCCTCCTTTGTTTCCCCCTCTCAGCTGAGAATCTTTCCTCATTTACAGGGGGAAAAGTTAGGTATTCTGTGGGAGATCCCTCTTCCCTCCTCTTTCTCATATCATCACTTATATGTCTTCTGTCCCTGTCTTCTCCTTCACCCCATCTCACATGAATAGATGGACTTACTCTTTATCAAGACTAATCCCTCTACCTGAACAAATAATCCCATTCCATCCTTTTCCTCCAACAGATAGTTCCTTCTGTAATTCCTACTCCATCATTTGTTTTCAATCTCTCCCAATCTACCAACTCCTTCCCTACAAGCATGTCCATATTTTCCTTATCTTCAAAAAAACCCTCCTTTGAGCCTTCCATCCCTGCTCTCACCCTATATCTCTTCTGCCCTTTGCATAAACTCCTTAAAAATATCCTCTATAATAGGTACCTCCACTCTCTTCTCTCTCTTCTTAACCCCTTACTATCTGACCTCATTGTTCCTCCAAAATTGTTCTTTCAAAAGTCACCAGTGATCTCTTAAATCTCATATCTTTTCTCAGTCTTCATTTTTCTTGACCTCTTTACAGCCTTTGACGCTTTGATCACCTTCTTCTTGACACTGAATGCCACTCTCTCTTCTGGTTCACCTCCTCCTTATCAGAAAAATCCTTCTTAGTCTCCTTTGTTGGATCTTCATCCCGATCATTCCTTCCAACCATAGGCATGCCTCAAGATTCTATCCTGTACCCTCTTCTCCTTCTGTACTGCTTCACTTGGTGATCTCATTAGTTTTCATGGATTAATTACCCTCTTTATGCTAATGATTCTCAAGCCTACCTATCCTGCCTTAACTTCTCTGCTGGCCTCCCTTCTTGCATCTCCTACTACCTTTCAGATTCCAATAAACATCTTAAACTCAACACATCCAAAACTGAACTCATTATCTTTCCCCAAATCTGGTTCTTTCTTCCCTATTACTGTCAAGGACAACCTCGTCCTCCTAGTTCTTGAGCTTAGGACTTAGGATCATCCTGGACTCCTCATTATCTCTTATACCCCATATCCAAGCTATTGTCAAGGCCTGCCAATTTTACCTTTGCAACATCTCTCAGATATAACCCCTTATTTCCTCTGATAAACTTCCCTATAAGGAAGTGAGGTTGTTGGGGAGGGTGTTGGGGGGGTGTTGTGAGTATATGCACCTGGCCAGATCCCTGGGGACATAAAGGGGAGTCTCATTGTGTAACTAACATTGTGTAACTAATTTCACCACTTTGGTCAGAAACCTCATCATCTCAGGCTTGGACTATTGCAATCACCTGTTGGTAGGTCAATTAGCCTCAACTTTCTATATGCAGTATACTGCATTATATGCATTATATTATAATATGCATTATATTAGGTGATACAAAAATGAAAAACTATATCATCCATATTTTCAAAGCATTTATAATGTGGTTATAGACTAAACTATATACACAGTAAATAGAAGACAGAAGATAAGTGCATAAGATAAATCCAAAAGAAAAGACTCTGCCTGGTACATAATAAGTGCTTAATAAATGCTCATTGAATGAATAAATGAATGGTAAACTGAGGGAGGAAACACTTATAGTCAAGGGGCCATAGGAATATAGGATCATAGATTTAGAATTGGAATAATTCTAAGATATTGGGCTTCATGGAAAAGATGGTATCTGAACTGGGACTTAAAGGAAGGAAAGGATTCTAATAGTTTGGGAATACATTCCAGGTGTGGGGAATGGCCTTTACAACTGGATAGAGCTAGGTGGCATAGTGGTTAGAGTGCCCACCCTAAAGTCAGGAAGATTCATCATCATGAGTTCAAGTTTGGCCCCAGACATTTATGAGCTGTATGATCCTGGGCAAGTCACTTAACCCTGTTTGGCTCAGTTTCCTGATATATAAAATGAGGAAACAGCAAACCATTACAGTGTCTTTGCCAAGACATCTCTAAATGGGGTCATGAAGATTAGGACACAACTGAAACAACTAAACAACAAGAGAACACTTTCAAACAGGACAGACTCAAACATTTATGAAGCACCTACTATATATAAAGCACTGCACATTTGACCCTCATAATAACCCTGGGTGGTAGGTATTATTATTTTTCCCACTATACAGTTGAGAAAACTAAAGCAGACAAAGGTGATATAATTTGGACAACGTCACAGAACCAGTAAGTTTCCAAGGTCAGATTTAAACCTGACTCCTGATTCAGCACTCTTACTGCGCCACCTAACTGTGAGCAGGATAACTGTCACTGACCTCTAGGCAAAAATGCTATAAAAGTCAAGTGACAAACTAAAGACTCATGTATTGACCCAGGTCCCTATAAGGGTTGTCATGGATGAGCATGTGCACCTGGCCAGATCCCTGGGGGTATAAAGGAGAATCTCATCGTGTAATGCTAAAGGAAGCATTTCTCTTTCCTATGAAGTGAACCTTGTTAAACCTTGCTTGTGTGGCAGCTGAGTTTTGATAAAAAAGGGTAAAATCCAACTGAATCTTTTTTTTCTTCTTTCAGGACTATACATCCTCATTCATGCAAACAATCCATTAGGACAGAGTGGACTGTTCACAGTCAAAAATTTGTTTGAGGATATATTTTCATACACTGCAGGTTTTACACCCTGACTAATATGAGTATTCCTGCTGCTGATGCATTCATAATTTCTTTATGGCTTAGTGGAGAATGTTTAGGTAACAGAACAGGTAAGACTCATGTAGAGGGTTGATGTGAGTCACATTTCCCTATAGAAATGACCTAGAAATAAATGTTTTTAAAGCTACTTTTATTTCAAGCAAAATACTCCAAGCCATTTTAAGACCTAAAACTCCTTTCAAATATGTGTGTGTTTGTGTTTTCATTTAACATGGCCTATGGCCTATATTTTCTCATGGCAACAGCAAAGTTATTTAAGAGGACAAGCTTGTAATAACCAGAGGGTAAACAATTTGCCAATCTTCTCTAATTGGGAGGAAAGTTATTCATTTTCCATAACAGCATCTCCATTACACTTCAGGATAGCATGCCAGATTTTTAACTTTACACCCCAAAACATCTGATCTGCAAGGGCTAAAATCAGGAGACCTAGACTGAGCCAAAATTGCATGAAAGCCATGTGGGTGAACACCAGCTCTCAATGAACAGATTATGAGGCAAGCAATTAGCAGATTGAATTGCTGTAGTACAGTAAATTAAGGTTTAATTGATGACTGATTTTTGCAAATGACCTTTCCCTTCTGCTCCTCTCTCTTCTCAGAGGTTAGATACTGTAAGAAAATAATTGTGTGAATCACTGAAATTTCTGGGAAACATTGAGATTCTACAGGTGTGGCACAGATGGTGTACTAAAGGGAAGAAAAAAACACATCCATGACTACACATGTTTAATGTTCACTCTCTCACTCTCTCTCCCTCCTCCCCCCTTCTCTCTCCCTTCTCCCTTCCTTCTCTCTCTCTCTCTGTGTCTCTCTCTCTCTCTCTACACACACACACACACACACACACACACACACACACACACACACACAAACAAGTTGTCCTCTATCCTCTTTCCATTGAGGTCTTCATAGTGCCCCCATATACTCACTCACCACCTCCTAACTCTTTGTCTACTACTCTCATCACCAAGTGACTAAGAGAAATAAGGAAATCCAGGGTGCACTATGGTAATGTGATGAGTCCACTCCAGGCTCCAGTATACTCCTGACTCTCCAAATTTCTCTGTCATGCCACAGAAATCTAAGCTACTCAAGGGTAGAAACTTCTGCTTGTATTTGAATTTCTAGTACCTAAGTGGTTGGGTCAGTAGAAAGTAAGCTTAATGAGGACAAAGATTATTTCATTTTTGTATTGCATCATCAGCACCTAAATATCACAATACTCTGACACACTGATATTTTATTAAATAGGGAAAGAAAGAAAGAAAGAAAGAGGAGGGAGGAAGAAAGAGAGAAAAGAGAAAGAAAGGAGAGAGAAAAGGAGAGAAATAAGAAAGAAAAAGAGAGAGAGAAAAAAGGAGAGAAAGGGGAGGAGAGAGAGAGAGAGAGAAGAATAAAGGTAGATCTTTTTTCCTCTAAATGTTGAAGGGATAGGAACTGGATCTGTGATTTCATTGACGTAAGAACATCTAGGGTGAAGAAACTCTGTGTCACTTCACCTCTAAAATGAATAGTCTTAGAAAGTTACATGGAATTCTGAGAGGTTATTACCTGCCTCAGGTGATATGGCCAATGTGTGTCAGAGGCAAGACTTGAAGCAATATCTTTCTGGCTTCAAGACTGGTTCTCTATCCACTATGTGATGCCACCTCTAGTTCTGTGTTATGGAAACAAGAGGAAGAAATGACACATCCTTAAGATATGTCATGGTCAAGAGAATGGCAAGATGTGGCCAAACCCAGCTTGGCCCCTCACTCCTTGTATCATTTAGGCAAGTCATACCATCTCCCTTGGCCTAAGCTTCCCTCTACAAAATGAGCAGAAGTTGTCCTAGATGATCAAGGTCCCTTCCATCTCTAAACTCTATGTTCTACCCTGGGCAAAAGGAATCCACAATCAGGCTAGAAAATTTGATCTTTATTTAATTGAAGACATATTTGGCATCTTCACAGTGTGCTGCCCACAGACAATGTTGGCAGACTATTTGTAATAGCTAGGATCTCAGTTTCAGAATTTTTATTTTGGCATTCTAATTTACAACTTATTTGCCTTTGAGCCTACCCTGTGATTGATAACAGGAAGCAGGTTTATTGTAACATCAGGCAGCTCTCAAGGGGAAACAGACTTATCAGCAAATTTGTGGAAGAAAGTGAGATTTAAAGTAAAAATGGTTTCCACACAGCTCAAACCCTTGGGTATAAAATAAGGCATATATTTGCGTGCCTGGAGGTGGGGAATTGGATCAAATGATTCATCTCCATCTGATCAAGTCAGAATCTTCCCCCAAAATAGAGTCCTGGAAAGAAGAATTTTTCCTCATATAGAGGAATGATGAAAAATACTAATAAACAGCTTTTTGTGGCCCAGAAGGATACCCTTGTACTTTATAATTATTAGGGGATAGGGGCTAAAGCTGTGATTTCATTGGTATAGGGAACTCCTCAGTGAGCAAATTTCCTTTATAAACACCACTTGTAGCCTTAGTTATATGGAGAACTAGTTATAGAGTTATATAGAGTTAAAGGACTTGCCTGTGGTGTCACAGACAGTAGGGGAGAAGATGGGGGCTTTGAGCCACAGTATTGATCCCTATTGAGCTTTCAGTGCATTGAAACCCCCAGGACTTTGCCACATGGTCTGCTGTTTAGCCATATGGAAGTCCTGCAGTTCACTGACATAATAAAATGGCTACTTCAATGGCTAAAAAAGTCAAATCCATTGTTTGGAAGGGCTCCAAATTTGCTAATTCACTAATTAAATCTCCTTGTTTTTGCTGAATAATGTCCAATTCTTTGTGATGCCATTTGGGTTCTTCACAATGCCATTTGGGGTGTTCTTGGCAAAGATACTGGAATGACTCACCATTTCCTCCTCCAGCTCATTTTATAGATGAGGAAACTGAGGCAAATAAGGTTAAGGGACTTGACCAGGATCATACAGCTAGTAAATGTCTAGGGTCACATTTGAACTCAGGTTCAGAGTCTTCTTGACTTCAGGCACTCTATCCACTATACCACCTACAGACCTCTGAATTGTAGAATCAGCACTTGATTCACTTTCCTAATTTTGGAGTTCCCTACTCCTATGAAATCACAGGTCCTATCCCTCCCTCCATAGGTTAATAGTGACCCATATTGATTGGGTTTAGAAATTCCTAATATGGAGCCTAAGGTGGCACAGTAGATAAAGAGTCAGGACGATTCATTTTCTTGAGTTCAAATTGAATCACTTAACCCTATTTGCCTCAGTTTCCTCATCTCTAAAGTGATCCTGAAAAGAAAATGGTGAATCATTCCAGTATCTTTGCCAAAAAGACCCCAAATGGGGTCATGAAGAGTCAGACAGGATTGAAAAACATGTGGTTAAAACAGAAGTAGATATAACCAAGATTTCAGAAGGATCATTCATGTTTCTAAGGGAAATAGACCTTACTTTCCTTATAAGTAATTATTCATTTACAGGCTCTGCCTCAAAAAAAATTTTGCTTCATTGTAACTAACCTCTGAGTTAAATTTGGCTCATTTGGCTTTAACCACTTTATTTTGGATTCAATGAAAATCAGTCTTGGGAGTTGTTCTGTTGTGATAAACAGAGAGGCTGTTTGCCCTTCAAACAGCTGTTTTCATGACCAGATCCTACTTCAGCTCTTTCAAGTATTGCCTAAAACCCTAGCTAGAGAAAACAAGTGGCTTCTGACCCAATAGCTTAACCAAGTTCAGGTGGGGTATTCATATTATTCCAGTTTATATGGTAGAAGAGAGAAACATGATCTTTGGGGGAAGAAAAAAATACGAAGAAACCCCATCCAGGACCCTGAAAGGCCCAGCCCTGATTTCCAGATGCTCTTCTTTCTCAGTTAAAACACCTCATCTCAGTAACTGTCAGCTTCAGGTGTGATTCAGTCTGCCCTGAAGCACCAGAAATGCTGCCAACCTATCCAAAAATGAGAACAAAGTCAAGAAACCATTTCTCTTAAATAACATTATGAGCTTTTAAAAATTTTTATTGATATCTTTTGTTTTTATATGGTCTTTATTTCTAAATATAGCCTCCTCTCCACCCCTACCCAGAGCCATCCCCCTGTAGCCAAAAAATAATAATAATTAAAGAGAAAAAATAGTTCAAAAAAATAAGTAAATAGCACATTGCCTGAGACTGGCAGTATATCCCATGTTCTGTACCAATAGCCCACCACCCCAGCAAAAAAAAAAATACAATGAGTTTTTTCACAACTCTTCTTTAAGTTCATGCTTGTTATATTTACATATTAGATTTTAGATACACAGTATCCACTTCTATCTTTTTGAACAAAACACATTGATACAAGGGAGAACAACATTTGGAGGAGGTACAAAAAGAAGTTGAAGGGACAGGGAGGAAAGAAGTAATGAGGTTTGGAGGGGGAGGGTGTTTTTAATAATCTCCCACCATAATTTTGACTTTGAAGAAAAACAAGTAACAATTAATTTGAAAATAGTCCATTGCTCAGATCAAAGGCAATCCTTTTGCTGAAGGCTCCAAGTTTCTAAAGCCTAAGTTGGGGTTGAAATGGGTCACTTCCCCACTGTAATCAAAGAATTTAGAAAGTACAAAGAACTCCAATGCATCCTTGCCCTCTCCCATGACACGTAAGTGCTTAATAAATGTTTGTTGACTGCATGACACATAGTTTAGATAGTTCACAGGGTGTTTGTCTCCATTTTTAAAAATTCATTCAAGGTCTTAGAATTGCATCCACAAGACAGCCCCTGGATTCCTCAATTCAACCAAAAATGTAATCAATTAAGCACTAATTATTGGCTGCAGTAGCCAGGGATGGCGATATAATCCCCAATACAATATGATCACTGATGAAAATCAAGTTCCCAAGGGGAAAATGTTCATGAGGAACAAAATGGTCCTTGCCAAAACCTGAAAACTTAATGCAAGCATGCAGGTGCTGTAGGGCCAACAAAGGGTGCATGGAAAAGCCATCAAGGTCCCTCCAAGGGAGTACTGGCCCTCATGTGGAAATTAAGGAGACTGAGCCAAAAAACTGTAGCCTTCCTATAGAAGGCAGTTTTGTCTACATGACACCCAAATAACCTGTTGGGAGGTAAAACACAAAGACTGCACCCAAGAACACCAAAACATGTGGTCATTCACCCCCCAAAAACTCAGCCAATCATCCAAATATTTGGTCTTCCCCTGTGCCAAACGACAAGTCTGACTGAATTTCTGACAGATAGGAACAGATGTTTAGGTGTTGTGCAAACACAGCTGCAGTCAATCAGACAGTTGTTTGCTCTACTGGATGCCAGGACAACTGATTTAGCTGCTTGATTCAATGAACTAGCGAAACAGAGTTAAGTTTTTCCACATCATAGAGACAACGTCACAGAATCACTTGGGATCAAGAGCTGGAAGGGTATTGAGGAAGAGGGGAGTTATCTAGTCAATTCCTCCATTTTAAAGATAAGACCTGAATCCCAGGGTTGGTTAAGGTAATCTAAGATCAACAGGTATTGAGTAAAAGAGTTCCCTGCCATTGTCATGCCCAATATTTGTACTCTAGACTTTTTCTACCACCATGCCACAGAAACCTTTTCATTCTGCAATTTCAATTTACCACTAGACTTCAAACACCAAAAATATGCTCCACACCTGTGACCCCCAGTTCTGATTAGCTGACTCCTCCCGAAATCTCCATCTTAAGGAGGACACCAAGGCTAGCCATGTCTTTGTTCCTTTCCAAACTTCAATCCTGACATCAAACTATCTCTACCATGCTCCCAAGCAGGTATCTTCAACCTCCCTTCTAGGTCTTCCTCACTAGAATATAAGCTCCTTGAGGGCAGAAACTGTCTTTCTTTCTGTTTCTATACATATTCCTAGCTTAGAGAGTGCCTGGAATATGGTAAACACTTAATAAAAGTTTGTTGACATGATTTGCTTCAGCTTTTACTTACAGCTATGCTCTGACTTCCAAGGCTCCTGTCCAGTGAGTATTGTCCCTAACTAAACCAACCTCAACTATACTCAACTCCCTGCCCCCTCCACTCCCTGCCTTTGCCATTTTTGCTCTGCAGTCATGTCCAACTCTTCATGATCCCATTTGGGGTTTTCTTGGCAAAGATACTAGAGTGGTTTGCCATTTCCTTCTCCAGCTTGTTTTTTTACAGATGAGGGAACTGAAGCAAATAGGGTTAAGTTATTTGCTGAGGATCACATAGCTAGTAAATGTCTGAGGCCAGATTTGAACTCAGGAAGATGAGTTTTCCTGACTCCAGGCCCAGAGTTTTATCCACTGAGCCACCTAGCTGCCCTTGCCCCTTAGTAATTGAGTAATAAATATCTTGCCCATTGGAACAGCTACTTTCCTTCCCACCTCAGTTAAAATGCCACTTTCTACATGAAGTCTTCCCTAATCCAACCCTACCAGAAATTAACTTGCATTCATGTGTGAGTCTTGCTTACAGATATGATACCCCCTTCCATAAAATGCAAGATCCTTAAAGGACTACTTCAATTTTGTTTTTGTAACCTTAGTCCCTAGCACAAGAACTGTTGCTTGTTCATTGATTGACTTTTCATTTATTTCTATTAAATTTCACCTTTTTTAGTTCATTCTTCTAGACTATCTATATTGTTTTGGAGCCTGATTCTGTCATTTAGCATACTAGCCATCTTTACCAGATTCACATCATTTGCAAATTTGAAAAGTATGCCAAGAGTAAATTCATTAAAGTTACTGAAAAACATATTTTAAACATCTGAGAACCAAAGACATCCCATAGCACCCACACACACCCTGAAACTTCCCTCCATGTTGCTTACTTGGGTTCTTATTGTGTTCCTAATGTTAATTAACGACCGGAATGACTTGAAATGAAAACTCATTTTCGCCATCCAAAAAAAAATGAGAAAAATTAGTTAACTCATACTTTAGATAGTTTTTTTTTAAGTTTTTGAAGCCATTCCAATGACTCTCTTATTAATAGTATATATGTATACAACCAAGGGAATTGTAAGGGTTCCATAGGTCAGATGTTAGTGCACTGGTCTTGTAAATTAGTATTTATGAATTCAAAGCTTTGGGCAGTTAGGTGGTACAATGGATAGAGCATTGGGCCTGGAGTCAGGAAGATCTGAATTCAAATGTAGCCTCAGACACTTACTAGTTATGTGACCCTGGACAAATGACTTACCCTCTATTTGCCTCACTTTCCTCATCTATAAAATGAGCTGGAAAAGAAAATGGCAAACCATTCTAGTATCTTTGCCAAGAAAACCCCAAATGGGGTCATGAAGAGTTTGATATGTCTGAAAACAACTCAACAACAAACAAATTCAAAGTCTACTGGGGCTTTAAGAACTTCTTATAAAGACAGCAGGACCAAGTACCTTAGGTGTTTAATAAATGTTTGTTGACTTGATTTGGTGACAAACCTTTGTTTGGGGTACTAATAGCTTAAGCAGGCTCACCACCTAAGGGCTGTCCTTAACTCCCCACTCTCCCTTCCTAACTCCCTTCTAATGTGTTGTTAAATCATGTTGATTGTAAATTTGCCTCATCTCTGGCTTACAAACTCCCACCCAACCTCCCCAACACTGCCACCACTCCAGGCTCTCATCACTGGACTGCACTATTACAATACAGTTTGGCTTTGTCCCCCACCTCTCTTCCCCATACCACTCCAGCTTCCACCTAGCTGTCAAATAGACCCTCCTGTCCTGCAAGCCCACCCTTCTCACCCCTCCTATTCAGTCATTTCAGTGGTTCCCTGTCACCTCCAAAATCAAATATGAAAATCTCCTGTTTGACTCATAAAGCCCTTTTTAACTAAGCCCCTTCATATCTTTCCAGGCTCCTTACATCTTACTCTCCTCCATGTACCTGTAACCTAGTGACACTAGTTTCCTTGTTATTCCTGACAAAAGATGCTCACCTCCAGACTCCAGACATTTTCAGTGGATATCCCCCATGCCTGAAATTCTATCCCTTCTCATCTCTTTCTTCTGGATTCTCTAGTTTAATTTCAAGTTCCAACTAAAAGTCCACCTTCTACTACTTTTAAGCCTTTCCTTGGTCCTTCTCTGTGTTGATTCTCTCCAGGTCACCCTACATATATCTTGTTTGTACATAGTTAATTTGCATGTTGTTACCTCCATTAGAATGTGAGCCCGTTGAGAGCTTTGCATTCCTATCCCTCAGCACAATATCTGGTGCATAGAAATAAATACTTGTTAGTTTAAGGACTTGCCCAAGATCACCCAGCTAATGTATATCACAGTCTTCTTCATGTAGAGGCAGTTCCTCTTATCTATTTCACTTCACTTGCCCTAATTGAAAAATATGAAAAAAGATTTTATTTAAACCAATTGACTGTTTAAAACTCAATTTCCATGTGACTCCAAATAAAGAACAAAAAACAATGACCAAAGAGATTGCTGTATTTAAATACAAGACAGGTTATATTACATTCAGACAGAGGAGTTCCCAATTATAGCTTTCATTTTCTTAGAGACAAAGGAAATCCCTTTATTGAAAGGCTTAAACAAACACTAGTGAAATAGACAAACATGTGGGCTTTTGTATTGCCAGTTACAGGTTCTACAGACTTAACAAGCAGGAGAGAGATTTTAGCCAAAATATGCAACCCCAAAGCTCACAGGGGCTGGCAAATATAATAGATAACTGTTAATTATACACAAAGAGCCAGATTCCCTTAGGGTATATCTGAAGAAACGACTAACCAACCTGGAGCTTTGTCAAACAGTGGATAAAAGGGAAAATAAATTCATCTCCACATGGCTCCCCACCAAGAAATTCAATGAACATTGAAAGAAAAGAGAAGGCAACAATTAACACCGAGAGCAAAATATTCTGCTCACCTCAGTCATTAACTAGACAAGATACTCCACAGCATTTAATTCCTTTTAACTCATGCAATTTCCCAGTCTTGCAGCCTAGATATTTTGGAACTACCATAAGCCATCCCCATAAACTAGGCAGCCCAGGAGTGAAAGGGAATTAAGACTGATATATGCCATGTGTTTTTGTATAGTAAATATAATAACTCATATGTGTTTAGTGTTTTAAGATTGGTAAAGCAGACCTCATAACAACTCTCTATAAGTATTATTAATCTCATTTTATGGATAAAGGAACAGAAAATTGGAAAGGTTGTGACCATAGGGTCACACAGCTAATTTCAGATTCAAAATTCAAACTTAGGTCAACTAACCAAATACAAGACTCTTTCCACAGGACCTAGTACATAGTCTGTACTTAATAAATGCATGTTGAGCTTTTAGTTAATTAATACTCTATAATGTGTTTATACATATAGAATGATATTTGTGTATGTATATGAGTATAGGAATCTATTATACAAATATGAAGGGTTACTAAAATGTTTTCTGAAAACTTATCATAACATCAAGGTCAACTTGGTGGATTTTTTTTTTATATTGATTCCCTTTGTTTTAATATCACCTGAATTCATCCCCAGTCTTTTTCCAGAAAGCCATACCTTAACGAATAAAAAAGAAAAAAATTCAGCATATCAACCTAGTCTGCCATTAAATGTAGTGTTCCATACCCATAATTCCTTTACCCTGCAAAGAAAGGAGAGATGTAAACTAAGTGTCTTTTGTGAGAGGAACAGTCACTATAATTTCATGACATTTAGTTTCAATTGTTTTGTTATTGTTATTTTGTTGCCCTCTCCATTTACATTGTTGTAGTCATTGTATACATTATATATATATATATATTTACATATATATATATATATTGTTTTTTCCAAATGTTTTCTTGTGCTTCTCTGTATTCATTATTTTCATCATTTCTTTGAGTCCAATAATATTCCATTGCATTCATATGCCACAATTGTTTAACTGCGCAGCAATCTGTGGGTATCTGCTTTGTTTCTGGATCTTTGCTGATGTAAAAAGGGCTACAATAAATATTCTGGTGTCTCTGGGGTCATTTTTGTTTCTTTTATTTTCTTCTTTTAATCATTACATGCCTTGCAATAAGTAATCACTTTGTCAGCATAATTCCAAACTGCTTTCCAGAATGGTTGAACCAATACACCAACAGTGTATTAGTATACTCATCTTTCAACTATTTCTTCAAAATGACTATACCTTTCTTTTGTTATCTTGGCCAAATTTTCTAAATATGAGGCGAAACCTTAGAGTTATTTAGATCTGAATTTCTCTTTTTATTAGTAATTTGGAGTGATCTCTCAGATGGTTGTCAGTGCTTTGTAATTCTGTAAAAAATTCTTTTTTTTTCATATTTGACCACTTAGACACTGGGGCATTCCTCTTTCTCTTGGATGTCCTTGATTCAAAGTTGTTCAGTTGTTACATTTTGTTGGAAATGAGTTCTGTATTTTGTCAAAGGCTATTTCTGAACCTAGTAATATAATCATTTTTTTATGCTTTTCTTTTTTACATGATTAGTTAAGTTTTTCCTAATGTTGAGCCACAACTTTGTTTCCATTGTATAAATTCAACTTAATTATAGTGAATGATTTTATTTATATACTGCTATAGTCTTTGTGAGAGTTTGTTTAAAATTTTTGAGTTTATATTTATTAATGGTATTGGTTTATAATTGTTACTTTTATTTATCACGTGTTCTAAAGGACATGATTCTGTTTCATTTTATTAGTTTTGTTTTCCTTCCTTTTTTAAAAAAAAATCAGGTTAAAGGTTTACTGACTTCATTCATATTTTCAAAGACCCAGGTTTTAATTTAACTAATTCTATATTATTTTTATTTTCCAAGTTCTCGATTTTTCTCTTTCACAAATTACCTTTTGTGCTAATTTTGCTAATTTAAATTGCATATTAGGTTCATTAATCCTCTTTTTCTATTTTGATAATTTATATAAGAGAGATACAATTTTTCAAGAATTCTTTTGCTGTATCCTAGAAATCTTGGTATTTTATCTCATCATCATCATTCTCTTTCATAAAAACAATAATTTCCAGGCATGAAGGTACATGCTTATAATCTCTGCTACTGAATGGATTACTTGAGCAACATAAGAGTAAAAACAATCTAACATCCCTCCCACTCAAATTTGCACTAAGAGTGGCCTTCTGCAGATGAGAAGCCACTAGGCTGCCTAGGGATGGGAAAACTAGCCCAGATAAGAAGCAGAAAAGGGTAAGGCTTTCCATGCCAAAAAGCAGTGGGATTGAGCCCATGAATATCTGCTGCATTTTTAGCCTGGGAAAGATGGGCAAATTCAATTTTTTTTTTCATAAAAAGAAAAAAAGCATGAATTATTTCTATTATTTTTTCTTCAACCTTATTATTCAACATTTTATATTGTCTCTGTTTCCTTGTATTATTTCCTTGTGCTCGCTTCATTAATAATTGATTTTATTGTGTTTTGGACTTTAAAGAATGTTTAGGATTTTTGCCTTTTTAACGTTTATTTGTAATTTGCCTGTGACAATACATTTTCTCTCCATATCCCTTGACTTTTTTTTGTAAAGGTATCATGTGATGCTGAAAATTCTGTGTACTTGTTACTGGTGCCATAACTCTTTCAGCTCTAAATCCTCTAATGGTGTGTTTAGTTATATAGTTTCCTTTTAATTATCTTTCTGTTAGATTTGTCCAGCACCTGGAAAGCAACGTTCAAATAGCTGACTATTGTATTCTATCTCTTTTTTGCAGTTAAGTTTCCTTATTTTACATAATACTTTAAGATATTAAATCTTTTGACACATACATGTTTATTACTGATTTTGGTTCATTGTCTATGGTTCTTTTAAGGAAAATATAGTTTCCTAATTAATTTCTATTGCTATTGTGAATGTTTGGGGGTTTTGTTTTGGGTTTGGGGAGTTTTGTTGGTTTGGTTTTTTGTTTGTTTGGTTTGGTTTTTTTTTTGCTTCGTCTGGTAGATTGATTATAAACCCTGGGTTTTTTGTATTCACCTGATTCATAGGGAATTTTTTCTAGCTTATCATTTTCATTTAGATGGATTTCATGCACAACAGATTGTTGCATTTTTTTTATCCACTCTGTCATGTACTTCTATTGGATTGTTTATTCCATTCAAATTAAAGTTATGACTGTTGGGCTAGTATTTGTCTACATTTGTTTTTAATATTTTTTTCACCACTGACCCTGGGTTCTTAAAAACTCTGTCAGTGAAGCACAAATTTTATTAAGTCCCATTAAATCGTAAAGGTTCATATTACAAACATGAAAATACATTGAGTGTATCACTTGAGGAGTTTTGTGACTGTCATTCAGTCATGTCCAACTCTTTGTGACCCCATTTAGGGTTTTCTTGGCAAAGATCCTGAAGTACTTTGCAATTTCCTTCTCCAACTCATTTTATATATGAGGAAACTGAGGCATACAAGGTTAAGTGACTTGGCCAGGGTCACAGAGTTAGTAAGTATCTGAGGCCAGATTTGAACTCAGGAAGATAAACCTTCTTGACTTCAGCCTTAGCACTATCACTGTACCATCTAGCTGTCTCCACTTAAGGAATAGTGTACCTAAAATCAAACCCCCCAGAAACAATCCTTACCAGAAGGTTATCACAACCCTTGAAGCTAGCTACTAAGGTAGTGATTTTCAAATTGTATATAGTGACACTTCCATCAGTTATCAATGGATTAATAAATAAATGTCGAGTCAGTTAATAAACATTAAGTACCTACTATGTACCAGGCACAGTGATAAGCACTGGGGATACAGATACAAAAAAAGATAGTTCCTGCCCTCATATAATGAGGGGAAAGAGAAATGAGAAAGGTAGAAATGGATATATTACATCAGTGATGTCAAACTCAGAATCAAAGGCTACTACACTATACATAAGAATCCCTGTTGGTTACATATTGACTTAGAAAACTACATACTAACATTCCATATGTTTTATTGTATTTTTATGTATTTTGTTAAATATTTGACAATTACATTGTAATCTTATTTAGGTTCCTGGGCTGTGTTTGACACAATTTTCATAAAACAATATATACAAATAATTTCCTTAACTCATGTATTAGTTAAATTAAATTAAGAATTTATTATGATTTATATGACAATACACAAATTTTAAGCATACAATAAAAATAATGTAAAATTCACAGGTATGTAGTTAGTGAATTATTGAGAAGATTAAATAATTATAATAATTTGAGTTATTTCCATTTTTTTGAAGTCACCATTTTTTGGAAACCAGTTTATCATATTGTATTTATTGTATTTATCAAATGGATATGGTTGAGAAATATAACATATTATGGTGGCTTTTACTTCCATACAAAGATTGTCTAATTTCAAATTTACATTGTTTCAGATTCAAATGTAATGAGTTACACTAAGGTATAACTCATCTGTGTGCTAACATATACTCACTGAAGTGGAAGATGGCAGACTGTGCCCAAGATTTAGCATGTACCAACTCAAATCGAACCCCATTTTCATGTGCTATATTAAACATTTTCTCCACTGCATTCACTTGTTATTGGGAGGAAAGTTGTTACAGCTATCGCATTTTTGTTGTTTCTATTGGGAAATGGTTGTGTTTCTGAAGAATTAATCACTTTGGTTATTGTTTTGCTACCTTTCTAATATGACTTTCAATCTGTAAGAGAGGATCCATTCATGCCCTCTATGGTCTGGAAAATTGTACCTTAGTATAGAGGAGATATGATCTGCACAGGTGAAATAAGCTCTGGCAACAATGAAATCTTTCATCTTCTGAAGTGTTAAAGTATATAACTGCATGTGTATTTTACATTAGGTGGTATCAGATTACCAAGGGAGAGTTTTTGATTTTCCAATTTGTCGATTATCCACAGTAAATTTATCAGCCAGAACAAATTCCTTCTATTTCATCAGCATACTCAAGTTTTGTGCTCAAGAAGTCCAAATTGATTGAGTGATTAATCCAAGAACATTTGGAAGTAAACTTTGGCATGCATAAGAAATATGTGTAGGTTTAGATAAAGGCAGTTAGGTGAATAGTGCAGTGGATAGAGCACCAGACCTCAAGTCTAGAAGGCTCATCTTCCTGAATTCAAATCTAGTGTCAGACACTTGTTATCTGTGTAACCCTGGGTAAGTCACCTAACCCCAGTTTCCTCAAATGAGCTGGAGAAGGAAATGGCAAACCACTCCAGTATCTTTACCAAGGAAACCCTAAATAGGGATCACAAAGAGTCAAATACAACTAAAAAGACTGAACAACAACGATTACAAGGTTCTGATAGAACTACTTTCTAATTATCCAGTGTATTGGATTATCAGTCATTCTCCATTGCTATTTTCTTTTTCTGGTAATTGGAGATTAACTTTATCTTACCTTAGGCCAAAGATAAATTATTATATTATAGGAAACAGTCAACCACTATGATCAAAGTTTTGATTTGTTCCTCATCTCTTTCACTTTCCTTTTTAGTCACCTATATGTTACAATTTTATATATATTCATCCTATCTATCCCCTAACCCCATGAAAAATGAATTGGATTCCATAATCATTAAGACTAAAAGGAACCTTAAATGACCTCTAGTCCAGCTCCCTTATTTTATAGCAGAAAAAGAATGTGAGCTAAGGCAGTTAAATAGGTATTCAAGGTTGTATGGTAAATTTCTGGCTAGAACGGAATCCTGGGTTCCCTGATTCCCAAGTCCACCAATCTTCCACTATGCCTTGGCTATAATTTTAGTATTTGCATACTTTCAAAGGGTGAGGTTCCCAAGCCAGGGTAGCTGTCAAGGCGATGGCTTTAGAATGTGGATGTGTGTTGCTCAAGAATTACTGTTGGCTTCCTACTTGCCATGTTCCAGGAAAAGTGATGGCTTTGGCGTGAGCTCCATCCAGAGGTTTGAGTTTATAAGAAGGAGCCTCACCTCAGTTATTTGTTTTTCTCACTTGACCAACTTTTAATGTTTCCCTCTGATCAGCCTTCTGCCTCAATCATTCAACAAAGGCTGGTTTTCTTCCCAGACACAGGAAGTTCAGAAGCAAATGTTTGGTCGGGGCTGTAGGCTTACCCACCAATGGTTTCCACTGTTTCTCCTGACTTTTCAACCATTTCCAATAAAAACCAAGCAGAAAGGGTAATTGGAAAGGTATTACTATTCTATCTCTGAAATTTAAAATTAGCAGCCACTATGGTATTATTTCACAAACTAAGCACAAGGATCAATAGGAATAACAAAGAGGGTATCTGCCCATTAGGCATGGATGGGACCATGAGAACTGATCACATAGAGAAGGCAGAACGTTGTCAGAATTCAGTCATTTCAGGTGTGTCCAATGGGGGGTTTCTTGGCAAAGAAACTGGAGTGGTTGCCCATTTCCTTCTCCAGCTCAATTTACAGATGAATAAACTAAGGCACACAGTGTTAAGTGACTTGCCCAGGGTCACACAACTTGTGGCTGGCACAGGAGTTGGATTTTAGGTGAGGCAAAGCTGAGAAAAGTCATTGGCCTCACTCAAGTCAAGATATCTTCGGATATCACTGGTCCTCTTCAAGGACAAAAGAACAACTAAATAAAACACAGCAAGTAGGTGTCTAATATTGGATTTGAACTCAGATCATCCTGACTCCAAGCCCAGCCCCCATTCATTGTACCCCCCAGCTTTAGAATTGCAAAAATATTCATCTGCTTCCGTTTCTTTTCTATCAAAACGAATGACCTATGGATTGCAAAAAGATAGAACAAAATTCAGAATTAAAGGGCAAGGCGAGAGAGAAAAGACATCCTAATGATTTCAATGTGTTCAAATAATTTGACCCAGAAAAGGTACATTTTATGTTTTATGAAAGAATGGGAATTGTGATTATTGAGGTACTATAAGTGAGTTTTGAAAAATCATGGCAAATGAGAGAGGGAATGAAGGACTTAAAGTTATGCAAATGTGGTTTCAATTTATTTTCTAAAAAGAAAAGTGCCTTAGAACTGAAAGAGATAATTGAATGAAAGACTCTTCCATGTATCTTATAGATAAGACCAGGAAAGATTAAACCAAAGTAAGTGCAAAGTAAATATTTCTTGATTGAACAAGGACCAATAAAATGCAGAAAGACAAAGTAAATTGGGGAAAAATAACCCTGGAGAATGAGAAGTTCTATTCATTTGTTAACTTTGTGAATGACAATAGAAAGAGTTCTGGTTTGAAGACAGAGGATTCCAATTGGAATCACAGTGATGTCACACTCTACTTCACGTCCCTAGTTAAGTTACAACCCTCCATTTCCTCATCTATAAAAGGCAGGGTTAGGATTAGTTGATCTCTAAGTCTCTTTCCAGCTCTGAATCTATGATCCTGTAGTCTGTTTTATCCCATTTTCTTGCTATCATTTTATAAATGTTATCAATTTTTCCTCATTTTATAAATGAGGAAACAAATTGATGGGACTTCTACGTAATGAATCAAGATATAGAAATGTAGGAAAGACATAAGACTTCTGGCATTTTGTACGACTGTCCACAGAACAGCCCAGCTTCATTTATTTTCTGGATAAAAGCCAAAATCACCTCACACAAAATAGAGACACCCAGGCACCAACATTTGTGCTAATAAACAGAAAATTTTACAACTTAAAAAGGAAAACAATCTTCACTCAGAGGTCATTTTTCAGAATCAAGAGTGACAGGGTAATTTTCTCTCAAGTAAGATGCTGTAATACCCCACAAATGGCCACAGAATATATCAGTCTCGTGATTTACATGAGGTAATGCCATATGTACAACATCTCATCTATTAGAGAACACCAAAGAATGATGGTAGATCAGGTTGCAGGATCAGCACACTTTGCAAGAAAATCACAAAAATCAATATTATAGTTTGGTTCAAAACAGCGCTTTACAAAGCGTAAGTGACAGAAAAATGTGGGAGACGATTATTCAAAACTCCTTAGTTATCTGCATGTCCAATCCATTTTAATAATAGTTATGGTATAACAAGATATAAAAACAGTAATCATAAGATGAGCTTTATTATATATGAGAAAAACATTTTAATAATATTAATTATATTATTTCCATGAACTGGGTTGCCACTAAACTGGGGAAAACTATTCACTAAAAGTTACAATGACAACTCCAAGGAAAGAGGAGTGAATATTTCCAAACACAAAAGCTTTTATGTTAATATTTTTGATTTTGAGGCTTAGTCTGAAAGGTCAAATTATTGTTTTGGTGCATTAGGAGAGAAAAGATGAATTTTGTGGAACTGATGTGTGTGTGTTTGTGTGTGTGTATAATTTTCATTACATCAGGTGGAAAACATTGTTGAGGAGAAATATTCATACTGTACTAGTTTTAGGCACAAATTAACCAGAAAAAAAGTATTTAATTTAACAATAATCTCAAATCCAAGCATTCTTAGCATAGAACAGAGATGGAGAACCTGTAGCCTCAAGCCCACATGTGACCCTCCAGATCCTCAAATGTGACCCTTAAATTTGTGAAATTTCGATTCAGTGAAAGACCTAAAGAGCCTCATGTGGGCTTGAGTCCACAGGTTCCCCACTCATGGCATAGATTGGTCCAAATTGGTATGCCTTCAGACACATTTCTAGCCCTAAACAATTTGAGGTAACAGTTACAGGAATCGGAGACTAGGAAAAGATTGTAATATGTCAAAAAAAAATAGTTCAGAGTTAACATTTCGGAACAGTAGATACTTCTCAGTTCTGTGTTGACTACTCCAAGTAATCAAAGAGATCTCTTCCCTGAGATCAATATCTTGATTCTTTCTGAGCTGAAAAAAAGACCCTGCCCCAAGACGAGCAATAGCCCCTTTCAAGAGATGGAGAAGACAACTATGTTAACGATACAAAAGCTCCTCTTTCTTAAAAATTTGGTTCCTACTTTTTATCCATTTCTTGAAAAGATTTTTGGCTCTTACCCAATTTAAGGAGACAAATCTGGACTGAGTTGTTAGAATCAGATATCTAGATATTTCTAGTCAAAGTGACAGGGAAGTTTTTAATGTTCTTCCCACATCATGAAGTAGTAGATGAAGAGGTGGTCTTAGAGTCAGGGCAACTTACGCTTAAATTCTACTTCCAACACATAATGACTATGTTAACTTGCTCAAATCACTTAACTTCTCAATGACCCATATAATTCTTCAAGCTTATAAATGGCAGGGAGGGTGCTGGTCTGTATTAGTGGAAGGAGTCCCTCTTATTTGAAGTTCTTTTTCTGAATGAAATCCCAGATCTGATCCAAAAAATCATCACTACAAATTAACTGTTAATTGTCTTCATCTTTCACTTATCAACAAGTTATGGTGTTATATGTCATTTAAAACTCAACATATTTTATACTAATGTGAATGTCAACAAAATGGAGACCAGCAAATCTTCATAGAAGTATGTTAAGCCTCTTACAGAGCCATAAGGATTTTTGACCAAGGATTGAAATGACCAAATATTTTGATTATCCAGTGCAACATACTATTACATACGTTAATTATTAAAAACAAATGCTTTGCTACACTCATTAATGTATGCACATTTTATTGATTATTTAATAATATAAATATCTTATCTTCTAGACACAAACAAGCAGATTCCTATAGGTCCTGGTAAACATCTATCACATCCACTGTAATAAAAACGTTCTCTCTTGACCCAACCTGAGGCCACGTGTCTTTGTCCAAGGTGGCATTTTAGCAAATTTTTATACATCAGCATGCCTCTTAAACAAACAGGAAATGCTCACACTTCCAAATGCAGGTGATCTAAGGAGTCTATTCTAATTATAACCCAGAATCAGGCATAATGGCTGGATTTTTATGGGTCTGGTTAAGGATATGTGTACATCATATCCAAATTTTGATTGGTTATGATTATCTAAGTTTATGATAAAACTATCCAACAATATAAATGTCATTAGCATGTGTTTGTCAGTTACGTACCAGATTAGGAGAATATACAAGTCATGAGCAGTTTACCAAATATAGGGGATACACATCATTAGTAGTTGTTTACAAAATTGGGGAGATAAATATCATTATCATAAGATAAGTCATTATCTTGTTATAGAAAAAACACAACTGATATAAGAACTACTAAGTCACAAAATAGAGATTTTAAACCAAATGAAGTTACTCATCCTAAATTAGCATATTTATCCCCACATAGAAATAACACATAGAAATACTCTACATATAACAACAATTTGTAGAATGGAAAAGAGGTTTGCATTCAACTAACGTCTGTGCCATTTTCTTACAAAGTCCAATCAAAACATTTCACTGATGTATATGACAACTTCTGATTCAATAAAACAGCAGTCACTGACAGATTCAGTGCTCAAAGTCAGCTTTACCTATGGTCGGAGTAGGTAGCAGCCTATTTGGTATGATTTCAGAAGTACTAATAAAGCTCTCTCAAGACAAAGTATATCCATCATCAATATATACCAATACTTAGTATTCTTCCATAAAATACCCTTTCTTTTGGTTTAAGGTTTTATTTTTTCAAGTTTCTTCTTTCAGAAATGGGGGGGAGGATGATAACATAGTAAGCCAGTGGTTCCTAACATTTCTGATTATGAAGATGACTTTTAATGTCAACTAATTTCACAACCCTCCCCCATTCTACTCTAAAACAATATAAATTATCTTATTTATATCCAATGATTAAGAAAAAAATGATGAGTTAACCTACTGAGACACACTCGGGACTTATTTAAGTAAAATTTAAAAATTCTCTTTATGAAAACAAAGGAAGAAAAATAATTGAAGAAATATTCATTATTAAAGGATGATCTGTGCCTATATAGTAACAACGATGGTAGTATCTAAATAATTTTTCTGAATTTATGGTAAACTAGATAGCTAAATTGTTATACAGTAGAAATAAATAATACTTATAAAATATATTTAAAGGAAAATTAAGGAAAGAGTTGATGAAAATCTCAAATGAAATAATGAAAAAGTAGGAATGAAGGGGCCTAGCTTTGCCAGATTTTAAACCATATTATAAAGTAATAGTCATATGACTGGCTATGTCTACACAAAGTCTCTATCTCCGCTGTTGAAAAAAAAAGTCCCCTGTTAAAGAATTAGGGCCTAGACCTGAGATTTCATTGGTATAAGGAATTATTTGGTAAGGGATGTTAGTCTACTAATGCAAGTCAGCATTTTCTCTGCAACCCACAGTCTTAGTGTTTCCTAGAACACTGATCTCCAGCTTAAATAGAAATAGGGCCACTAATAATACATAAGGATCCCCTCAGACAGCATATTGACTTGGTTTTAAAATATAATATGATCTATATGTTATGGCATTTTTATTTATTTTGTTAAATATTTCCCACTTACATTTTAATATAATGGTTCCTTCTCAAGCCAGATGTTTGACCTCTGGTCTAGAGCACTGACTGGTTAAGTGATTTGCCCAGAGTCACACAACCACTCTGTGCCAAAGATGGAACTTGAAGACTAGTCCCCAACTATATGGTAGCCAAGCAGCATATAGTTAGAATAACTATAGAATATAGAATAAAAATATTCCCATGGTCAAGAAAAGGAATGTGGATATTTAGACATTTGGAAAAGAAAATGGAGATCACTAAAAGGAAGCATGAATTCCCACAGGATGTCATGACAAACTACTCTTATTCCCCTTTTAATAATGTATATTCATGAGAGCAGTAGGTGAGTGCCATAGACAAAATTTATCTTGACTGAAGCAAGGTTAGCCATCTATCATGATGTCGAATGGACAAGAAAAAGCCTATGGCTAATTGAGGACATTGTTGAGTTGAATTATAGTTAACCAAACAATCATATTGAGAGAATCTGAAGTCAGGAAGATTCAAGTTCAAATTTGGTTTCAAGAAACTTACTAGCTGTGTGACCATGGGCAAGTCAATTAACCCTTATTTGTCTCAGTTCCTAATCTGTATAATGGGGTCACACTGAAGAAGGAAATGGCAAACCCCTCCAGTATCTTTGCCAAGAAAATCCCCTGAAAGAGTTGGACATGACATGACTGAATGACTGAACAATCAAGGTTAGGGTTCTGTACATGTCTCTTACTTAGCATGTTTTGCCAATGTGCAGGTAATATGAAATTGGGGGAAATAGCCAGCATGTTTAGTGTCCAAATGAAGATGAAAGTTTGAACAGACTTAAACAAAGAGTCAAGACTAACAAAATGAAATTTAGCAGGGATTAATATAAAATTCTGGTTCTAAGGGGGAAAAAAATCAGTTGAACAAGGATAGGAAAGGAAGGAACATAATAGAAATTCATGAGCACACAACTCCAATTAGTTTATGACAAGTTCAATAGAAGCCAACAGCATGATGTGACTGCTAAAAAAAATTTTTTTTAAAGTTAATGTAACTTTTGGCTGCACTAAAAAAAGAAGTGTCCAGATCAAGAGACATAATGTTTCCCCTGTTCTCTGTACTGACCACATCTGGTATAATTTGTTCATTTAAGAACAGGCACCACCTTTTAAGGACATTGACTTTGCTCAAAAGAAGAATGCTGATGGGTTTGGAGGAAATATTGAAGGAACTGGAATGTTCAGTGGGAACAAAGGAAGGAAGAAAGGAGGGAGGGAGGGAGGGAGAGAGGAAATATTTATTAAATGCCTACTATGTTCCATGGCACCATGCTAGGCACTTTACAAATATTATCTCATTTAGTCTTCCAAATGAGGAGGATGAGGCAGCTGGGTGGTACAGTAGATAGAGTGCTGGGCTCAGAGTCAGGAAGACTTATTGTCCTGAGTTCAAATCTGATCTCACACACTAGCTGTGTGACCCTGGACAAGGCACTTAACCCTATCTGCCTCAGTTTCCTTATCTGTAAAATAAGTTGGAGAAGAAAATGGCAAACCACTCTAGTATCTTTTCCTAGAAAACCCCAAATGGGGTCCCAAAATGGGGACACCACTGAAACATCACAAATGAACAACAAACACAATGAGGAAGCTCAAATAACAATCTAATATGTGCAGGAAATGGAAGGGGCAAAGCTAGTAAACATCAATGAATACCAATAGAGAAATGTGAAATATATTTTAAAGGATAAAGTGAGCCACTTAAGTAGTTCATGAATTGGAACATTTGATCCTCTAATGAGATATTATTTGTAAAGTGTTTAGCACAGAACTTAGCATATAGGAGGTATTGCATAAATGCTAGCTAGTATTATTCCCATTTTACAGTTGAGGAAACTGAGGCAGATAGAGAGGCTAAATGACTTGACCGAGGTCACACATCTAGCAAATATTTGAGGCCATATTTAAACTCAGATCTTCTTGACTTAGGCTTAGTGCTCTAGCCACTGCACCACCTAGCTTCCTCTAGAAGAGAAAGCTTGGGCTTATCATCATAATAGCCAGCATTTATTTATATAGAGCTTTTAAGGTTTACCAAGTTTTTTTGCATATGTTATCTCATTTAATCTAAAACAAAACACCACATCTGGTACAATTACTACAACAAATGTCCCTAATAAATGATTGTTGACTGACTAATGCCTTTGGAAGGTAAATGTTATTATTTCCATTTTAGGGATAAGGAAACTGAGTCTGAGAAACATTAAATGACCTGCCAGCATCATACTCTGAGGAAGGAGTTCAACTCAGGTGTTCTTAACTCCAATTCTAACATTCTATCCATCTCCAAGTACTTGTAGAGGAGGATTCATTCTGTATTTCTCCAGAGGACAATACTACTACCAGTGGGTGGAAGTTACAAGGAAAAAAACTGGCCTCACTTTAAGAAAGGACTTACAGGGTCCTAGATTTGGAATAATAAGTAATCTTATAGGTCATTTCTTCCAGTCCCTTCATTTTATAGATGAGGAAACTGAAGCCCATAGAGTTGAAGTGACTCACTCAGACTATTGCCAAGCAATAAATGGCAGGGCTGAGATTTAAATCTTGAATCTCCAAATACAGCCTCCATTACAGTCTGCTTTCTCTTGCTAACAGTATATCTAGAAAACTGAGTTTCCCATCTCTGGAAGTGTTCAAATGGAGGAAAGATTACTATCTACCAAGGATGTAGATTAAGGGATTCTTTGTTTTTGGGGGGAGGTCTCATCGAATTCCTTGTAAAGATTCCTTATTTCTCTAATTCTAGCTTTGGCATGAGTGGCCCCATGACAGTGACCCCAGAGTAGGATAGGGAACAATCCAAAGATACTTGCATTTTAGTGAGAACTGTATTCCCCTAGCTATTCACTTAATTTACAATTTGCAAAAATTCTCTTGGGAATTATTCATCATTCACATTATCACACACTGTCAAGCAACCCTAGCCACTGGCAGCTAAGTCAAACCCCTTAGCCAAAGAGGAAAACAACAGATAGACTCAATCTAGATTTGGTCAAGGCTAAAATGAAATGGTCTGGTCCTCTTACCAACCACTGAATCATCAATGCCATTGTTTTCTTAATGTCTAAACATTCTGAGTTATTTGGAATCTTTTCCTTTTTTTTGGCTTCACCTTGATAATGGACAACACTATTTTCAAAATGGATACTAGTTCAAAATAATTCCCTTTAATTCTATCAGTGAACATAGGAAATTAAAATCATTTTTTAAAAAGTTATTTTATTTTTTCTCAAGTTTTTTCAGTGCTTTGTTATTACATCACAATTATTTTCAGGTACTCACATAATTACAGTGAGCCTTTTTTTTTCTCTGAACCAATGATTTCACTAGGAGCAGCTAGATAAATGGAAGATAGAGCACTGGGCCTGGAGTTAGAAAGATCTGACTTTAAATCTGGCCTCAGACACTTACTGGTTATGTGACCCTGGGTAAGTCACTTAACCCTGCGTTCCTCAGTTTCTTCACCTGTAAAATGAGCTGAAAAAGAAAATGGCAAACCACTCCGTTATCTTTGCCAAGAAAACACCACAAAAAATTGGACATGACTGAACAACAAAGCCAATTTCACTGGCACAGGAAACTCCTAGTGATTAAATTGCCCCTCTAGCAGTGCAAACTGGCAGCTCTTACGCAGTTTGTAGTCTTGAGAATTGCTTGGGACACTAAGAAATTAAGTGACTTGAACAGGATCATACATCTAATATGTGTCAGAGGAGAGACATATAAATCCAAGTCTTCCTAACTTCACTCTGATGTCTCTTTTCAATAAAGGGCCTCCATTTATAACAAAGAAAAAACAGTTCTACCAAATCAACCAAAATAGCCTTTCCATTTTACATCAGGTGTAACCCTTGTATCTATAGGCCCCCACTGTCCCCCAGGGGAAATAAAAAGGTATATTTGCTCATCTTTTTTCTAGAGCTAAGGTTCAACATTACAGTCATGTAGCATTCACCTTCATTTTAGTATTCTTTTGGCTTATCATTGTGTATATTGTTCTTTGTATATTACCTCACAAAAGATTTTCCATGTTTAAATTTTTCACACTTATTTCTTACAGGACAGTAATGACGACAATACTAAGAAGTCACATGGTTCCGTAGAGAGAATGCTCTGTCTGAAATCAGAGGACTGTAGCTCAAATCCCGACCCCACCAGTGGCTGCTTTTATGAAATGGGGCAAGTCACTCAGCTTCCTAGGATTTCAGATTCCTCACTAATAAGGAAATTAGATGACAATGAGATGTCCTCTCAAATCTTTCAACTCTAATCTCTATCTCCTCATGTCTTCCATTTCAAAATCTATGGTTATACACACACACACACACACACACACACACACATATGCTATGTATAATATTTTACAATTACATGTAAAGACAGTTTTCATAAAATTTTTGAGTTCCAATTTTTCCCTCTCTCCCTCCTATCCCACCCTCCCCAAGAGAGCAAGCAGTCTGACATAGGTTATTCCTGTTCAGTCATGTAAAACATATTTCTATATTAGTCATAATGTGAAAGAAGAAACAACAAAAGGGGGAAAAATAGAGGAAAAGTGAAAATAGTATGCTTCAGTCTGCATTCAGACTCCACCAGTTCTTTCTCTGGATATAGACAGCATTTTCCACTATGTGTCTTTCAGAATTATCTTAGATCATTGTATTGCTGAGAAGAGCTAAGTCAGTCATAGTTTTCACCACTGGACAATGTTGCTATAATTGTGTACAATGTTTTTGTAGTTCTGCTCACTTCACTCAGCATCAGTTCATATAAGTCTTTCCAGGATTTTCTGAAGTCAGCCTGTTCATCCCTTCTTGTAGCACAATGGTATTCTATTATATTCATATACCACAACTTGTTCAGTCATTCCCCAATTGATGGACCTTCCCTAACTTTCCGATTCTTTGCCACAAAATCTATGGTTCTCTGGTCCTTTCTCAATATAACCACATAGCACAATTAGCCAGTGCTCTCATACTTTGTTCCTAGGTCCTTGCTGCTGAGATAAAGGCATTTTCTTTGGGGATGACATAAGAATTTTAACTAATGAGTAATTATCAGGGATTTCTAAGGGCTCCAAGGAAAAGTTCAGAATATTAGACACATTTTACTGAGGGAGGATATAAAAGAATCCATATATTGTCAGAAGTAGGAGAAGTATTAAAGAATATCTAGTCCAAAGCTTTTCTTCTACAGATGAGGAAACTGAGACTCAAAGAGGTTAATTAACTTGTTCAAGGTTACACAACAGAATTGACTTCAGAAGAACTTTCTGCTAAATTTACAAGAGCATACACTAAGATGCTGAATCAATATCAACAGTTAATTCCTAACAGTCCTACATAAAGTCATTCCTATAAGAAGAATAAAATCATGGCTGTCATCAAACTCCTTTAGAATAAAGTGGTATATAAATCTGGAAGAAATCAGAAATAATGGAACTCAATAACCCAGTATTCAATAAACCTCAAAATACAAATTACTTAGCAAAGAACTCCTTATTTTGAAAAGAACTTCTGGGAAAACTAGAAAACAGCCTGGATGAAATTAGGCTTAAACCAACATCTTACACCATATTCCATAATAAATTCAAAATGAATATGCTATATTAAAGATTGTACCATACAGGAGGAAATTGACATGATATAAAAAGATATCAATAAAAATTTAATCTCTAAAAACTTTATAGAAAACCATAATGTAGTATCGATTTTTACTCTACATGTGGGGAAGTTAATTACACTAAATTTCTTAAATTTATCATGAGGGAGAGAGGGGAAATTGGGGTAAGGAACAGCATGAAACTAAGAGGTTTGGTAGAATGAAACACTAGGTTCTGGTCCAGGCAATTCCAGGTGGTCTTAATTGCTTCTGAGCACAAATTCAATTGCCAAGTTACTGGTAACAGCTAAACAAATGTAGCATGCTGATAACCTGGGAAGCTGTTCTTAATAACAGCCTTGCTGAAGCACGGGCAAAACTCAACAACACAATATAAAAATGTATATCGCTCTGTTGTATCTGGGTTCATATGGGAATAATTATAGAAAAGACAGACGTCAATAGGTGTCATATTGGAGTGAAGGAAGCTGGGAAAAAGAGAACTCAAGAGTATAATCAGGAGGTGAAAGGTAGAGAAAGGAGAGCCTAGCAGAAAAACTAACCTTACTCCATGACCCTATATGCCCAATTGACAAGACCACCTAGGAAGATCAGCTTGAATCGAGCAAGTCTGCCATTAGACCTACTGGAAGATGCTTATTGATTGTGTGGATGAAGGGTAAAGGTCATAATTCCCTACAGCTGTTGCCTCTGTGCTATCTGCAATGAGGTTTATTGCCCCAGGGCCAAATGAAAAACAGAATGCATCAGTTAAACTGAGTTTGTTTATCTGTTTGGGGAGGGGGAGAAGAGGAATTCTTTTTTTTTCTTTTTTTATTATTTTTTTAATAAATTTATTTATTTAACTTTTTACATTCATTTTCACAAAATTTTGGGTTCCAAATTTTCTCCCCATTTGTCCCCTACCCCTACCCCAATACACCAAGCATTCTAATTTCCCCTATCACC
>CM053770.1:584633942-584775272 GCA_028658325.1 Potorous gilbertii | reverse complement strand
GTGTTGATTTCAAATTGCTCCCTCCTCCCATTGCCCTCCCTTCCATCATCCCCCCCACCAAATGGGATGGGGCAAATTATCCCTCATAGAAGAGGCAGGCAGGAGACTTTTTAGTGGAGGGAAAAAGAGGGGAGCTGAGAGAAAAACAAGAAGAGGAATTCTTAACAAGGAAATATTCTCTTTTATTGAATTATTCCTAAAAAATAATAATAAAATTGCAAAAAACTTATTGCTGAGTACTAACACATTTCAAAGTGAGAGCAGACAGGAATCAATTGATGACAGCTATTTCATCATCCTTCTAAAGGTCATTCTAAAGGAGTGATATGTCTAGGAAATGGCATAGGAGAAAATAAACTGGTAAACATCAATGAATGCCTGTAGAGAAATATGAAATATGTTTTATAGAACGAAGTGGACAACTTAGCCAATATGAATTCAAGATTCAATGTTTCACTAATGAATTTTTATAGTGATATTTCATGTTCATGAAAAGGGCTCCTTTTTATCTAGTGAACACCAAATACCCTATAAATTCATACTGTACCATATAAACTATGAGTTCCTACTTAGATTTCTAGATTAGGAAAAAGTACTTCTGCCAAGGGTCAGTCATTCATCAAATGAGAGACATGCCTCATGGTATAAGGTGCTTCACTTGGAGTTGAGGATCTAGGTTCAGATCCTAACTCAGATGCTTTCTGGAATCTAAAGTCAAATTTATTAATCAAGTATGTATTAAGCACCTATTATGTATTAGGCACTCACTTAACTGCTCTAAGTCTCAGTTTCTTTATAGGTTAAACAATGGTTATAATAGTTTCAGTCACTTGAGAAGTTCTTCAAAAGGAAGTAAACCATCAGGTTGCAAAGTCTTTTGGCCACAAACAATTCATTAAGACAATCTAAAAAGGCATGAGATGGGGGGAGAGGGAGAGGGAATGATTGTGTTGTGCAGCAGTAGAAGCTCTATCAAATGGAATATTTGTGTAGCAAGAGTCTGAAAACTCACTTCTCATATCTCCCCCACTTCAGGGTCCCAGAGGTACTTCTGAAGAGCAATGAGTTGACTTTTTTTTTTCCAAGGCTGTTGTCTTGAACCCCTATTCTGGTGTGTTCCTACCAGTTTTGACCACCAGTGATTTGTATTCCTATTCTATTTAACAATTAACATCAATTAGCTTTTACAAATAGGTATTTACTGTGGAGATGCAGCAACAACAGAAATACAAACATTTCCCCCCAATATTTAGAGATACACTCTCTCTTATACATCCTCAGTCCCTGGGGATAGTGGGCTCAACCTTAAAGCAGTTTCTATATAACACTGATCTAAGTTCTATTCCAAATGTATATGTCCATGACTCACCTACCAGCAGTGAGAGAGAGAGAGAGAGAGAGAGAGAGAGAGAGAGAGAGAGAGAAAGAGAGAGAGAAAGAGAGAAAGAAACAGAGAGAGAGATCAAGACCATAGAAGCTCCTCGCACATTTGCCCAAGAGTCTTGACTTTGACTAGTTAGTGGCTTTTGAAGGCACTTCAGTTCTGACTCCAGAACCAATCAGAAGAGCTCTTCTTCACTTCATGGTTTGTGGATCAGAATCAAATACAGGATGTTTGCATATGCTTTAAGGTTTACATGGGGATTATATAGAGGGAGAACTCTACACATCCTCACTAGCCCCGTGTCACTAAGAACCATCAATGAAATTACAAATATTTTGACCTTTTACAGCAAATTATAGATATAGTCCAAATAAATAGAAATGATGATAGAATAGAAATAAAATAAATACAAATAAGGACTTATGAAAGTGAAAACCTATCTATATACTTAGAAACACAAAGAAATCAGAGCAGGCAGAGAACAATAAACATTAGACTTTTCTGTTATCCTTTTGTTTGATTCAGGAATCTGAAATTGAGGAAGACCTCAGGAAATGCTTCAAGGTGTGCCTAATAAAATCACTGACAAATACAAATTGCATCTTTGCAATTTTTTTTATATTTAGTGGATAGGAAGAAAAGAAAAGAAAAATGATCACACACACACACACATACACACACCCACACACACACACACAGCTTGGAATACCTTCCACTTTATGTCCATCACATAGAGCCCCTTGCTTCCTTTAAGGAATTATCATCCACATGATACCTTTCCAGACTCTTTCCCAACCATGTTCTAGTGCCCTCCTTCCCAGACAAACCTGTATTTAACTACATTGTATTTTCAGGGTGTCCCAAAAATCTTAGTACTGTTGTAAGTTATAATTTTTTAATAGCAATATTAAGTGATAGCTTAAAAATGGCACTAAGACTTTTAGGATGCCCTGCATTTGTACACATTCCCTTTATATTTATGATAGTCCTCTAGACATAGATTTATATTATATAGATCTCTCTTATTATCTTCCTGATTAGAATATAAGCTCTTAATGTGTAGTGATTGTTTCATTATTTGCACTTGTATTCCTAGCACCTCACATCGTTCCTAACTCTCTGCTTAATAGATATTTGCTGAATGAGGAGTTGATGAGAGATTGATTGTTTGAAATAGGTATATTTATGTAACTCTTTCCATATGAAAAGCAATCTGGAATATCTTATGGAAACAAATCCCACTAATTACAGGGACTGAAGTGCTATTGTTCAGTTGTTTCAGTCATGTCCAACTCTGGGACTCCATTGGGGGTTTTCTTGGCAAAGATACTGGAGTGATTTTGCCATTTATTTTTCAAGATCATTTTACAGATGAGAAAACTGAGGCAAAGAGGGCTAAGTGACTTGCCCAGGGTCACACAGCTAGGAAGATATGGCGTCAGATATGAGTCTTCCTGACTCTAGGTCCAGCCCTCCATCCACTTCACTACCTCACTGCCCCAAAATTGAAGCACCCTAGCATACTCTTTGAATGCATCTTTTTTTGTTGTTCCCCACAAATTAAAGAATTTTCAGTTTCATAATTACTCAAAAAATGTTCTAATGAATGGAATAGATATGCACTGAATAGTAACTGGCAGAATCATGGAATATTGGAGTCAGAAGAGATCTTAGAGATTCCAGTACTGCTACTTACTGCTTCCATGACCTTACTTAGCTTTTCCAGACCTCCGTTTCCTCATCTGTAAAAGGAGAGTATTGTCCTGCATGAATTCTAAGGTCCCTTCCCATCCTAAATTCAAGACCCTGTAAACCTCTGATTTAGTCTAACCTCCCCATTTTTCAGACATAAAGATTGAAACCAAAAGAAGTGATTTACTCAAGGTCGTAAGGTTAATTAGTGGTAGTCTAGAAGAGAAATAGGTCTCCTGACTCTTGGTCTAGAGCTCTTTCCATTACACTATAATTCCTTTCCTCTAATCTTGATATATAAACGTACTTGATTTAACTTTAAGATTGGGTGCCCCTGCTGAACCCACCATTCTCCTCTAAGAAGCCTTTTGATTTTTGTTTACTAGTATAAAGTTTTTGGCCCTCACCAAGAGATTTATAAATAAGGAAGGTATAAGTCTCTTTCATAAGCAGTCCTTGCAAAACCTTCTATAAACTTGACCAATGGATCTGTCGTCCAACTACCACCCTACTCAGCCCATGCTATGAAGTGAACCCAAATATGTCAAAAAGTGTCTTGGGAAGGAAAAAAAATTTTTCCCTGAAATAGATTACCTCCTCCACTTATTATTCATGATGCTAGCCCTACCTCAATAAATCTCAGTTAGACTTTCAGTGGGGCCATGGGGGGAAGAGAACAGCAGGGACAAGCAGGGCCCTTGGATATTCTGCCTGCTAGTTGAACATCTCAGACAGTTTCACAACCCACTTTGATAATTTAGAAGAACCTTGCTTTTAAGAAGGCTCTTTTTGGATTCCTTGCCTAAATAATGACAATTATTCTAACATTTATGTGGCACTTTAAGGTTTACAAAGAGCTTTACATGTATTATTTCATTTGATTTCACAACCCTGAGGGATAGATGTTTTTATTTTCCTCCTCTTACAGAAGAGGAGTGGGAAGATGAGAGAAATGAAGTGATTTGAGGGTCACAGAACTACTTAGTATGTGAGGCAGGATTTGAACTCAGGTCTTCTTGACTCCAAGTTCTAAACTTTATCCACTATACCCCCTATTTACCTGGCACTTGTTCCTTAAACATCAAACTTCAATCAATGGAAAGGAAAACTGGAAAGTCAAAGTATTTTTCCAGGAATGCTGAAATGGTTTAATATTTTTATTGTTGTGGAGTAACAATGGCAGATAATATCTTTGTCCTCACACAATACTGGAAGGTTATTTTTTATTTTTAAAATTTTATTTTTTCCAATTACAAGGGAAGAAAATTTTCAACATCCATTTTTTTTCAAAGATTTTGAGTTCCAAATTTTTTCCCTCTCTCCTACCCAGTCCCCCTCCCCAAGACAGTAAGCAATCTTATATAGGTTATATAGTTCAATCATGTAAGATATATTGCCACGCTAGTCATGTTGTGAAAGAAGAAATGGAACAAAAGGGGAAAAAACATGGAAAAAAGTAAAATTAGTATACTTCAATCTACATTCAGATTCCATCACTTCTTTCTCTGGGTGTGGATAGCATTTTCTATCATAGGTCTTTTGGAATTGTCTTGGATCATTAGCTAAGTCAATCATAGTTGATCATTGCATACTGTGGTTGTTACTATGTATAGTGTTCTCCTGGTTCTGCTTACTTCACTCAGCATTAGTTCATGTAAGTCTTCAAGGTTTTTCTGAAATCTGCCTGCTCATCATTTCTTATAGCACAATGACATGAAGGTTATTTTTAATGAAATTAGACCTAGTTATTATGAGATGTATTTTGACATCTTTTGTCTAAGTATAAAATACCCAAAAGGATTTTTTAATTTTTTATATCAGGAGAATTCCAGGTATTTCCCCACATAGAGGGAGCTAAGGTGACTCCATGGATAGAGCACCAGACCTGGAGTCAGCAAGACCTGAGTTCAAATCTAACTTCTAACACTTAGCGGCTATGTGATGCTGGATAAGTCATTTAACCTCAGTTTCCTCACCAGTATAATGGAAATAACAATAGCAGCTATCTTCCAGGATTGTTGTGAAGATGAGATCATTGTAAAGTGCCTGGCACATAATAAGCAATATACAACTATTGTAATTTTTGTTACTGTTATCTAAGAAAACATAATAAGAGAAAAATGGCTTAAATTACAAAAGAAATTTCATGTGGAGAAATTAAACACCTTCTTTCATCCTCCAGCTGATACTCAATTGGGACAGAATACAGAAAGGTGATTAAGATTGCTGGAGATCTTTAAGAGAAGAGTTCTCTGGTTTGGATGGACAGTATTACCTAAAGTAGAGAGGGCAAAGATTTGATTAGAAGACTATCTTCTAAGCCAAGTCATGAAAGTACAGTAGACGATTTTCCTAAAGTGTATAAGCTACACACCAAGGGCCAAATTTTAAATTCAGCAGCTATCAATAGTTGATTATGCCTCCAAATGATGTTTTTGACTAAAGATCAAAATCGATAAAATTAATCTTTTCTGGAACTTGGAATTTTAGAATATGAAAGTAAAATGAATTTGAAGGATAGTATCCATTTATCTACACATTGTATCAGCAAATGTGATGTCTTGGCTGACATAAAGAAAAATATCAATAGTTCTGAATGCAGAGATATATCAGCAGCCTTGTACATGGAGAAATATCAACAGCCCTGATCAGAAGGATTCCAACATGCCATCACAATCTGAATATGTTACATAACCTCTGTCTCATCCATATGTACAAGTTTGAAGTCTGTGGGCAGCTTGCCACTACTGGTATTAAAAAGTGGGCCCAATTCTAGGTTACTGGTACCTTACTCTAACTAAAGCTATATGGATTTCATTAATTCTCATGACAAAATGAGATTCCTAAGCTCTTCAATTGCAATCTAAATTTCACATATCCCACAAATTACTATCCTTTCATTTAGAGGTTATTTGGCAGGTATAAATCAACATTGGCACATCCATACCAGTCACAATTTTATGATTCCAGGGCATCTTCGTGATACAGTAGATAGAACACTGGGTTTGGAATTAGAGAGATCTGAGTTCAAATATGACCTCGACATCTACTAGCTTATGTGATGCTGGGCACATCATTTAACCTCAGTTTCCTCATGAGGAAAATAGTAGTACCTACATCTCAGGGTTGTTTTAAGGATCAAATGAAATAAATATTGTAAAGTGCTTAATATAGTGCCTGACATATAGTGAGCCCTATATAAATGTGAGCTATGATGATGATGATGATGATGATGATGTTAATGTTAGAACTGGGAGGAACGTCAGAGGTCTTTGGGTACAACTCACAAAAAGCACATAGGAAAGCCCTGATTATCTGCAGAGGTGCCTCAGTATTACCTTGCTGAGAGTTAGGAAGAGGTGAGGTTTAAGGAGGTCTTCCAGTGTAAGATAACACAGTAGAGTCTCACAACAGATACCCAATATACTAACCTCACCTTGGTGAAAAGACATTGCAGAAAGGCATATTTAGGCTTAATGTATATAACAACTCAAGTACTCCTGAAGAGGAATGAGTTGCCTTGGGATACGGCAGGTTCTCTCTCTCTGGAGGTCTTACATCAAAGGCTAGATAACCACTTGTAAAGATTGTGAGATTTCAGTGAAGTTCCTTTTCAAATGATTAGAGAGTGGAGAGCTCCTTTATATACCATTCTATGATACTAAGTGGATGGAGCTTATTGTATAAGTCTCTTCACGTATGAAATTAGTCAAAGAAAGTCAAAGATCAAAAAACCAGTACTGGCAGAGCCATCCACACCCAAAGTATAGCAAAAAGGACAACTACCTCTAGTAATCTTTACATTTAAGTGGTAACTCCGAAAGGCAGCGAGCAAGGCAGGAGATGCTAATCCCAGCTGGTGGAAAGAAAAATAAATAAATAAAAGGACCTGAGACTTCTCTGTGCACCATCAGCCTATAAATCCCCGAAATATCACTAAAGGCAAAGAGGGAAGGCTGGTCCCTCTCTCCTCCCCTTTGGGATGCCTTTTTAGTATCTTCTTTTCTTCTTAAAGGCAGTATTTTAACTACATTTTTCACTTGTATAAAATATTTCTGAAGGTTTTGGTAGCTGTGAAAGGAGAGTCCTTATCTCACAGGCCTCTACGGATGACCCTGAGCTAGAGCCAGATTTTCAAGGTTACATCATATTAGAGCTTCCTTTTAATGAGACACTTTTTTCCCCATTAAATAACCACTTGGGGCCAAAACCTCAGGATCACTAGATTATAGCTGTTGATAGTAAAAACTGTAGGAGTGAAAAGACATAGGGAATGAGTTCTGATCTGAATGCTTTTTCCCATTCTCTGATGTAGAAGATTTGTCTGTGGACTCAATTTTTCACTGTGCTTGCGATGAAAGAGCCTCATTCATGGGGGAGGATGATTGGAGAGCAGAAGGGAATCAGGATTCTCTATGCATTATACTTCCCAGAAGTCTGTGTTTGAGCCATCAGCTCGGAGACATCACAGACTCCACAGCATAGGAGATAATTTTTTAAATCACTGCAAGATGGAGAGGTGAAGAACAGTTAACATTTACATAGCACTTCCTATGTGTCAGGCACTGTGTTAAACATTTTATAATGACCACCTCATTTGATCCTTACAACTCAGGGAAATAGGTTCTATCATTATCCCCATTTGACAGACGATGAAACTGAAGCAAGTTACGTGATTTGCCAAGGGTCACACAGCTAGAAAGTGTTTCAGGTCAGATTTGAACTCAGGTCTTCCTGACTCCAAGCTCAGCCCTTTATCCACTGTGCCAGCAGCTGCTTCTGATACCTCTGAATAAGATCTTTATTTAATGAAAAATGAGAGCCACAAAGCAGAGACATGGGAGGTAGAGACATAAGCGATAGCAGAAAAAGCATACCCTGCTTCCATCCAAAGCTGCTGCTACATATTATGGGAGATATGATTTAAAATTAGTGGAGAAAATGTTAAATAGAAACTGAGGACTGTGATGAGGGGAAGAGATGTTTTGAGAGCTTTTAGGGGAAAGACATGTGGTTCCACACATTCTTCAGGAAAGGAGAAAAAATGACGTTAAAAGCTACAGTTATGTAGGAGAAATCAGAGCCTCAAAATGTCTCTGATTTCCAACTTGTCTCCCTAGAAACTTTAGAAAGATTTCCCTTGGGTGGGATTCGGGCTCAGTCTGAGCTGAGATTTTATCTTGCTTTCATCTAATAATTTCATTCACTCATGTATTTTCTGATATATTCTCATCTGTATACCTCCTCCTATTCACTGAGCTTGAATAAATGGATCTGAGCTCTATCTGCTATTTGTGATGGTCTTTGGTATAACTATAGTAATTAGTAAGGAAAAAAAGTTTAAACTGGCAAGTGTAAGCTAAGGACTTGCCCTGAGCAAGCAATACTTAGGAAGTCAGATGGATATAATTCTAGTCTGGTATCCCTCTTGGAGATGGGAGGAAAAAACCACCAAGCCTTGAAATCTCTATCTTTTCTTATCCCTACACTCAGCTTGTTGGCTGTGATACAGATCCTGTCCTCAGCTCTCTTCAGAGGTGGTCCAGGCACATCTATCCATGTGCCCATATGCCTCAGATAACCTATGGTTACATACATGTCTTACGTGAACATATACACAAGAAAGGAAGAAAGAGCAGCCAGGTGCAAAGAAAGTCCCATGACTGGCCTTTCCGCAAGAGCTGTACAGGAGTTTTGGTCCTTAGACATCAGGGTTCCTTAGCTAATCAACACCAAGATGGCAAGCCAAGTGGTTATTGAGATTGGTTTTGAACTCTCAGTTTAAAGAATCAGGTCAGCCAGGAGTCACACTTCACCTGTGTCCCTATCCACCTAAGATGTGAAAGAGAGAAATTAAACCAGAAGGTTAATTAGTAATTCCCTGGGGGTGAGGAAGATGACAGTCAACTAGGTATAAGTGAAGGCAATAAGGACCACCTGATACAGTTACTTGCTAATTACCTTGATAAGCTAAGCAGCCCGACATTGTGGATAAAGAACTGGCCTCAGAGCCAATAAGACCCAGATCCAAGTCTTGATTCTGACACATCCTGACTATGTGATCCTAGACAAGTCATTTAACCTCTGCATGCTAAGACTATGAGCTGCTAAGATAGTTGTTTGTCCTTTAGTCTCAAAAAGAACCATGACATCAGGGAGGCGATGCCATGATACAAAAGTGAGTTGATTTAAGTGAGGGAGAGTTGTGGAATCACCAGCCTCACTTTCTCCTCTGGAGCAATAGATCAAGACAAGGGGAAATGGCCCAGGATGCAATGTAAGACCTTGGCCTTTTCAAGCTAAGGTCTTTAACAGGTCTCTTGTTGACTAAGGCAATGCCCATTCAGTGATTAAGGTTTAATAAGATGCAGAGGATGGCTCCTTTCTCTAGTTTTTCAAAAAAATCAGTCTGAGACAGGAAGACCCTCAGGGTTTGTAGACATTCAGAGATAGTGCTAAGCTACATTGGAAAAGGGACTTCTTCACTGAAACTTTTCCTGTACCAATAATATCACAGATCCAGCCCCTGCCCCTACTTACCTTGTGATTCTTAGTTAAATACCATTTCTTTCTGAATCCCTGTTTTAGGGATTCAAAATCTGGTATCATAGATGAGGTTCCAAATAGAACGATTGAACCTGTTTGTAGCTGAGGGATGTGACAATGTACACATTGTTTGTTTGGGGCGGGGGGCGCTTCCTAATAAATTCTCAATAGGAAAATAATCTAAATTTCTGGAAAATGTTTTCAATTTTTCAAGAACGAATGAGAACTAAAAATGGGAAAAGAAAGAATTTCACCTGAAGTGTAAAGCAATGTGACTCACTAAAATTTTCTCCTTGCCTGGTTACCAGCAATATCATTAGGAGAGTTTTTATTAAGAAAAAGATCATTGGTCTCTTAGTACCTCATTGAATTTAAATTAATTGGGGAGAATTCATCTGTAAAATAAGATCAATGTCATCTTAAAAGGAAAACTACTCTCCCAAATTCCTTCCAGTGCAACGCCTCAGGCAAACATTGTTAAAATACAGAATGCATTTGAGAGCAAGAGGGAAAATGAAGGCAGCCAGGAAAAATTATGTTTCTTAATTTTGCTATAAACTTCTTCTGCAACATCCTTCATCTAAGATCAAACGGCCAGCATGCGGTTTGTTGTGCATATGGAAAAGTGGCCAGGAGCCAGCAAGACAGGAAAGCAGGTGTTTGATTATAGATTCTATAGCTACAGGCAACTACATTTTAGTGGACTTTTCTTCCCTTCTGCAGATACAAAAGGAGGTGGCATAGGCTCATATAGTTATTCAGTATATAGAACTATTGTAAGTTATCCTCACGTTGGCTGTACACATGGCATATAACAAGGGAGGGGATGTGGAATGTTCCAAAAATTGTTTCAAACATTGCTTTCAAAGGAACTGATCCTGGCAGCTCTTCCTAGATGGAAATATGATCTACACAGCTGATATTTGCAGATCACGGCCAATTGAAGCATTATTAAAAAATGGGCTACATTTGATTGGTTAAAACCAAGGTCCTGCATGGACCTTGGCACTGACTTGGTCTCCAAATCGGTCTAGTGTAGTTAACAATAGAGTTTGGACATAGAATCTGAAGGGACTTACATTTGAATCATGGGTAATACTCATGGTCCTAGTCATTTAAACTTTCTAAGACTTTTTTCATCTGAAAAAAATTTTCATTTTACTTTCCATTGCTGTGATGATTTCAACACACAGTGTCCCTTCATAGAGTACCTTACAACATTTAAATTGCTATACAAATATGTTTTCATTATTGCTGCTGTATGCATATAGAAAAAATTATGTAATCATTAGAAAATAGTGGCAATCCCAGGTACAAAACAATGAGTTGATTGTAATAATGAAGTATCTGGAACATACTAACCAAGTTTTTAAGTATAGGTTCATTTCAGTAAAACTGTGTCATTCTGAAAGCCTATCCATCTGCTCTTACCCATTCTCCAAAGCCCATCTGCAATCCGACCTCCTGCATCAAGTCTTCCATCAGGATGCTAGGCCTCATTGACCCTCTCGGAACTCTTGCAGAATGCATGAACACAAAACAAAACATACACATATGTATGTGCATAAAGTATCTTGCACATTTATGTATGTACAAGTGTTACTGTAGTGTTGAAATTTGGGGGCATCTAGGTAACACAATGGATAGAGTACTGGACCTGGAATCTGAAAAACTCATCTTCCTGAAGTTAAATCTGGCCTCAGACAGTTACTAACTGTGTGACCCTGAGACAGTCACTTAACCCTGTTTACCTCAGTTCCTCATTTCTTCATTAAGGATATGGCAAATCACTCCAGTCTGCCAAGAAAACACCAAATGGGGTCACAAAGTGTCAGCTACAATTGAAGTGACAAAAAAAAAATCCTGTTCATTTTCTAATTCTTTTGTATATGTTAAGGCTTACCAGTCCAAGTAGATCAGCACTTTGAAAACATATTATTGATACTTCAGTCTCTCCCACAATGCCTTGTTTCTAGAACCACTTCTACCCATTCCATCCCCAGGGTGATCCCACATACCTTGTCTTGTCTTTACTGTAAGCATAAGCAACAGACACTTGCAGAATTTGCCTCTGATTACCTTGACCTTCCACAAGAAGAAATCAGAGAATCAGAAGATAGTTGGAAGATATCTTAGAGATCATCTAGGCATGAGGTAAAGTAGTAGGTAGAACACAAGATTTGGGGTTAGGAAAGTCTGGGTTTGAATCCTAACTCAGACATTTCCTATCTGTATGACTCTAACAACCTCCCTGGACCTTAGTTTCTTCATTTATCAAGTTGGGGGATTGGACTCGTTGACATTACTGTCGTTTCATTTTCTATACCTAATAAAATCCCTTCATTTTATAGACAAGGAAAGTGGAATCGGGATACATTTACATCTGACTCTCCCAGGCTCAGTGGTCACTATACTGTTCTTATCACCACTGTGTACTGTATTTGTCAGTATTAAACTTTGGAGCTCCTTCTACTCAGACCCAGGTAAATGGCTTTCCAAGGCTATAATCTGTTTTATATAATCTCTCCCTCTTGATCCCTGCCCTTGCTTTTCCCAGGCTCCACACATAGGTTCCTATACCCTGATGCCTAATATATTAATAATAACTAGCATTGGTGTAACACTCTAAGGTTTACAAAGTCCTTTATGTGTTATCTCATTTCTCCCCTTACCTTCCATACCTGATTTAGCTTGCCTAGCTATACTATCACAATGCTTCTGATATCAACGTCCAGGGTGATCTTCTGAGTACAGCCTGCCCACATTTGAAGCACATTTTTTGCCTGTTCTTCTTAAAATGACTCCTTGTACACATATATGCATATACATATGCACACATACACACACACACACAAACACATATACACATATCCACTGTCTCTGGAATTAAGGGATCTAAATACCTTTTTCTAATACATGATTTTCTGCCCATGACCTCCTGCTTCTCTCACTCTTGGGTTGGTGGTACCTACCAATTCTCTTGGATTTATACGGACTCCTTAACTCTGGACAAGACCTGAGTAGCCTTACAGTGCCTAGTAGTGCCTACAGTGCCGAGCTCTTACTTGCAAGTACTCCATTGAATTGTTATTGTTTGATTACCAGTTATTGGCTAATTTTTGTTTGTTCTTCTAAATTCATAACAAACATGGCTTAGTCAGAGGAAGGATCGTGAGGCATGGGAACAGAGAACTAGAACAGGAAGGTGGGAAGACTCTCCACCCCAGATGTCAACATCTGCCCTGGTTGCTTCCATATAAGTTATGATTCTATATATTCTGGAGATAATAGGCAGCAGATTAATGCTTAGGTATTCAGAATGATCATCACAGGGATCATGTTTATTACAATAGCACTAAAATATAAAATTCTTTATGTATACCACAGAAAGAGAAAGACTAAAAGGTTTTTAATTTGAATCTGGAGGTCAGGTTGAACCAATATCTGACAGCAATACCCATAAATATCTTGATCTTCTCTAAACAAAACAAGAGACCAAAAAATATTAAGGAAAGAGGTATAGCTGAATATATTAAGAAATTTACTGCCATCCTGAAATCAAAGCTCAGTAAGAACAAAATATTTAAAGCAATTAAATCTATGTAACATCAGGCTGAATATACACTTTCAGAACACTGAAATTGATCATAATAGATGTGGATAGTTCCCCCCAAAAACCTATAAACTATTAACATAGCAAAAAAGCCCATCACTCTAAGATAACTACATAATGGTTAACACTTCCACATTGGCAGAAAACTGATAGACACTCTAAAGGCACATGGAAAACAGATGAAAAACCTAAAGAAATACTTTAGGAGTAAATAGATATCACTTCACCAAGCATGACAAAAACTGATAAAACATGCAAACCACTGGATTTATCAGATATCCTGAAAAGTACCTTACTTCCAGATGGAGTTAAGGAAATGACTAAGATACAATAGGACAGCATTGGGAAACTGCAGCCTTGAGGCCACATGGGGCTTTCCAGGTCCTTGGGTGCAGCCTATAGACTGAGTCTAAGTTTTACAGAACAAATGCCCTTAATAAAAGGATATCATCGCTGTTATCCTTTCTCCTACCGGAGTTGTACTGAAAATAGTTCCAGTGACTCTACAAAGAATGAGTTTACACACAATTCTTATTCAATTTTTTTATTCAAATATTTTTATTTTTTATTTTTTTAAATACAAATTTTTATTCAAATACAAAAAAGCAGCTATTTTATTTGCTTCAAAATAGTCTGAAGCACATTGAATATAAATTAATAACAGTAAGATAGCAACTTTTCCCAAAACATTTCTACCTGAACCCCATCAAAAAAGATATGATAAATGAGTTAACAATACCAAAAAAAATCACGATGGACTTTTTCACGATGAAAAGTTTGAGTACCATTAATATAATAATAAAAACAGAACAGTTATCTCAAAATACATGACTATAACTCTAACTTCTCTGTTAAAGTGGAAAGGGGGACTGGAGTATAAAATATGAGCTATAATTATTGACTCCACAATTTTTCTTATAAGATTTGATATAAAAGAATAATCATAACAGCAATGTCAACTTATCCAGGTCTGTTTCTATAAGACCTCCATCAAAAAAAAGGTGAAAATGATACAGTAATGAAAATTCATAGTTGTACACAGGTAATGACCAACTTTGATAGACTTAGCTCTTCTTAGAATACCATGAACTAAGACAATTCCAGGGGGCTCATGATGGAAAATGCCATCCACATCCAGAGAAAGAACTATGAAATCTGAATGCGGGTCAAAGCATATGATTTTCTCTTTTTTTGTTTGTTTGCTTTTACTTTCTTGTGGTTTTTTTCCTTTTGTTGTGATTCTTCTTTCACCATATGAATAATATGGAAATATGTTTAATGTGATTGTATATGTGTAGCCAATATCAGATTGCATGCCATCCCGGAGAGGTAGCATGAAGGGAAGGAGAAAAAAATTTGCAACTCAAAAGCTTATAAAAGTGAATGTTGAAAACTATCTTTGCATGTAACTGGAAAAAATAAAATACTATTAAGTGGGGGAAAATTCATAGTTGTATATCAGATACTCTGGTCTCATTCAACTTTCCCAGAGCAACTCCAGCCCCCTGAGGGGTTGGCAGTGTCTCTCTGTGCTTTTGGTACATCTCCATTCTGGCACATTTGCCCCATTTTTAGTTGTCCATGACTAGTATTCCAATCTCATTTAACCAATCAACATTAATTAGTAAAAGAATATTTGTCTCAAAGATATAGTAAGCACAGAAATGAGAACATTTTTCTCCCATAATTCAAGGACATACTCTCCCCTACATCATCTCTTTCCCTGAGGTGTGTAGGCTCAGACAATATAATTTATGCATAGCATTAGCTCCAATAAATTCCCTATTATTATAGAATGAGTACTACATGTCTCATCCACCATTGATCTAGGTCTGGAATATTGCTCTTTGCTACCAAGGTCTCAAAATTGTCTAGAAACTCTGTTAGAGGCTACTTTCCAGGATCTATGATGACTTCTCTCCTGACCTCTCAACACCCACAAGCTCACAGACTTCTCCCATCTCATTTATCTCAAATGAAAGAATAAAACACTATGGCAAAGAGCCAGTCCCTGCACTCACTGGGCCATGTTAGTTTCAAGGGTTCAAAGCCTCTCCCTAGATCATCAACAGGCCAAAAAGAGTCAGTTGAAGAGAAGAACATAGTTCTGGTCAACTGGTACCTTTACTCCACTTCTAGTTATGCACCTACAGTCAATCATAGAAATTCCTATTCATCATGCACTTGGCAGAATGGAACAAGTTACAGACATATGTTCATGCTCCAAATCTCTCTAAAATGCCTCAGGACAAGGACCCAGTTTCTGGGACTGGATTATAAGACAGAGCCTTAATCACAACGTATAAGGAAAGGGACCAGCTACTACTAGATCAAGTCATGAAGGTCAAGACGAGATCAACAGGAAGACTGATAATGCTGGGCCATGAAATTACTTCCTAACAACTCCATAAGACCCCCTCCTCCAATCCCTTCTGATAAATGGAGAGAATTGCACCTAGCATCTAGAATAAGATTGAACCTCAGCTAAGGCTCAAGTATCATCAGACACAAAGATTTTAGGGACACAGGGGAAGTGAGTCCAATATATCCCAAAATTGTATTTTATTTTTCCTGAATCATCTGTAGTAGAGAGAGGGTTGGTCTAAGAGTCAGGAGAAGCTGATTTCAATGCTGGTTTGTCTACTAGCTAGCTGTCTAACCTTGGACAGGCCATTTCAACTTCTCTGGCTCTCCATTTTCTCACCTTAAAAATGAAAGTTTTCAAATTCCACTACAATTCCAAAATGCTATTAATCTAAGATTCTACAAGTCACTCAAGTTGACTCCACATATTAGAACAATTAATTGAAAAAGTAGAAAAATTCAGGCTCACCAATGGAGATATTTTAAAATTTTTAATCAAGTTGATTGAATGAAATAGTCATTGTAAGTTGCACAACAGCCAGTTGTTGAACCAATGATAACTTTGTCATTTTTCCAAATTGATTTGTATGGTTAGACTTAATTTGAATTTTTCATTTTCAATCAGTGTTTTATGGACACTGCAAATATGAACAGCATACTGAAAAGAAGGGACATCACCTTGCCAACAAGGGTCAGTATACTCAAAACTGTGGTTTTTCCAATAGCAATGTATGGCCTTAAGATTCAGACTACAAGGAAAACTGAGCGCTGCAGAATTGACACTTTCACATTGTGGTGCTGGAGAAGACTTTTCAGAGTCCCTTGGAGAGCAGGGAGGTCAAATCAGTCAATACTTAAAGAAATTTACTCAGGTTATTGACTGGAAGGTCAAATACTGAGGTTGAAGTTTAAAATACTTTGATCACATAATAAAAAGATGGGACTCATTAAAAAAAAATACCTTGATGTTGGGAAAGATTGAAGACAAAAAAGGAAAAGGGATGGCAGAAGATGAGATGGAGAGATAGAATCATGGAAACAATGAACATGAACTTGGACAAACTTCAAGAGATAGTAAGGAATAGAAGGGCCTGGCCTACTAGGGTCCATGGCATCACAGAGTCAGACACAACTGAACAATGAGTTATGTTCTAGGTGAACATAACTTAATTGTAAAATTATTTTAAATCCAAGATTTATGTATTAATTAACAGATTTATTCATCCATAAAGATACTTGGGTTAGCCTTCTAGAGTTTAAATAGCACAATTTCAACATTTTCAATATTTATGGATAGCTGAAATTGCCCTTTATTCCCCTAAATTACATATAATTGTGGGGTCCTCTCACTAGAGAACAGTCATCCCTGATCTCAGGGAAGCAAAGGTTTTTTTGCTAGATTTCCCATTAGTGTGAGAAATGGCATGACATAGTAGTCAGACACCTCCTCAGCTTCAAAATCAGACAGGGCTCAATTCCTGCATCTGACATAATATCAGTCAGATAAAGATGGGCAAGTCACTTCATCTCACCATCCTCTAAGTAACTTTCTAAGACTACAAATTAAAGACAAGTTGCTGATCTATATCAGAATTGTGAGTTTCCCACATGACTGAAAACAAGTCAGGACCAAAAAAAAAAAAATTAAGAGTTTTTAGCTTGACTACAGATTTATGCCCAAGTGAACAAAGTCCTTGCCTTAGAAAGGCAAATAAAAACACGTTCTCTGGTTGTTGTTAGAGTTGTTCTGAAATCATTTTCCATATTTTGATTTTATTCCCCAGCAAGACATCCCCTGAAAGCTCCTTGAGAACAAAGACCTTGAAAATGGGTTCTCCTTTGAACATAGTCCCCAGCTCCAATCCCCTCAAGGAACTAAAATGAGTTCCTTGGAAGAACAGGTCTTGTTTTTATATTCATATCCCTAGCACTCAGCATAGTGCTTGGCACATAGTAAGTGTTTTTTTATTCCATTCTAGAGTCTAGAGCACCATGCCAAGCACATAATAGAAACTTTATAAACAGTTGTTGGTTGATTGATTGACTGAATGGTGGCGTTTTCTTTCTACAAATTGAAATTCCTAGAGAAAAGTCTCTTTCGACAAGATCCATCTAATGCATGGGTCTCATTCTCCTTGTTCCATCCAAAAATTCATCCTGGGGCTTGTGAGGAAATTTTTCCATTTCCATAAAGTTGGATAATGATAAGAGAGAATGATTGCTGAGTACAACATTTTAAGAGAAAATAAAGTAATTGCACAGAAGTGGAAATCCCCAACCATGACCAAAAGAGTTGACCGGATCAGAGCAATGAGAGATTTGGCAGGTCAAAACAAAGAACTTGCCAAGGAAATAATGAGCCCCAAATACATGACAAAGTCTAGTCTCTTCCCATTATGAAGTGGATGGACTGTGATTACATAATCTGTACACAGGGATACAGAGTTCTTAGGTAAAACAAGGTGACAAAACAAAGCATCCTTTCAGCAGTCCCAAAGCTCTGCACGTCTATAAGAAGGTGCATCATCATTTCAAGATTACAACTATGGAGAGAAAGTCATTGAGTGCAGAGGTGGTGGGAATTAGGTGATATATATTTCTGTTACATAGTTATTGAAAATTTTTAGCAAAAATTAAGACACATTGATTTTGAGAGAAATATGTAATACCCCCAATCTGCATAGATTACAATGGGAATTTTCTCATACCAATTAGATGATAGATTTTCATAAAACATGTATATACATATATTCATATTTTATATACAGAGTATATAAGAGCATGTGTATCTCACATCTGTATATGTGTGTGGATGTGGACATGTGGGGTATTCCAGGAGGACTAGTGGTTAACTAGGTATCTGAGGGCTTAACAAGCCCTTTTCAGGGCTGCTCATCCATCTTTGGTGTCTACCTGACAGTCAACTCTCACCTGTGGTTCCAAGAAGCTGTGACACACTCCAGGAAACCATCTCAGTAGATGGGCTAAATGAGGTTGAGGGTAACTGATATACCTCAAACCCATTGGTGAGTTAGGGGGTATCTACCCTAAGCATGTGAAGACTTCCCCTAGAGGAATGGGTGGATTAAAACAATTTGTTCCAGTGGCCATGAAGGCAGCTGAACTAGGCATTGCAGATTTCTTAGAGCTTGGTTAGGCATCAAAGAGACCAAGGTCATCCATTGCATCCTGGGCCATCACTAGTCATCATTTTGGTCTTGCCACTGGACTTTGATGACTCTGGAAGAGATAGTGAAGCTGATGACTTTGTGTAACTGCCTCACTTAAATCCAATTCAAGGGCAAGCCAAGACATCACCTCATAATGTTATTGGTCCTCTTCAAAAGGACAAACAATGTGTGTGTATCTAGGTATATGTGTGTATATGTGTATACATGCATATATACAGATAAGCATTTTCCTTTGTATATGTATAATTATATACATATATGTGCAAATATATCTAGATAGATACAGATAATATCAAAATAGTTGATATAGATACATATAGGCTAGACCTATATAAGGAATTGTAGGTAAGAAGAACCCTGCCCCAAAACAGATTAGCACCTGCTTTGCAACTTAGAGTCTTGGAGAGTTACATGGGGCATTAAGAGGTTAAGTGACTTGTCCAGGAAAACACAATCAGTAAATGTCATAACTTGAACTTAAACATAACTTGGACCTGAACCCAGTTTTTCCTGAGTCTGAGGCTAATTTTCTGTCTCCTGAGGCATGTTACTCCGGACCTATGATATTGTCAGATATAGAGAACTCCCTGATATGAAAACTACTCTTTTCAATACAGATTAGCTAATCCTGTATAACTGAAAGTCTTAGAATGTTGTCTGGAGCACTGAGATATCCAAAGATTTATCCATGGTTACATAATCAACTAATTGATAGGTCATGTGCATTTATCAGTCCTCAACTATGTGTCCTGATAGATCAACAAACTACAAGAACAACCTGAGTGCCAGGCCAAGAGAAAGCTTCTCTTAGGATCATCAATTCCCTTCTTCCTCATATCATAACCTGAAAATAAACTCATCCCATTTCCCTTCACTGGATGAATAAAAGGTGGATATAGTCCCATCGTCTCCCCATATTCCATCCCTAGATCTGACTATATTTTCTCTGGTGACCATGATTATCTCAAGCATTCTTAGTGAAAAATATGTTCAATTAAAGTTATAAAAATATTTTTTTGAAAACAAAAACAACTAAGGGAGCTATTTTCTGTTCCAAAGATTTTTTTCCTATGTCCTACTTTGCCTGCTCCTGCATATCTAGGCCTTATGGCTTCCCTCTCATGATTTATAATGGCAATAAAGGCAAACTGCCTTTAATGTCATCAACTAACCTGTCTCTTCTGTGAAAAACCCCGAAGTGCCAAAATGCAGCTGCAACAGACTGGGACAGCCTTGTTAAAGTATAAATACCTTTGGGAGGATAATATACTAAACCATTAAAATATAAGTACAACCCAGTAACAGCAACATTGTGCAATGTCCAACTCTGATAGACTTACCTCTTCTCATCAATACAATGATCTAAGTAAATAAGACAATTCCAATGATGGAAAATACTATCCACATCCAGAGAAAGAGCTATGGAGTCTGAATGCAGACTGAAACATAGTAATTTCTCTTTTTTTGTTGTTTTTGTTTGTGTTTTCTCTCATGGTTTTTCCCCTTTGTTCTGATTCTTTTTTCACAACGTGACCAATATGGAAATATGTTTACTATGACTGCAAATGTATACCTCTATCAGCTTTCATGATATCTTGAGGAAGTGCCTGGGAAGGAAAGAGAAAAGTTGGAACTACAAACCTTGTAAAAAGTGAATGCTGAAAACTAAAAATAAATAAATATAAAAATAAAATAAAAGTACAAGCTAGATTATCAAATAGAATATTTCATATTCATAGTCAGTCCCTTCCTACCTTTCCATCCTTCTTACACTTTACTCCCCTCCACCAACCGTGATGCAGCTACAGTATTCTATTTGCAATTCCTCAACAGGACATTTCACCTTCCATCACCTGCCTTTGCCCTCACTATCCACTTTACCTGGGATGCTCTGCCTTCTCACCTCCACCTCTTACTTTCCCTTCAGGACTCAGTTCAAATCTCCCCTTCAGCAGGAGGCCTTTCATTTCCCTCCAGCAGCTAGCACCTTTCACTTTCAGATCACTTTCATCTATTCACTCTATGTCTTGCACATACCTATTAGCTACAGATTGTCTCCTCCATCAGACTGAAATTCTCTTGAAGGTAGGAATTGGTTTTTGCCTCTTTCTATATCCCGAACACTTAGTACAGTGCCTGATACATAGTAAGTCCTTAATAAACATTTGTTGACTGACAACTTTCAGTCATCCTGGAGGGCAGAGAGTATGGCATTAGAAAAGTAGGACAGAAGCAAAGAAGGAAGATTCATCTGTGAGATGAAAGAATAGTCAAAGGGATCTAGAAGCTGGGTTTCTGTAGATCACCTTCTCATAGATCCCTGTGGAATGCAGGAGTCAGTCTTTGCATTAGCATGTTGCTAAGAGTCTGCTTAAAGAAGGTCAAATGCACCAGGCTAAGAAGCAGCTAGATAGCAATAGAAGAGACCAGCAAGTGCTATAAAGAAAAGCTTCCCATGGAAGCTCCCAAGACAGAACCCCTAACAAAGCAAACAGGCACCTGACCCCGGGAGTTAGGTGAGTTGAGCAGCAAGAACCCTGGAGAACTGGCCAGTTTGGTTTCAGCAACGATAGAAGTCAAGGGAATGTTCCAGCGACTTACAGAGATTGCTTTTCCAGAGCCAATTTAATGACTACATGTACACAAAATACTGGCTGGTCTCCCTGGAAGAGGAGGTGAAAAGCTGAAGAAATGTCTTTTCTCCAGCTTGTCTGAGAGAATGAAGTATTCCTTGAAAGATGGGGAAAACGCCTTGGGGGAAGGAGAGGACAAAGGAAAGGAATGTCGGGAGTAGAATCCAAACCTTCAACGTGAGAAGGAGGAATGTCCCACAGAGAAGGAAAAGAAGGACCCCTGAAAATTTGGCACTTTATAAAAACAATAATAATTATAGCTGTCTTTTATATAGTGCTTTGAGGTTTGCAAAGCGCTTTACAATACTATCTCTTTGGATGCTCATGACAGCTCCAAAAAGGAGGTGCTATTATTTTCTCCATTTTTATGGATAAGGAAACTGAGGCAAACAGTAGGCAAGTGACTTGCCCAGGATTATGTAGCTAGATGATGTGCCTAGCTGCCCAAGTACAATAACTTCCATAGAGTGATGAGAAGAAAGCATTCCTGTGTTGGTACATGATGATGAGACTACCCAGGAACTCCAAAGAAAGATACTTATGAGAAATCAATTTCATTTACATTTGGAAGTTATAGATTAATATTATATTCAGCTCTGACCATGGAACATGAATTCATCTGTACCATTCATAGAAATGAAAGGCAAAGTTTAGTGGTTGATGACTCCCTGATGCAAAGTTCAGATGCAAGAATGAATGCTGTGTAAAAACAATGAAGCAAATGAAAAGATATATGCCTATATGAAAATTCAAAACCAAAGGGAATTAGCTTGGGGAGTTTAGATGAAGATAAATAACAGAGAAAGAGAAGAAACAACGTTGCAGTAGTATATTACAGAATGCCTCTCCAGAAGGAGGAATTGAATAATGAGTTCCAGAAATAAAGAACAAAGCTACCACAAAGATATAATGTAATCGCGATGGGGGACCTACTTATATCTCTTTCAGCTACAAGCATAGCAGCTGGGAAATTCTTTACTTACCTGAACGATAATTTTATACTTCAGAAAATGTAAGTAAATCATCATTCTGGACCACATTTACCACCACAGAGTAACTGTGAGACATTGTGGTATAGTGGCTAGAGTGATACATTGGGACACAATAAAAGTCCAAATACTGCCCCAAATATTCATTAGCTGTACAACCATGACCAAGTCCCATTTGACTTTTCTCGGCTACAATGTCCTTATTTCTAGGATGAAGTGGGTGACGTTACCTACCTCAGTAAATTGATATAAGACCCAGATGAGGTAATCTATGGAAAGTACTCTGCAAACTTAAAAGAATTACATGTGTAACAATTATTACTAACTAGCTGCCCAAGTAGAAATGAATAGAAATGGGAGGATATCACCATCTCCTCTTACAATTCATGATAGGAAAGTTTAAGATTATTGAGCATGGTTTGATAGCTGGCTTAGATTTGGACAAAGTAGATTTCCAAGAGCACAGAGAAAGGAAGATCCCATGGCCTAAGATTTTACAGGGAAAGTGGGATCAAGTGGGAGGTGGTGTTCTCAAGAATGAAATTTTGCTGACCTAACACAAATGATCCCTATGGGCAGAGAGATGTCCACCCACATTAGCAGAGAGGATCTCCTCACCAAAGAGTTCTCTGTGCCTATGAAATCGCTGCTCTAGTCCCTAACTCTATCCTTATTTATGTAATATTAATAACAGAGTATTGGTCTTGGAATCAGAAAGATCTGGGCTTAAGATTTGTGTCTGACACATCCTAACTTTCAAATCACTCTCAGTGCCATGGGTTCCTCTCTAAGAATATCTCTTATAAACTTGGCATTGAGTTGCTTTGATGAGGGAAATTTGCACTTGAGAGCTCTCTACTTGGATAGAAGGGAGAGGGGAGGGAGCAAGAAGATGGCCTAGATGGATAACTAAATGGGATATATGGTCTGGTCTGGGTCAAGATAGATAGGGTGGGTTATGTGAATTTACATTCATTCACCAAACAAAACAACTGCCCACTCTCCTCCTAGCCCCATCCAGTACAGTCTCTGGAGGTCAAGTGTTCTGAAGGTTGCTTTAGCAGAATAGATGGCAAAAAAAATGGAAAAGGTGGACAGCTGGATAGATGTGAAGCCCATAAGGATGTTGGACTAGAGAGGATCTCACAGGTTCCTCCTAGCTCTAAAATAACTATGGTTCTAGGAATGCCATATTCCAACAGAGTGATCAGCCTCTCTTTTTCTGTCTCTGTCTGTCTGTGTCTGTCTGTCTGTCTCTCTCTCTTTCTCTGTTTCTCTGTGTATGTGTGTCTCTGTCTGCGTGTGTGTGTCTGTATCTGTCTCTCTCTGTCTCTGAATGTGTGTCTCTGTCTCTCTGTCTTTCTGTCTCTTTCTCTGTCTCTCTCTTCTCCCCCCATTTGTGTTAAATGATGACATTAAAAAGTCTTGGATCATGGTCTATAAATGTGTAAAGTTCCATTTAAACTGTTTTGCCTTTATAATCTTAATCAACAAGATATTCAAGCTATTGAATCCACTGGGAAGTCCAAGGTTTTTTTAAGTTTATCTTGGGAAAGATTAAATCCATATGATCTACATTCATTTATAATTAATCTATCACCTCACAGTTACAGAAGGATTACTAGGTTTCCAAAAAGGATCACCTTTTTTTAGTACAGTATAGTGGAAAGAATGCTGGACAAGAAATCAGAAAATCTGAGGCTAGTTCTCACTCTACCATTTAGTATCTGTGTGAACTCAAGCAAGTTATTTCACCTTTTTTGAAGTTTCCCCATATGCAAAAAGAAGATAATATTGACCCTCCAAGACAGTTATTAATAATAGAATAATAATAAATCATATTTCTAGTTTACAAAGTTCTTTCTATAAAACAAACCTATAAAATAGAATGTAGTAAACCATTTCATGGTTGAAGACGCTGCAATATAATTTAAGTGTTTTTTCTGTTCTCAGACTGCTGGGATTTTCATGTTCAAATGAGGTCATATATGTAAAAAAAATACGAAAACTGTCAACCTCTATGCAAAAATATAATACTAAATTCTACAAAAAGCCCTAAGATTCCGATTTTGTTATTCCAAGAGTAAGTTTGACTAGATCTTTACTTCCTATATCAGAACCACTCCCAGCATGTTCTGGTTGTGATTTGTGATAAAACTAATCAATTACATGACATCATCTAGAAAAAGCAAGCATTTAAGGCATTTGTGCATTTAAAAACATCATTCTGAGAAAAGATCCATAGGCTTCCCCAGACTGACAAAAGAGTCCATAACACATAAATGATTAAGATCCCCTGGTCTAAGACTATATGTTATAGAACAATGCAGATATACATTGGTAGGAATTTCCTCACCAAAGAGTTTCCACACTGTTAAACCACAAATGATGCAGACCCTTCCCCACCACACCAAAAAAATAAATAAATAAACCAGGAAGACAAGGTCATTTAGCCTATCAAAAGCCCCTTTTTTGTCACCACAATCCTGTGAGGTAGGTAGTATAAGTGTTATTTTTTTGTATCTGTTGTATTGATAAAAACAAAAAAACCTGAGACTTAGAGGATTTGATGGTATGCCCAGGGTCATACTGGGATTCCAAGTCAAGTCTCCCGGCTCCCATTTCAGAGTTCATTCCACTAAAACATGCTGCTTCTCATGACAAAGCAAAAGCCCTAGTATTTAAAATGATAAATATCAAGAAAGTAAAGTATGGCAACCTTGTAAATTGCATTGTAAGTATCCAATAGTCTATTGGGCTTTTCACTGCCAAGATGTTTTTTATGGCAATTAATGCTCTCAAAGTCAGGTGTTTTTCATTAGCAAGAACAGAGAGATTCCAGGTGAAGATTTTATAAATGCACTGACAAATGCCAACATTTTTGGTTCAAGTTATGATTGAAATAGTTGTAACCTCTTAAGGAAAATGCTTGGAATGCTCTTGATGTGGTTTTAGAAAAGAGAGAGAAAGAAAAAGGGGTAGTTGAGAATGCCAGAACAAACTCTTTGATTCCGAGGCTTACCCTGACAACACAGCAAATGTGGCCAGGAGTTAAGTCTAAATGCTTTGGGCCCCCATATACTCATGGAGAAGCCAGTGAGCATAATAAAGATACTGATCAGTTACAAAAGAACTCAGTCAAATATTGATTTGATGACTCTGGGCAAAAGCAACATTGCACAATCTCAAAATTTCACTTGAGATATTTATTGCCCAAGAACTTATTAGGGAGTGAGGTTTTGATTGCTGTTGATCTAAAAGGCAAAAGATAGTTAATTTGGTGGATATTGTTGAATCTGACTCCATCACCAGTCCCAGCTCATTGCAGAGGAAATTCTCCCCTGTCTTATGTTCAGCAATTAGGAATATTATAGAATTCTCTGAGAGATGAGCAGCTTGAGGATCTTCTTCTGCTTCACTCTTTTTTCTAAGGACTGCTCGATACATTTGGTTTGGAAAGTCAACCTGGTGGAACTGTGTCCAGAGCTGAAAGATAGATTAGATTAGATTGATAGACAAACAGACATATACATGCATGCTTAATTACATAGATAATCATTGATAGATTATCAACAGATGATAGACAATAGATAGCTGAAAGAGAATAAATAGTAGATAGATAATTCATGATAGATGAGAGATAAATAATGAATAGATTATTGATAGATGATAGAAATGGATGACTGATAAAGGTTATAAATAATTAGCAATAGTTAACTATATAATTGTTAACTATAAATAGTTAACAATAAATTGATAGGTGTTAGATAACAGATGATGAGAGAGAGAGCCATTATTTAGAAGATGGTTCCAAGTAGCATTGGGGTGCTGTCCAATTACTGCATTTCTATGGAAAGCAATACCTGTGACATGAGTCGAAGTCCTATTCTCCAGATGATACTGAGACCTCTTTGAGTACTTCCAACTCTGAATCATGTGGTCAGGAATTGCCTATGTTGGAAGATGGAATTGATAACATACCTTTTAGACAGCCTTAGATTACCAGTGGGTTGGTAGAAAACAGCAGAAATAAACCTCTGGACAGAGACAGCTAGATGGCTCAGCAGATAAATCATTGTCTGGAGTTAGGAAGATCTGAGTTCAAATCTGACCTCAGAAATTTACTAGTTGTGTAACCCTGGGCAAGCCATTTAATGTCTGTTTTGCCTTAATCCGCTGGAGAAGGAAATGAGAAACCAGCATCTTCCTCAAGAAAACTCTAAGGAGAGTATTGGCATGCTAAGTTCCGCAGAGTCACAAAGAGTCTAACACAACTGAATAACTGAACAACAAAACCTTGGAATACCAAGGAAGAGAAAACTGGTAAAAAAAAAAAACCTGTCTGGAAAGTTCCAGGTAGCAGAAAAATAATAGAATTTGTAGGTCTATACAATCAACTATCAAGGAAGAAGTATGGGAGTGGAGTAAGCAACAGATTTAGAGCCAAAGAGCCTAGGTTCAAATCTCTGCTCTGCTACTTACTTCATATGTGACCTTGGACAATTCACTTAATCTCACTTGGCCTCAGTTTTTTTATCTATAAAACAGAGCACTGAAGTAGATGAAATCCCTCCCAGTATTAAGATATAGGAACTGATCCAATCTGTACATTTCCATTTGCCAAAGTATTTTTATAAGATAATGTACTTCAAAAAGGGACAAACTTAAAAGGCACAGCTCCTAATAAAGTTATCTTAATTTTTCGTCCAGTAGTTATTTGAGAAACATAAAAAGAACTATGCTTACTAGTTAGGTGACCTTAGGCAAATCACTTAACCTCTCCGTGCCTCAGTTTCCTCATGTGTAAAATGGTGATAACAATAGTATCTACATCACAGAGTCATCATAAGGATTAAATGAGCTAACACAAGCCAAGTGCTCACAAAACTTAAAGCATTTCTATAAATGCTGTTGTTATTAGAATTATATTTATTAATATTGATACTAAATCTGTTGTTACTATTATTTTAAACTCTTGGAAATATACCCCTCCTAAAAAATGTTCTAATAATGATTATTTGTTTTATTTTGTGTCAGGAAATTAGGGAAAGCATCTCTTGACACTGTAACTGACCACACCATATCTAATTGGGGCTGCTTTTTTCCTGACACATTTCTACTGACATTCTGGACATGTCCAATGAGGTCTGCTGATGGAAGGGAATGTTAAGCCTAAAGCTACAGGGTCTAGCACTATTATTCAGTTCATAACTATCACTGCCAGCAGCCTGGGGAACACTCAAAATTCTGAGCAGGGGGAGGAGTGAGATCTGAAGAAGGCAGACCAACTGATAACTCTTCAGAGTGCTTTCTTCCCCCTGGAAAGTGTTCTGGTGACCATAAGCTGTTGAGTTGGCAGAAAAGAGTGGGCCAGCTTAGCAGTTGCATGTGACTGTCCTGCCAAGTGCTGCTGTGGGGAAGGAAGGAAGGAAGGCCTCGGGAAATAAGACTGTAATTGGATCAAGCCTCCCATGGAGCGGGCAGCCACTGCTGCCCTCTCACTGTGGGAGGTAAGAAGGAACCCCCACAGTTTAACAGCTACTCTGCAATACATGTTTCCACACTCCCAGGGGAGGGATATTTACAAGACCTGACAGGCCATCCTGACTCCAATTAGGGACTTTAAAGGAGGAAGGCCTGTGCCACTGGAGAATGGTCTAGGACCAAGAGGTCTTTTCCAATACCATTATTGTTTCTCATTGCCTGAGTGGCCATTCTACAGCTTATATCCAGATGTTAATAGACCCTGGATGATCTTGGGAAAGACTAAAGGGGATAGTAATGAGAAGTTATATACACATGATACTATCATTAAGCGATTACCTAGAGCGGGAGCTATGATACTAATAAAGATAGTCAATACCCTTTCCCCAGTAATTTCTATTCAGCTTAGTTGAAGAATACAAGAACTGCCCAGCTGAGCCAAATCAATGACCCATCCAAACTAATATCCTGTCTCTGATGGAATTACCAAGGACCAGTTTGTGAACGAGCATTATGATCCATAACGCTGTCCTCAAAGATGAGGGATGTATCATGAACATCCCTAACTATCTTTAATTCCCTTCTTGAACTGGTTCATCTTTAAATTGCCTGTAATTCATCTCTGTCAGAATTCCATCCAGCAAGGAATACCTAGAGAGGTAGGCAACATTGACATAGTACACAGGGGGCTGGACTTGGAAGTCCAGAAAGCCATGTGTGGCCATAGGCAAGTAAGTAGCTTAACCTCTTAACGGCCCCAGAAATTATCTAACACTAATAGATTATATCTGCAAAAAGAATTTCTTACCAAGTAGTTCCTTCCAAAGGTCTAGAAGTATCTCCCACTCATCCTGAAAAAAGAATATCTAAATTTAAGAAATCCATGACATAGACAAGCACTTTGAAAACAGAGAAATGCCTCAAGAAGTTTAAAGCTCATCCTATAAAGTGTATATATATAAAATGTTTATATAGCCCTTTAAGGTTTGCAGAAAGTGCTTTACATATATTACCTCATTTGATCAAATGAGAAAAATATAGAAATGTTAAAGTTATAAGCATGTTTGCTTAATACCCTTATTCAAATGCGCTAAATTACTTCTGTAGAATAATTACTTTAAAAAATAATGTCAAACTTTCCCAAATTACGGTTAAGGAAGTTAAATATTCCTTGAGGTATTCTCAGTATGTAAAATATAAAAGATACATTTTTAAAGGGGGGGGGCAGAAGAAAAGAAAATATTCTGTGTTCATTCCAAGCACCTCCAGGAAGCAACCCTAACCATCCACTTGTAACTTTCAACAACACTTGAAACCTCTGCAAACTATTAGTGAGCCTGCTTCTTAAGTCTGACTGGTAACAAAATCACTTTTGAAACTAAGCGCAGCTCAGTTTCATTCAATTTGAAAAATATCCATTGAGTGTCAATTGTGCTGTGCCACTAGGAGAGAAAGAACTATCTCTTTGTCTTCATGAGATGGCCCTTGCCTTCAGGAAGCATATAATCTACTCTGTAGTCTAAACTGCCATTAGATACACATTGTAAAATGTCCCCTACACAGTAGACATGCTCAATGGCAGGTTTTTTGCAATGTTTTTCATCTTTATGAAAGAGTAGACTTTCCCTTATCTTAGAAATAAGGGCAGGTAAATGGTGCAGTGAATAGAGTGTGGGCAAGTCACTTAACTCTGTTTGCCTCAGTCTCTTCATCTGCAAAATGAGCAGGAGAAAGAAACAGTAAACCACGCCAGACTCTTTCCCAAGAAAACCCCCAAAAGGGTTCAGAGATGACTGAACGACAATCATAGGAATAGCTAAAAACCTTGTAAAATAAGCCTGAGCTACATTCAAAGATTGAATGTCACACTGAAATATTCAGACACTAACAACTTTCTCTCAAGGCCATTAAAATTTTCCTCACTAAAGCAAAATCCACACCAACTGAGACTGAAATGGGATAAACCCCATTCTATCAACATTTTTAGGTCCCTTCAAATGGCAAATAAATTTTGTTCACTATTTAAAACTCTTTACATCCTGCCCCTTTCCTGTCTTCCCCAATTTTTCTATCTTTCTGGTATTCTTGTACCTTATTCCTCACCTGGAACTCTAGGGTCCAGCCATATTCTCTGACTTGCTGTCCATCCTACACAGCCCTCCATTTCCAATCTCCAAGCTTTCACACTGACTCATTAGGTAATAGAACACCATATATATACTAGGTGTATCTGAATAATTGTGTAACCTACATGGAGTTTTCCTTGTAGGTTACAAAGCAGATTTAACGGGAGGAGACTGTCCTCCTCACCTCCACCTATTAAAATATTTGACATCCTTCAAGAATCTACTCAAATGCCACCTTCTGCAAGAGTGGTTTGCCATGTCCTTCTCCAGCTCACTTTGCAGATGAGGAAACTGAGGCAAACAGGGTTAAGTGACTTGCCCAGGGTCACAAGCTAAGTGTCTGAGGCCAGATTTGAATTCAGAAAGATGAATCTTCCTGACTCTAGGCCTGGCACTCTATCCCCTGTGCCATCTAGATGCCCTAGGCATTTAATAAATGCCCATTGAGTTAAATTGAACACTACTAAGCTAACACCTTAAAAGCACTGGTTTGGCAGCCTGAAAACTAAATTTCCTTTGCTTACTTTTGTTGCTAATTCAGCATCTGAATAATGCCTCCCAAAACAAGGGGGTGGGGGGGAGAGGTGGGAGAGTCAGAGGTAGAATAGGATCTCATCCTGAAACTTCTTATTTGAAAGCGCAAGTCCAGTTAGCATCTCTAATGCTGGTTAACACCTTTACCTGTCTTTTTTCTTGTCTTCCTCTACTTTTCCCTCCCCTTCCCCCTTTTCCTCTCCAGACTGATACCCAACACAGGTTGAGGTCCATGTGGTACGGAGAGTGATTCCTATAGATGCACCCATACCAAAGTATGTTCTCCTCCAGTTTGTCACCATTACACTCATCTCATCTGTGCAAGACGTCAGAGAAGTGTTCAATCATGATTCCTCGAAGTAGGAAATTGAAGTATGGAATAAAAGGCTAGCCCGGGAAGCTAAACAACATTTACAATCTTGTTCCTATGAGAAAGGATCATCTCTGGTGTATGGCAATAAAGAAATGAAGACGTACAAGGAACAAACCTTTGCAACTCTCACTAGCCCTTGCCCTACTTGCCTAGACAACACAACCAGTGAAAAGAATGAAGAGGTCAAGGAGTTGAAGAATGAGAAAGGATGAGGGATGATATTTAGAAGCTAAAGCAGCTAGAGACCTCAGTTTAGAGGTTGTTGTGTTCATCCTTCATTGTGGAGGACTACCATGCCATCAGAGAAATGATGACATGACTTGCACTTGACTTTGTTTTGAGTGAGGGAGGGCTGTGCAGGTCACCATCCTCACTTCTCCTCTGGAGCCATCTGAATCCAGTGATCAGATATTCACTGAGATGACTGGAGATGACTCAGGATGCAATGGGAGACCTTGACCCCTTTAGGTCAAGGTCTATGCAGGTACTCACTTAGGGTGAGGTAATGCCCATTCAGTAAATAGGCCTCTTTAAGAAGTAGGTAGGGCATGGCCCCTTTAGGGAGGTCAAGTAACAGACAGATGACTAGGCCAAGTACCCATTTACTAAGTTTGTGCATGTAGAGCTTTGGGCACATGAAAAGGTTTCCCCAGACTGCCAAAGGGATCCATGATACAGAAAATATTAAGAATTCATAATCTAAGAATATAAAGCCAACTAGGTGGTCCAGTGGATAAAGCACTAGATCAGAAAGACCAAATTCACATCCAGTCTCAGGAACGTCCTAGCGGTATAACCCTAGATACGTCAGTTTCACTATCTCAGTTTCCTTGTCTGTAAAATCTCTCAGGGTTGTTGTGAGGTTCAAATGAGGAAATATTTGGAATGTTCTTTACATATTGCCTGGCACACAGTAAGTGCTTAATAAATGCTGGTTTCCTTCCTTCTCCTCCTCCCTCCCCTTCAGAAGGCAGGCCTGATCCCAAGAGGACCGACCATTTGGATGTAGGGGACATTTTAAAGTCAGTTGTTTATAGGCCAGAGAGCTCCTATGGAGGATTTGGTTATATCTACTAAGATTGGAAGGATAAAGGACCTTTTCAGATCCCTGAAGAAATTCAGCCATGGTCCAGTTGGCTTCAGTCACTCTCCACTTTGGAAGCTCACTGCCTTTGACTCATAATCATCCCTGACCTCGCATGCGAGCTCCTTATGAAATCAGCCCACAAGGTTCATTTTTAAAAGGTGACCTTCCCAAAATAGCTGCAGATAGGAGCCCACTTGGCACTACTTCCCTCAGAAAGCTTAAGAGACAGATTTCCCTTTGAGCTTTCCAAATCCCTTGTTTGGGATTCAGAAAATCACTACAACCATAGCACTGCCTGTACCTATCATCACTCTCCTTTTCAGAGAGTTGTATCACTTGGAGCTCTAGGCTGTATTCATTTTCACTGATCTCATTTTTTTCCCTTTTTTATTTGTTCCATTTACTTAAAGGGCCACTTTCCCTCCTTTTGGCCTGAGGTTTTGTGCACTGAGAGGTGATAATAGCCAAGTTAAGTGCTGACAACCTTCCCTCTCGGGTCATTTTGGATTCTTTTCCTCCCTTCCCCTGTCACCCAAGAAATGTGGAAATATTTTAACAGGTAACCCAGAGCCCAACCAAAATTAGATCATTTCCTATTTTGGAAAAATAAAATGAAAAGAACTGGATTTTTCCAACATGGTTATTGTCCCATAAGGAAGATCATAGCAGAAACGCAGGACTCCCAGAGGATGGAATACCCTTCAGACCAGAAGGTGGTTAAGCCCATGGACTGGGTAGACTAATGTGGCAGAAAGATGGGGAAAAATGATGAGGCCAGTTTGGCCCATTAGGGAGCACACAAAGGCCCAAAAGCAGAATGGAAAAGCCACACCAAAAAAAAAAACCCAGAAATTGGATCAGACCTCTACAATCAAGGCTTCTAAAGCAAAAGGGAGAAGAGTGGAGAAAGGGTGAAGCCTTGTCCGGTTACATAACAAGGCAGACTTTGTCTAGGTGGAACTGGCAAGAAGTACACAGTGTGACTTCTGGGAGTCTGTTAGGTTATATGAACACACACACACACACACACACACACACACACACACACACACACATCCCCATTACCTTTTCCACTGACTGGTTTTTACTTGACATTTCACCCTTAGAGTTTCATTCCTTTAATTTAATACTTGGAACTTTATTAAAATGTAAACATTCCGATGTAATGCCAAATCTCTACTGGTCTCTAAAAACTCTGTTGCTTTTTCTTTCCTCTCAGCAAACTCCTCAACACTTGGCTCACTTGTGCCCTCGACCACTTTCTCTCTGCCATTAAGTCCCCTCTCAAGGCTGGGTTTTCATTACCGAATTTAACCTAAACTGGAGGAAGATAAGATCATAGATAAGAAGGGAGGAAGGATGGCAGGAAGGAAGGAAGAAAGGGAGGGAGGGAGGGAGGAGGGGAGGGGGTAGAAAGGGAAGGAAGGAAGTAAAAAGGAAAGAAGAAGGGATAGAAGAGTGGAAGGAAAGAGGAAAAAGGGGGAGAGGGAGGGAAAGAAGAAAAGGAAGAAAGGGAGAGAGGAAGGAAGGAGGGAGAGAAGGAGGAAGAATTTATTAAATGTGCTTAAATGCTTTACAGAAATGATCTCATATAATTCTCACAGCAACCCTCAGAGGTAAATGCTGGTATTATCCTTATTTTACAGTTGAAGAAACTGAAGCAGAAAGAGGTTAGAGGACTTGCCCAGGATCACAGAACTAGTAAGTATCTAAGGCTGTTCTTTCTGACTCCAGACTGAGGGCTCTAAACACTACGCCACCTAGCTGCAGTCTGGAGGAATTGCGGCTTGCCTGAGATGCCGCAGTGGCCGAGCAAGGATTTTTACCCAGGTTAGAGGCACGTTTTCCAGGGAGCCCTACTCAGCTTTTCTTTTATGGTTTGTCCTGTTCCCTAGGAAAAAAATTACAGTTCTTTTAGAAACTGTTTAAAGATTTTACATTAGACACTACAGGGAAACTTGTCCCAACAACGAAGGAGGGACATTTGTTGAGGTTCCATCATCATTCTTCTGCTAACCTGATCCATTTTCTGTCTTTTCTCTGACTCAGCCTCTTACTGCAAGCCTTACCTTCGAAGGTCATTAATTCATTAATTCAGTCTTGAGCTGACAGTGTTAGAACAGTTCTAGCTGCCTAGCCAATGGATTAAGGGATCTCAGTCTTTCCAATATGCTTCCTCCAACATTTAGCTCCAAATGAGGTTTTGTGTGTTGGTCCTTCATTGCCAAAGAAGACCATGCCATCAGAGAAAGGATGACATGACTTGCACTTGACTTTGTTTTGAGTGAAGGAGTGCTGTGCAAGGTCACCAGTCTCACTTCTCCTCCAGAGCCATCTGAATCCAGTGACCAGATATTCACCAGGATGACTGGAGATGACCCAGGATGAGGCAATTGGGGTTAACTGACTTGCCCAAGGTCACACAGCTAGTGAGTGTCAAGTGTCTGAGGTGAGATTTGAACTCAGGTCCTCCTGACTCTTTCACTGGTGCTCTATGCACCGCACCACCTAGCTGCCCCCTCCAAATGAGGTAGACCAACACTTGACAAATGTGCCCCCTTCTTCTGTGTGCATCACCAAATCCAAGGTAAATCTTTCTCCTAGGCCTGCAAGGAACTAATGGTTGATCCCCTCACCCCAAAGTTCATTTGTCAAGGACTGAGGAAAGTAGTATTTGATCCATATTGCCCTGATTGAGAAAGTTTCTTTCCTAAACTTCCAGGATTTCTCATCCAAGCTTCAGACCCTTTGTCAACTTGACCTCTCTCATCCTCCTCTGGAACCCTGGAAGCTTTCTCACACACACCCTTGACCTATCTATCCTCTTTATCCTACTTAATTCACCTAAAACAAGATCCTTTTCTTTTTCTGTGTATTTGGTCATTTGTGTTTGATGTATTTGTGTGGGTTCTCTATTTTTACACTAGATTCTGAAATCCGTGTGGTAGAACAGCTGGTTGCTAGATTATAAGCATTTTATTAGATTGTATAACCCTTGAGGGCAGAGACTATATTTCATCTAAATTTTACATGTCTTCCAGAGCTTAACACAGATCTCTGGTGTGATGGCAATCAGATTTTGCTATTTTTGTTTTACTAAAAGTACCTCTGATTGAATAATGTGATTGGGCAGGATCTTTCCCATCCATTGATGGGCCTTCCCATTGTCGGAAACTTGATTAGGGGAGTTGTTTTGTAGGAGGGTCTCAAGTACCTTTTATTTTTTCTATTGAGGCGCTGGGTCAGAGCATTATGCCTTCTGACTCTGAAAAGTTATAAATTCTCTGAGGGTGAGGTTTTACTTTGGGTCTTAGTTTTTGTAGGGAGGTTTGAGATCAGAGCTGAGAGACTCTTGGAAGCCACTAAGCAGCCCCCTGACGTTGAAAACCCAGATATTGGTGCTTCCCTCTTTGGTTTCTATGCACGTATGTTAATGGCCAGGCATGTGGAAGCATGTCTGTGGATTTTTTATTTCTCTGAAATTTTGATTTTGATTTTCTCTGATACCTGTGTTTGATTAAAGTGATTGTTAACCCCTCAAAAGTTGCCTTTCCTATTATGAATGCAGATCTAAGAACCTGTGATAGCAGGTCCCGCTGTGTATGTTTGGGTGCTTCCTGTTACATCTGCATATATTTGTTGCTTTGTAGGGCAGGATAAAATTCTTTTTTTTATTTCCCTTTCCACAACTTCTTTCCACTATCCCTAAAGAAAAAGAACTACCTGCACATGGAACCATCTATATATGTTGCTGACTTATTGTTTTTCTTAATGATAACATACTCAGCTTCAAAAAACACATTAGATTTTTTCCAAGAACTATCACACATACAGTTTTCTGGGATCCTCACAGCAATCTTGTAAGCTAAGTTCCTCCTCTATTTGAAGGAATGAAATAAGCATTTCTTAGGTACCTATGTGTGTGCTAGGCACTGTTTTAACTACTTTACACAAACATGATCTCGTTTGATCCTGTAAAAATCCTGAGAGGTAGATACTATTATTGTCCATTTTATAGTTGAGGAAACTGAGTCAGATGGAAGTTAAATGACTTGCCCAGTGTCACTCAGGCTACTGTCTGAAGCCAAATGCAAACTTAGGTCTAAGTTCAGATGCAACTGCTATATCCAATGCACCACCTGGCTGGCTATGGGAGTGATAAGAAAAACAGATAGTGAAAGGTTAAGGTCATTCTGTAAGGAAGTAAAAATTAGAGTCCAGAATCCAAATTCCAGTTACTATTTTAGTATTCTTGCCGTTCTAACATACCACCAGGATCCTTATGTTTGTGAGCACATGCCACATATATTTTTGTAAGTTTATAAAGGTGGTAAAACCATCTAAATATTCTAAAGTCTAGCTTCCACTGTAACTTACGACAAATCTATATATTTCAAGCTACATATGATCTTGTCTTCTTCTCCAAAGTGCTTGAATGTAATGAGTACAACTACAGAAGAACTAGGCAGAAAATGATGTTTCTCTCATACTATCATCTTTTCAACCAATAAACCAATTACTATTTTTTTAAAAAGCAGGATTAAGATGACCTAATTCACTGGAACTTGAGTGCTACTTACCCAATCTTCATAATCAATTCTTGCTGTCAAAATGTTTCCAGGAATTGTATAATTTGACTATTCAGGTTCTCAAAAGCAAATAAAAAGACTTAGTTCTCAAGGGTATATTTTTCCCATGAGAGTATATAATTTAGCGGATGTTTAACTTTTAGTCACTTTATCAGGATACCTCCAACACACCATTTGTCTCTACATCTGATAAGAAGTTTCTAGAGAATAAAGTTTTCTCTTTCTCCTTGAGAGTCTAAAGGATTCAATCCCCACCCACCTACTTCTCCTACTGCCCACTACGAAACTAAGCATTATCCTTTGTCACATTGCCTGAGGTTCACTTAGAATTTGAATGTTTTGTAATTAAATGGCAAAAATGAAATCTTTCCAAAAACGACAATACAAGTTCTTTCATACCTAAAGCACCACAGTCTGTTGCTACAATCTGCCTCAATATGAAGTATTGTGGGACAAGTAGTGAAAAATCTGTGAGTCCCGGATGCCACAAATTCTTGTAGAGTTCAGGCAAATCTCAACTCTGCTTTAAAAAAATGTATGTAGGATACACTTTTAAATTTAATCTATATTATTAATATTTTCTCCATCACTTTCTTAAGTCTAGGCAATCACACACACACAAAAAAAACCACAATGAATCAAGCCTTGCTTTGGAGTATTTGCTGATTTCTGTGGTGTAAATCAAAATAAAAATTTAACAATCGGCTCTCATGAACCAGTTTGGACTGGCTTAAGCAAACCCCTAATTTTAGCAAAAACAATTGCTAGCATTTATTAGGTACTAAGGTACTTTAAAATATTCTGCTTGTATTGATGCATTGAGTTTGGTTCCAATTATGGATCTGCCATTTCATCCCTAGCCCTCCAGTCTGGAAAAATTGTTTCCACAGTAGTTCAGGGCCCTGTTTCTTATAAATGACTTACTCTTTATCAAAGTCTTGAACCATGTTGTTTTGAGTAAGATTCTAATAAGCATTTAAAGTTTGGATCCTAGACATTTTAGAACCTGTTCAAGTGTTTCTAACAGAGGCACTGTTTTCTCTTTTCTTATGTGTGATTCCCCTGAGAATTTGGGACATTAGGCATTGGAGCAGCAATTATTCTAGTTATTATCTCAGCCTACAGCCTCAGCCAAGGACCTTCTCTCCAGCAGATGTTGATAGGTCTTCAATTTGTTCAACTGCAGGAACTTCCTATTATCCTGCCTGAGACTATCAGTCAATCAACAAACATTTATTAAATACACACTATTGCCAGGCACTAAATAACAGAGAAATCTTTCAGATCAAAGCAAAAACCTTTAACCCAGTTCCTGATTCTCAATCTTACCCCATCCCACCTTGGGTTCAGTTCTTCTTTATTCCTTCATTGAGGTCATTTGTAGGACATTCCTATTTGAGAGCTATCAGAAGGAGAATTGGACTACAGTTCTTTTGTTCAAATATCTTTTCCAATCCAAAGACAATGTAATGACTCAGAGAGACTGTGGAAAATGAAAATGTCTCTACTGGAATGATTGGGTTGGGTCTGAAAGCAATCACTACTGAATGATTGCTAGTTATAAAAAGTGAGAAATAACAACTCTCTCCAGAGTCATTAGATTACTGTTAGAAGAGAAGGAAGCCTTTTTTTCAATTCACTTCTTGGTGTAACACCATGCAAACTTGCTTATGACATTTAGTCAACCCTTCTAACAGAAATGTCACCTTTAGTGAACTAACCCTAGACCAGGGGTGGGGAACCTGTGGCCTTCTAGGTCCTTGGGGGTGGTCTTTTGACTGAATCCAAGTCACACACCCTGGCTGTGTTTGATTCAGACACACAAGGAATGAAGCATATTGGGGCAAGGATAAATGATCAGACCTCAAGGTGGGACTCATTCAAAAATTGATCAAGGAATTACTTGTCAAGAATCTTTCTTTGATATTTGCATTTATATTTTAGTAACAACAAATGCTGGCATTCATAGAGAGTTTTACATATATTTTCTCTTGTGGTTCTCACAACAACCCTGGGAGGTAAGTTTTGATTACAATCCCTATTTTACAGATGAGGAAACTGAGGCCCAGGAAGGTCACATGACTTGTCATGGGTCACACAAGGAGTGTGTGAGGCAGAATTTGAACTCAAGCCTTCCTGAAGCCAAGTTGTATAGTCTATCCTCTAGGCCACCTAGCTGCCTATGATTGGGGTTCAGATTCTGGGAGCCTCCTTGAGCTCCCCTTGAATCTTTCCACTTAATCTGGCCTTTCTTACTCAAATCTAATCTTCCCATTTGTTCCCCCAGTCTCAGGAAGCCCTTGGGCTTTTCATTATCATTTCAGGTCTCTGTTGCGCTCCCCACCCTTGATGCCATCAAAACCCCATTTCCCCAGGCTGCTGACCACTCCCATCAAGATCTATATCCATTCCCATACTGCCCCTGTCAAGATCTCTGGATTGCCCCACCTGCTTCCCACCTAGGCGCCCCTTAGTCTGCCCCCTAGTCTGTCTCGTGATAGCCTCCAACTGTTTCCAGCCCTTTGACCCTTGTTGTATTGCCTCCTTGCACTTCTCCTCAAGACCCTCCCTAAACCTCTCCTCCCATCACCCTGGACTACCAGACCACCCCCCAGATCCCTCCTATACTCTTTTCTGTATTTAAGTTCCATCTTGCCTCCATGAAGGTGCTCAAATGCAATCCAGCTCTGATTGTTTAGTTAGGATTCTATCTGGCCTGCTTGTGAATACAAGCATAACAAATTCTTAGACTCCTTAAGAGGCAACCCAGTTTGGCGAATCTTTAATAAACTTTGTTTTCTTTGGCTTTAAGAAGACTTGAGTCAAATTCATTCGAGCAGGACTCGGACTGTCGGTATTTTGGGGTCCCCCTTCACCTCTCAACCCCATCATCTGTAATAAAACTGCTATGGCAGTAACATATGTCAGAACCATTCCTCCCTAGAAGATTGGACCTTCACACCAAATCTCAGCTCTGCTATTTACTAGCTATGTGATCTTAGAAAATGTACTTAACCTCGGGTCTCATTTTCTTCATCTGTTAAATTAAGGAATTGATTTCTAAGGTCCCTTCTAGTTATAAATCCAGGGATGTTTTGTTGAATATTTAACAACTGGTTCTCTGAAGGGGGGAAATATATGCATAATATATATTTCAGTTTAATCCTCATTATTAATGTTTCCACCATCATCAAGTATAGACAATGAACAAAATAATAAATCACACCCTGATTTGTAGCATTTGCTGATTTCTGAAGCATAAATTCTCACACTGAAAAATTAACAATCAGCTCTGCTTGGAGTCAGCTCTAGCACTGGCCTAGAAATCCTACAAGTGGGTAAAGAGTGGGAGGGAATGAATTCCAAATATGAAGAACAATAAGGGGGAAAAGATGGAAAGATGAGAAAGCATCCAACTTGATCATAGTATATTGCATGAGTTGAGGGAAGTAGGTGGAAGGGTAAGGTGGTATTAGATGTGGAGGGCCTTGAATGCCAAACAAAGGAAATTGAAATTCCTTCACCAGATCACCCATAGTCCACCACACCAACTCCAGGTCTATCTGAATGGTTAGCAGGGCAACCACTGGTATTTCCCCTTCTTTTCCTGGAAAAGTACATAAAGCACGTCTCCTTCGCTTCCTAGGCAAATCTCCCAATGATGTAGGTGAGAATTTGACTCTCTTAGCACAGAATCATAAGATTTACAGGTCAAAAAATCCTCAGTGATCATCTAATACATTCCCTTTGTTTTACAGATGGTAAGTCTGAGATCCAGAGAAATGAAGTCATGTACCTAAGATCTTTTGGGGAAGTAAGTAAAAGAAGTGACTTCAGATAAAGAGCTCTGGCTCTTGAGTCAGAGGTCCTGGGTTCAAATCCTTCCTCTGCCATGTACTAGCCTTGTGATCTTGGACAAGTCATTTGAATTCTCTGAGCTTTAATTTCTTCATCCTTAAAATGAAGTTAGACTGAATCAAGTGGTTGCTTTTTTAACCTAGGTCAATGGAATGATTTCAAGGGATCCATGAACTTATATGGGGGAAAATCATCTTTGTTTTCACTCATCTCTAGCTGAAATTTAGAATTTCCCTTATTTAAAAATGTAATTCTGATTAGGGACCCAGAGTTTTTTCCCAAATTGCCAAATGGGTCCATGACACAAAGAATATTAAGAACTTCTAGATTAGGTGACCTCCAAGGTCCCTTCCAAATATAGATCTATGGTTCCTGTAACTTGGATTCAAATCCTTCCTTTAATGCTTAGTACCTGTGTGTCTTTGGGCAAATCCATTAGACTCTTGTGGGCCTCAGTTTCCTTATTTATAAAATGAGAAGAGGTAGACTAAGTGGCCTCTGACTACCTTTCCAAATCTAGATCTATTATCCTTTGATACTGTTTCTAAAGCCAGAATTTCCTATTATACCTTTTTTAGTCCTTTCCAGGAGCTAACTAACCTTTCATCTACACAGGTACATATTGTGGTGAACTGAGGAAATGGCTTAATTAAATTAGTACAAAATACCCTCTCCTGGGCTGGAGAGGAAGGTGGGAAGGGTCTACTTTTTGTTTGGAATGTTCTATATTGATCATACCTACTGAGCTTTAGATAAGTAAATGGAGAATATGGTGTCTGAGAGATAGTATGTGGTGTTCTAGACAGAGACAGAAAGTCTACCCCAATCTACCTCCTGGGCGGTGACAATGACATACTTTCCCTAGAATCAGTTCTCAAGAGAGTTCCTCAAATAAAGACAGCAGAAATCTAAAGAAAATGAGCAATCCTCTCTTTGTCCCTTCCATGTTTTTGTGATGGGGTCATCAGCTTCGTGGAAGCATACAGTCTATGTTTCATTTATAAGCTCTCTTGATACTTGGCCTGAAACCCAAAACTTCTTAAGAGACTTAAGTATCTCTATACTTGACCAACACCCTTCCTACCAACAGTTAATGATTCATCTCCCAACCATTTCAAATTAAGGGGATCCATTGTGTGAGACCCTTTCACAGAGTGATTGGTTCACTGGTCTGTGGAAGAGCAGCTTTGTGAGGGAAAAGAGTAAACCAGTCACAAGTTTTATCAAAATTCTGCCTTTTCCTTCCTCGCTGACTCCTCCCCATTATCTCTTCTCTTTGACCCCACAGTAAGGTTCACTAGCAAAGGCAATGGAGAACGTGAAGTGGATCCACCCAAGAATTTTATAATTATTTGGGCCTTGACAATTTGGCCCCTTAATCTCTTTCTAGAGCAAAACTGTATTATTCTGGGAAGGCAGAGGCTGAGGCAAATGAAAGATTAATAGACTTAGCATGTGGACAGAGTGGGAAAATAATCTCAGGGACCACAGACTCAACACTTGAATGCCAGTAGACATAGCATTATTCTCTCACTCCTTACCAGAAAAGCAAAGACCCAAAAATGAACTGATAATTTTTAGAAAAGGATTCAAGTGCAAACCATCCATCTTCAGAAAGTCCAGATAGTGAAAGGTTTTATGAATCACAAAAATCATTTCAAAACTTCTCCACTGGTTTCTGGCATCCTCAGGCATTCACTCAAAAGAAATCGATGAAAATAGCAAAAGATAACCAGGAAGCTGGTACACTTTTATAGTTTTGTTCTACATTAAAAGGAAAAGCAAACTTGGGAAATCATTCATTCAACAAGCATCTGTTAAGTGCTCGCTGTACCGAGAGTTTTGGACACGGAATCAGGAACATCTGAATATAAAATCTATCTCAGACACTAGTTGCATGGTCCTATCAAGTCACTTAACTTTTCTCTACCTCAGTTTCCTCATCTGTAAAATGAAGATAACAATAGTGTCTACTTCATGGAATGGTTGTGAGGATCAACTAACATCGATATGGTACTTTATGGTTTGCAAAGTTCTTTTAATGTTATCGCATTTGATACACATATCAAGTAAACTGCTTTACAAAGTTTGAACTGTTCTCTATCATCAGCAGCATTATTGCTGTTCCAGCAGGATCCTAAACAACATGGGTGATGCAAGCGCACACACACACACGCACACACACGATAAATGTCCTAACTAGACAGCATGGAGAATAGGTGTAATGTAGAAAGAATAATAATTGAGACAAGAAGTTGAACGTTGAACATTAAGAAGTTCACAAGAGATAACATCCAAGACTAGACAAAATCCACAGCCTCAAGTATCTATTCACATAAGCAGCGCAGCATTGTATATTAAAAAGGTATAGTCATGTGAAAAAAGACAGGCACTAGAGATAGGAAGCAAGGAGGGGAGCTTTGGGGCAATAATCAATAGAACAAATAGAAGAATTGTCATCATCAGCTACCTGGACAGAAAGAAGTGGCAGACAAGGGGAACAGATCACAGCCTAGAAAAGGGCATGATATCATTGCTGATAGAGAACTTCAATTATGCAGGTATCAGCTGAAATTCTCTCTCCACTCAGCAGAAAGGCAAATAGCCCCTTGACTCAAAGTAATGGTAATTTTCTCCTGCAAAAGGAAAGAAGTTTTATTATTTATTATTTAATATGGTATATTATTATTTATTATTATTATGGAATAAATATGGCACCAATATGGAAGAATTGATTTGGGGGGGGAGGGGTGAAAATAAAGATGGAAGAAGACCACTCCCTTCTAGAGATTAAAATAAGGAAAGGAAAAGTGGACATGATCTGACATGCAGTTTTCAATTTAGGCACAGTAGATTTTGAAGGGTTCAATGTAGAAATAGGATCCCATTGACTACAATTCTCCTGGAGGTCATACCAGAAAAAAATAAGGAGTTCTTAATTTTCAAAATCTGAACAGACATTAGAACCAATCCTGAAGAGGGTGGGGCAGGGAGTTGGTTGAAGTGACTTACATGGACAGAGAACTCACCAATCCTGTTAGATACTTTAGAAAAAGATGGAAACAAGGGCAAGAAACAGAGGATAAACACAAACGAGTGGCATGGTGCTACAAGAAGGGTATTGGGATAGCTAAAGCTAAAAATGAATTGAGGCTGTCAAAGAAAGCTAAAGTCAACAACCAAAGGATGATTTAGATACTGAGGAACACAGAAGGATCAAAGAAAGGATGGGAATGCTACTCAGGATGGGTGGAACAATAGGAAATAAGGATAGATAGAAAGTTAAAGGGCTCATTGTTACTTGGTTTCTGTTTCCTCCTCCAAGAACAATGACTTTTGACCAGGAAATGACAAAATTAAAATGGCTAATAGAAAGATGACAGTCAAAATAAATAAAAAAGTAGGAAGAGAACACATAAGAGCTTTTGATGAATTTGTTACATTGCCCATGGATAGTGTTGAACTTGGAGACAGGACAATTTGAATAAAATACTGCCACAGACATTTACTAGATTGGTGACTTTGGGTATATCTCTCACCCTCGTTTGCCCATCTACAAAATATGGATAATAGGAGCACCTGTGTCACAGGGATGTCAAGAGTATCAAATGGAATAACCTCTAAAGTGTCTTGGAAACCTTCAAGCACTATACATATGAGCTATTATTACTAAAATATCAATAAAAATATCCAAGAAAGATTCTTTGTTAAGGTTCATGACTCAGATGACTTATCTTATTGGAGTGCTTGAAGCATTCACATTTGTGTTTGAAATGTATAAATTCAAGGTTAAATAATCTTTAAAGTTAAAATATCAAAATAGTTGAGATATTTCTAAGTATTTATTTTGTTAAATACAACATAATAAGCTGAGTTTTCAAAAGAACTATAACTTTAAAAGTGGAAATAACAAGAACATTTACTTGACAGTTTGAAATTTTCAACAATTACATTTTAATGTCTTCAGTTTTAACTGTCTCCAAAACTTTTTAAGTATATCTTCATAATGAATAAATATATAACCATTCTGAAGAGAAAATCCACTGGTACTATGAAATTAAAAATTGATATCCCACTTTATTCTGTATTATTTGCTAACTATTGTTTGAAAATTATATCCAATCCCTGAAATCAGACTGATTGACTACTTAAAATCAGAAGGTCTGACTTCTTTATAAGAGTAACTTCCTTATTTTTCTGAGCTACAGCTTGGATTCTTGCCCCACATGGGAGTAGGAGGGAGATGAATACCTGGAGTCATAAGATAGTCAGCCTGGCCAAGTCATGGGTTGCTTAACATTAGACTTTCCAGAGAGTGATGATTAACTCGGTGTTTTCCCTGTTGTCATGGATCCTAGAAATCCCCTCCTGTAAATCAGTCCAAATATAAGCCCATCCCACAGCTTTACCAACTGTATAAAAGACTACTGTGTCTGCTCTAATGCATCCCTAACCACTTAGGGGCTCAGGATCTCACTTTTTAGCAATTGCCAGCTTTGCTAATAAATGATCATACTCAGACCTCGTGTCTCAGTTTCTCTGCATGACAGATTTTTAATCGAAACAATTGGCAACTCAGATGAGACCCAAGTGATTGCCTCCAGCCTCCAGGACTTCCTCTCAGAATACCTCCTTTCAGAGGACCGACTGTCCTAGAGGCTGAACTCCTCCTAGGTCCTCAAGCTAAATTTGCAAAGCAAACTTCCACTTTCCTGAAGAAGAATTAATTCCCTTTTTCCCTTCTTTGCAAGGGAAATACTTTTAAGGAAGTAAGGGAAGACCTTTTTTAAGTGAAAGATGTCTTAGATTTCACAGTGCCACTGAAACTAGTACAAGTGAGGAAAATAGAGAAAATTTAATGACAGATGTACAGAGAAACAAAGTCAAATCCCAAATCCAAAAAATAAGATCCATTATATTTAGCACTGGAATTCACAATTATTGTTTTCGAAGAAAAGACTTCATTGATTGTTTTATACAAATATAGCATGAAACCTAATAAAATAAAATATTTTGAAAAAATATTCAGACTTCATTGGCAAGGCAGAATAATTTTTCCAGAGAAAATCAGATATTTTTAATCATCATCACCAACAAGCATTTATTTATATGTGCTTGCTATGCACCTGATGATACAATTATCTCATTTGATCCTGACAACCACACTGGGGAGTAGATACTCTTATCATTCCCATTTTACAGCTGAAAAGACTGAGACCTTCAGAGGTTAAGTAACTTGCCCAGTGTCGCGTAGAATCTGAGGTTGGATTTGAACTCAGTCTGGCTGACTCTTAGACTGATGTGCTATCCACTGCATCATCTACCTACTTAATTATAAAAAACAAACAAACAAATAAACTTAGATCTATGGATAATAAAGTTTCTAAAATAACATTTTATATGTTTCTTAATGTGTGAAATACATGCCCTACATCTGAAATAGAAGAAAGTAAAAACCTATTTATTAAGTATTTGTCTGATCTGTAGAAGAAATAACTATTTAATTTGAAAGACCTAGATATTTCTAAATTTTAATGTATTAGGAGCCCATTTGCCATGTACAAATAGGATATATTTGTTCTCATTCCACCCAAGTAATAGTGGTTAGAAGAGTTGTCTTGTGATGGTATATTGAAACAAAAATTTTATTATATTCTGACTGGAGAGTTCCCTGGTTTATTAAGTAAACTTGCATTCATTAAGCACTTAATATGGGCCAGGAACTGTGCTGTGTGTGAGAGGTATAAACACAAGACTTCAAGGGTCTTACATTCTAATATACAAAGACACAACATAAAGGGCAACTGAAAAGCTAAAATGAAGGGTGAAGGCACTTGTCTAGGGGCCTTATAGAGAAAGTCCAAAAGAGTCATCAGTGCAGCATGAAAAGGAATGAGGATATGACTGATCTGGGAGGTCATCCTTAAAATGGAGGGTACGGGAGGAACCAACCAATGAGCTGGAGAGGCAGAAGAGCTGGAGGGTACTTACAGTGTGTGAGATCCAGGGGTGACAGTAAAAATGTTTCTGGAGCATTGTAGAGAAAATCCAGGAGACTCAGGAGTGAAACCTAGAGAGGAACAATCTTATTAAATAAGGCAATTCAAATTGTATTGTTATTCACAACATCTTATTGGTTCAAAATAAGGTTTTGCATATAAGACAAAATACCAATCTCAAATCATAGTTGAAAATAACTAAATAGCAAGATCATCAACAATGCCAGATTTTGAGAAATTTTGCACTATCAAGTCCACCTATCACTACCACAATATTGTTATCAATCAGTTAATCATTAAACATTTATTAAGTGCTTAATAGGTACCAGGTACTGTGCTAAGTGCTAGCGATACAAAAAGAGACAAAATACAGTCCCTGCTCTCAAGGAGTTTATGATCAAATGAAGGAGACAACATGTAATCAAACATAGAGAAAGGTAGCTACATCAAGATCCACATGTGTGTATGTGTGTGTGTGTGTGTGTGTGTGTGTGTGTGTACACATACATATCTATCAAGCTATATATAGGATAAGTAGGAAATAATTAACAAAGGGAAGGCACTGGAATTAGGAGGGATTAGGGAAGCCTTCCTATAGAAGAAGAGATTTTAGTTGGTATTTAAATGTCAGTAATGAGAAATGAGGAAGCAGAGCATTCCAGAGATGGGGGACAGCCAAAGAAAATGCCTGGTGCAGAGAAATAGAATATCTTGCTTATGAAACAACCAGGAGGTCAATGAGACTGGATCAAAGATTATACATCAGGGAGTGGGATGTAAGAAGTAAGAGATGTTATCATACTTTTGCTTCATAAATTATAAATATGAATATTATAAATAAACATTGGTGTGTTGTTTATTAAATGAATAAAATCTGTTTGTGTGTTATAAAACTATAATTATCCCTTAATCTTATATGGATAAAATACAAGATAAATTACAGTATTTGTTTTATTTTTACGAAAAGTGGAGTGTTATAGCCTGCAGAGGATTTGGCTTTAAACCATGAGAGCACCAGCACAGCAAGAAGCATAATATGGTAGCAAAAAGAAATTTAACTGAATGAGGATAAGCTCTTGTTTCCAGCACCAGGGCAAAACCTTGGTAAAGAATCCCAGGCTCAAGGGGACCTTCCAGAATCACTGGCTTGATCTGGATGAAGGCTTCAATGAAACCAGTTAGGGCAGCTTTTTTTTTATTAATACTGTCCTTGATTGTGCAATCTAGAAGTCCTTAGACAGTTTTTACAGATAAAAAGGTACCTCCTTGGTTGAGTTCAAGCCTCAGACACTACAAAGTTGAGCAGATATTGACAGATTTCCTGGTCAGGCTCAAGACAACAGCTATCATCTGAGCTAAAACTAAGAGAGAATCCCTTTGTTCACCATTTCTTTCCATATAAAAGCTTCTTCAAATTTTCTCTCTCCTAGCACAGTAAAAAGGTGAGACCATTACTATTTAAAGCTTGTAGACCATGAGATTCTGCCCATCATTCCAGTGTATTATGGTCTTTTTAGATCCTGATTCTGCTACCAAAAATATTAAATATCCTCCCAGTTCTGTATTTTCTATAAATCTACATTGTCTTTGTTTTGTCTTAATCCAAGTCAGTGATGAAAATGTTGGCTAAGACAAGGCTGAGATAAAAGCCCTTTGGATACACCAGGAGACTCCTCTCTTCCCAGCTCCCTTGTAAGAAGTTAATATTGAATCACAACTCCCTAGGTCTAGGAATTCACCTAAATATCATTCAGTCTGTGTTTCTTCCATGTATCAACAAGAATATCATTCATTGAAATCCTATCTTGAACTCCCATTCCCTCTTTACCATATTTGTTCTACCTTTCCCAATTTGAAGCCCATAACTGTTCTCAGACAAGATGGGAGTGTAAGAGCTTGCCATCTAGTTAAGATAGAAGATACACACAAATGCACAAGAAAGGGCCTGGGTAGGTAAGTACCTGATAATAGAGTGAAAAGTGCTGCCAAAGAATGCAAAGTGAGGTCGTGATCTGGATGAGGTTGAGGGAGAAGCAATGATCTTAGAAGTTCTTAGACACTTCAAAGTCTTCAAATATGTCATCAGGGTATAGAGTCTCACATTATGCAGCCAGAAAAGGATTGGGATTACTTCTAAAAGGGGGGGACTTAGAGAAAGGGATATAGAAAGACCAAGGAAAGGATTCAAAAGATAAGAGAGGAAGTCAGAAATCTTTGAACTGGTGGCCTAGATAATGCAGCTTTGATCAATGGTAGGCACTCCCACTCCACAGACATTCTCAGCCCTCTTATAGAAATGTCATTATCAGCAACTGATCCTGGAGACAGGTTGAAGGAAGGAAGGTCAGTGTGAGAAGGGATGCCTGGGTGGAGAGAGAGAGGGAAATGATTGTGTAAAAGCCTCCCTCCATTGTTCTTTATGCCCTGTAAACCACATATATTTATATTTGCCCATCCTCTACAGTGGGACATTCAACAAAAGGATTTCCAGTGTAAATGGAGAACAATCCTATTCATTTTTCATTTTAGACTTCTAAAAAAAAAAAAAAAGAAAAAAGAGTTCAAAGTAGGGGGAACCATTATGTTTATTAGATGTCCAGTTAAAGAAGAATTCTGTCAAATGGAGACTATAAAATCATGTGTATACATTTTGATTTATTTTGAGCTTGCAGACCACTAAGTGACCATAAAATAACTAAAAATGGCCCTAAAAAGAGGTAAAAGAATCCTCAATGTAATTCATTTCAATGAGCATTGCAATAGTATTATGGATTCAATTTAACAAGAATTGATTATGTTATAATTGAATGAAGGAAAAAATGAGAAGGCATTTACTACAATAGCACAAACACTGAAACAAACAGACCCTGCCTTCAAAGGGTTTTCCTTCTAATGGGGGACAAGTAATGGGGCAGAATCAAGAATTAGCATATGATATAACTGTAACATTTATATAGCAAATTAAGGCTTACAAAGTGCTTAAAATGTAATATCAGATTTAATAGTCATAACAACCGAAGTAGATACTGTGATTATCATTTTATAGATGATGTAAGTAAGACTCAGAGAGGTTATATGACTTGCCCAGAGCTACAGAGCTAGTAAGAGACTGGGGTAGAATTAAAGCTAGATCTTCCTGACTTGAAATCCAGCCCACTTTCCATTACTACCCCACTGAGAATCAATTCAGCCTGGCTTAAGCTGCCTTTTTAAAATGTTCATTTAGCTAACTTCAATACGATATGGCTATATTAAATTTTGTTGAATTGCATTTATTCCTCAACACATTTACTCCTTAAACCTTATTACAATGTACCCAATTTACCACCGACTCTTAAGAAATGTTGTTGCACAAAGGTGATTCAGAAACTACCTAAAAATAATCCAAGTAGTAGTTAACATTTATATGGCAGTTTTAAGTACAGCATCTTTTACCATCTTTCTAAAAAGTTAGTTGCTATAATTATCTCCACTTTATAAATAAGAATACAATAGCTAGTGAGTCTTAAAAAGCTTCAGTTACTTCCCCAGAGATACACAGTTAATGCGTCTAAAGCACCTCTGTTTTGTTTTACTAGCTCCCAGTTCTTCTCTAGTCCCCTTCACTAATTCCTCTTAGTTGAAATTCCCCAAGACTTTTTCCTTTGTCTCCTCTTGTTATCTCTATACATCTTGGGTGATCCCCTCTACTCCGTAGTTTCCATTTATAACGCCTATGAAGAAAACTCAAATCTATGTCATCAGCCTGAAATTCTCACCCTTAACCTTTTCTTGTTTCTTTTTTTTACTAAGGAAAATAATCAGAATAAAAAAAATGATTAATAGGGAATGGAAGTTCAATATGATGTACAAAGAAGGGAAGAAGTGGGTATCTACAAACAACAGGCTACTGAGAATGACTTCTATTCCCTGCAAAAGTGGAGAGTACGTTATTAAAGGAAAAATTAGTCATTTAAAAAAGGAAGTATACACCAAATGGCATAGCATACTAATGTTTAAGGGAAAGTTAAATGAGTTGGGGGGCAGGGAAATCTAGTTTGCTGTAAGAAAGGATAAAGGGGATGGTTTCGGTGAAACCAGAGAAAACTTGTATAAATGGATGTGAAAGGAACTGAATCAAAATGATGGGTACAATAATAAAAATATCGCAAAGACAAACAAATTTGTCTTTTAAGGAACTTTTCTTAACTTTGAAAACCTTAAGAATTCTGATCAAAACAATGATTAACCATAATTTTAGGAGATTCTTGATGAAACATGCTACCCACTCCCTGAGAGATGATAGACTCAAGGTGCAGACCGAGGTATGTTTCTTTGGCCATGGCCAAAGAGGGAATTTGGTTTTCTTGACTGCAGGTATTTTGCCTTTCTTTCTTTTTAAATGAAAGAGGGAACTGTGAGAAGGGAAGAAAGTAGATTTTTGTTGATTAAAAAAATTATAATTTTTTAAAAAACTAAAATAAGAAAGGAAAAGATCACTGAAAATCAACGTTTCTTTCTCAAGAATGGATGATTCTAAATTAATCTCATTCACCTTTTGGTAAGGTAGCTATACTTACAGATAAGATAAAACTTACCTATGTTTAAGCAAAACATTTGACAAGTTATCTTGCAGTTAAAACTGTGCCTGGGGCAAAGGGAGGGCATGCAGTATCTGGACAAGGGATAGTCTGATAGCAGATGCAGTATATCTGGAAAGGTAGAAGCTTATCTTCAAGGATTCTGACCCCAGTCACACAGAGGTTGGTGAACATCAGGCCAGTAAACACTAGTACCCTGGGGGTACCATTCAGTACAAAAGAATTCAAGATGAGATGAAGAAGCAGTAGTCATCATGGTGAACTATGATGGACAGAGAGGAGCTATGTCCCTATAGATGTTGGTACTTTAGTGCAAGGCCCTATTCACCCCACTAATTATTCCTCTGAATTTTCTCATATACTCCTCATATAACAAGATGTAGAGATGCAAACTAGACCAGTTTCTCCTAACATTTGCCACTTCAAGTAAGGATCTCTCTTTAATGTTAAAAAAAAAATTCAAGGATCCACATTTAATTATTTGTACTATTACTGTCTGATGATTGGGAAAATATATGAATTCTTAAAAAACTCTAGATGAAGTCTCCCGAAGACCAATATCTACAGGTCAGAGACTTCTATGAGAAATGATAATTCCATCATGTGGACTTAGTAATGGTAAAAATGACCAGACCCAATGATTAGTCACTGATGGCTCAGTGTCAACTTGGAGAGAAGTCTGTAGTAGAGTACTCCAGGAATCTGTCCTTGACCTTGTGATGTTCAACATGTTTATCAGTAACTTGAATAAAGACATAGAAAGCATACTTACCAAATCTGAAGATGACAAAACTGGAAAGAATAAATCACATGTTACGTGACTAATATTGGGTACAAAAAGATTTTGGTGGTCCTGAATGCTGGACTTATCTAATATGATGAAATAGAAAGGATTTCAAGCAAAATTCTAGAATAGGATTTGAAAAAAAAACAAGTTTTCAAGAACAATGTAAAAGAGGCATGTCTGCACCGCACAAAATTACATATGCCTTCTAGTCCAAACTGTAACTAAACAAAACTCCTCCTGCCTTTGACTGTGAGTTCCATGAGAGCAAGGACTGGTTTGTTGTTTGGGTTTTGTTGTTTTGGGGTTTTTTTGGGGGAGGGGGGGTTGGCCTTTCTTGTATCACCAGCACTTAACGTAGCATCTAGCAAATATTGTCATTGTTGTTCAGTTGTGTTCAACTCTTTATGATTCCATGGACGATATCATATCAACACTGGGCATGGGATTTTCTTGACAAAGATACTGGAGTGGTTTGCCATTTCCTTTTCTAGTAGACTAAGGCAAAGGGAGGTTAAGTGAATTGCCCAGGGTCATACAACTAGTAAATGTCCAAGGCAAGATTTTAATTCAGTTCTTGACTTCAGGTGCAGTGCTCCATCCACTGAGCCACCTAGTTAGCATAGAATAAGCACTTAATAAATGTTTATAGACTGCCAACATTCCCAGAAAGTAGCTGATCAGCTAAGCTTTGATTAGAGACCTCCAGTGAAGGAAAACCCACCACCCCCGGAGGAAACCTATTCTATTTTCTTCTAGTGCTAATTGTTAGGGAGTTAGAGGTAACATCAAGTCTAAATCAGCCTCTTTGAAACTTCCATCCTCAGCATAAATCCACTAGTCCTCTCAAACACTTGAAGAAGACTAAGAAATTAAACATCCCCATGGCAAACATCCCATGTTCCTTCAATTAATATTTGCAAGACATGATCTCTAGGATTTGCACAATGATCACCCTCTTCTGACCACATCCAGGCTTAGTAACGCCCTTCTATAAATGTGGCATCACAAAATGAACATAATATTCAACTGATATAATCCGAGAAAAAGAAAAAACAGTGGGACTATGATCTCCCTTGATCTGTACGTTACCCTATTCTAAATACAGCCTGTGGTCTCATTAGCATTATTTTTACTGCCATTGCTTTATAGAGAAAAAATTTGAAAGTTTTATTGACCTTGAAGATTAAAATGAGTCAACAGACGCTATGGAAACCAAAAAATTGAATACAATCTTAGGCTGCATTAAGAGAGTTATATTATCTAGAACAATGGAAATAAGCAACTCTTTGTACAACTCATGTTGTATCTAGAATATTGTGTTCAGTTATGGATGCCACATTTTACAAATTATATAGGCAAACTGGAGAGTTTCAAGGGGAAGAAGGACTGAGATGGTAAAGGGACTGGAGAATATTCCATAAAAGGATTAAGAGAAGGAAATGAAGAACAGAAGACTTCAGGGGAACATGATAGCTGTCTTCAAGTTTTTCAGGACCATGATGTGGAAGAGGGACTTGGCCCCAAAGGGCAGAATTGGGAGCAATAAACAAGTTACATAGAAGCACATAAAGGCTGAATGTAAAAGGGAAAGTTCATAAGAATTACAGTTAGCTAATCACAAGTAGAATAATCTTCTTTAGTAGGCATTAACATTCCTCTCACTGAGCAGAGATTTCACAACCATTTGTCAGTGACATTGTAGAGTATTCTGATTCAATCGTTGATTGGTCTAAATGGCCTTCGAAGTCCCTTCCAGTGAGTATATTAAAGGATCCATTTATTGGAAGGTAACAAATGGAAAATAGTCTTCCAATCCTGATGTGGTCTTTATAAAGATGGGACTCTGCCATTTGGTTTGCATAAAGCAATGCCCCAGTAGTTAAGGAGGTGGGATATGAACGTGGTTTGGAGGGAAGGGTTGTCTAGGCTGGTTTTTTTCAGACTGACAGACATGAGTAACACCCAATATATGTGGTATCATCTTCAAATACAAAGGACAAGACTGCCAGGATTATGATATGCATAAACATGTAAGAAAGATTTTACACATAAATAATGCCTGCAAGTCTGTATGTATAAACGTGTTAGTATGAGTCAAGAGGATATATATGTGCCTGTGTGTGTTCACTAACTCTTCTGCATGCACCATCTGCAAAGCAAGTGATTCTGCCTGTCAATTATAGTAACTCCCAGTGCCAGCAAAAATAAACACATCAAAGGTCTGTCTTCACATGATTTTTCACCACCCCCAACTACCTCATTCCCACTCCTGTCCCTAAAACAGCAGTTTTCAAACTTTTTGGTCTCAGGACTTTTTCACACTCCTAAGAATCATAGAGCACCTACTCTTTATATTCAAAATTATTGAGAACCCCAAAGAGCTTTTGGCTATGTGGGTTTTATCTATAAATATTCCACATATTACATATTAAAATTGATAAAATTTTAAAATTCGTTTGAATTTTCCCCAAAAAATTTAGTGAGTAGAATGGTATTATTTTATATATTTTTGTCAATCTTTTTAACATCTGGCATAATAGAAGGCAGCTGGATTCTCATATCTACCCCTGTATTTATTCGGTTATGACATTGTTTTGATTGAAGGATATGGAGAAATCCAGTTTCTCACAGTTTTGTAGCTGAAAAGAGGAGGTGCATTTTATTAGGTAAATAATATCTCATAATGATGAAAATAATTTTGACCTTGTAGGTCCCCTGAAAAGGTCTCAGTTTCCTCAGAGGTCCCCAAATCATGCTCTAAGCACCATTGCCCTAAAGAAATTGAGAAAAATGCTCTTCAGTGATACAAAAAAAAAGTGTTGATTCCATGTCCTTGCTCTGGAAAAGAAAAATACCTGGAGAAAAATATTTTAGATATCTATTTACATAAAGTAATAAAATAAAACCTGACTAATTTGCTATCAGTTAATTGGAAAAGTTTAATTTTCTATTCTCTAGACATCTGTAAAAGATTTTCCTATAGAACCAATGTAATTGTTCTAAATACACCATTAATGTGAATTTGACATAGAAATTTGAATTCCACAGATACATAAAACTGAATTTTCTAAAAATGTCACAAAGTTATGTAGGTAGTATATATGAATGTATGTATTTCTTTTGAGAATAGGTCTTCCTCTCTCACCTGCGCTGGAAGTGTATCAGTCATTGACAGCCCCCACTACTGATTGCTACAGGTTTGACCCTCTCCATTTCCAACCTGAGCTGGTTCACTCCTTGTTAGGCTACCTGGAGACTCTTCACTTCCAGCTATTGTTGTTCAGTTGTCTGACTCTTTGTGACCCTGTGGAGAATGTTATCCATGGGTTTTTTGGGGCAAAGATACCTAAGTGGTTTACCATTTTCTTCTCTGGCTCATTTTACAGATGAGGAAACTGAGACAGACAGAGTTAAATGGTTTGCCCAGGGTCACACAACTACTATGTATGTGAGGTCACATTAGAACTCAGGTCTTTCTGACTCCAGGTCAAGTACTCTATCTACTAAACCATCTACCTGCCCCTTCACTTCCAGGGACTCATCCTATTTAGTGTAGACAACAACCAACCTAGCCTTCCGCATCTCAGAAAGCCCTAACTCTAACGGCCCACCAGCCTCAGCATCCCAAGTAGCAGGGAGTACAGACAGGTATGTACCATCTCACCCAGCCCAAAAAGCAATTTAAAATGAAGCAAAGCATTCAAGTGTTCTGGCCACCCCTTTGCTCGTCAAGGAAGGATGAGAAATAATAAGTAAGATGGAAAATCAGGTGAGCCTTCATTCCTCTCCTCAGCTTCTACTCCCTTATAGACCAGTCCTTGGAGGCAGGATTATTAAAGTTATTTTCTCTCTCAAAGAACTTTTAACTCAGATTTCCCACCAGCTAGAAATTTCATCATTAAAGAATCATTTCTTTGGTTCCTTAAAACTTTTCAGGCTTCCAGAGTTCCCCCAAGGAAGCACAGATACCTGTTGCTAATTGTAGAGAGGAAAGACCTCCTTAACTAGAGAGAGAGAAAACTCAGACACTCAATGAAAGGAGGTGGCAGAGGAAACAGAAATTCAGCTTAACTCAGATCTGGAGAAAAGATTGTAGGTTAAACCATCTGTACAACCCCCTAAAGAAGCAGAAAGGATCAACAAAAGTGAGAATTTCATGCACTGGGGAGTAACCGATGCCTATCCCTTCAGTGATTCTGTGAGTTCTGTAGACTATACAGGTCCTAAGGGAAGGGAAGGATAACTCAAGAAGAAGGCTGCTCAACATTTTCTAAAAGTTAAAAGAATTTTTGTGATCCTGGAGGATCTTGGGTACAAACTAGTTCCACATTTTATATGACACTAAGTAAATGCTGACCTACATATGTATGTTTTAAAGACTACCTTCCACTGAAAATACATCAAGAAATGGTTATCCCAGTAAGCCTCATCAGCCCACATCTTAGTGGGGATTAAAGCCTAGGGAAGGAGACAACGTACATGTCACAAGGGGGAACTTCTAGATGAGGAGAACATAGAGACAGTGTATAAATGCCAAAGACAAGTATGTCAACTTGACAAAGGGCTTGCCCTGATGAAACGCTAACTAGAACACCCAAAATTACTCCTTTTAAAAAGTAACATTGCAAAAATATATATAAAAAATTAAAATAAATACAAAGCAACATTGCAATATTACCTCCACCTACAATTACTTCCTAACTCCTCAGGAAGTAACTCAATCAAATGTGTTCAGAATGCAATAGTATCTTCATCTACACCCTACTTTACAGTAACCTGTAAACCCCCTTTTCAGGGAAATTGCGCCTACTTGATGTGCTCTTGCTACACTTCCCCTTCCACCTTGTCTCCCAATCTCTTCACCATCATCCCAGAATGTGCCTATTCCAGAGGGACAACCTTCTAGGAAAGGACTCTTTAAACTCCAGAGACAGTCATCAAGGGCTCATTGCTGCTTAACAAAGAGGAAAACAGATACCTTCAAAGTAATATGTTGAGACCATATGAACCCACTTCTGTGGTTTTGCTCCAGCATATTGAATCTCTAACCTCAGTTTTTGATCTGAGCTACAGCACTGGATCCTTTACCCAGCTCTGTCCACCCCTGTATCTGTTGCTGGCCCAATCCCCAAATTCCAGAATGGTATTTCTCAGTGCTCCCTGTTAAACTCTACCTACTTCCCTTTTTTTTTTCACTTTGTTCCTTTCTGACTTTACTCTCCCCTGGGGTCTTCCCTGGTATACTGAAATCCTGGATTATGTCTCTAGATCAGTCTCTGAAGTGCCAGCACTTCCTGGTTCTCCCCTTTCCCCTGACAGACATTCATTTTATTATCCTGCCTGGACTTCAAATGGGTACTTCCATTAATGGAAGTAATGCAGGGTTTCATCTGCATTTTTCTGTAGGACTATTAGACAATTTATGCTTTGGGCTCCTTTCTGGAGGAAGAGAAGGCAGACGTGTCTTGCCATTGCTTAAAACGACCTAGTGGTCTCACATATGTCTTGTCTGACTTTGTGAAGGTTATCCCACCATTCCTCCAGCCCAACTCTACCCCAAAATTATAAAAGGGACAAAAGGTCCTTTTGGTTTTAGAAAGGTCATGTCCACAGTTATGGGCTTCTTGGTTTCAAAAAGGTCATTCCCACAACATATGTCTTCTAGCCCAATTCATTATCCATGAAAATCATTAGTGAAATGGAAAAATTTAGTACTCTTGTCCTTATAATAAAACAAACTTCCAGTTGTTTGCAATCCTAGCAACTGGCACTATGAACCAAGGCATCTAGTGTACTGCTGACGAATTACCTAATCAGATCAGAAGAATCTAAATGGCATTAATGGGAATTAATTTGCAAGACCTAGATAGGGGGAAGGGTGTAGTGGTTTAGTCAAGGCAAAAGTGAGGGGGGAAAAAGATACTCAACCATTTTGCATCCCCATCATTTAAAAGGTGAGAGGTGTCTGGCAGAGTGCAACTCTGGGGAAAAGCAGCATCAAATAGTTGGTGAGAACCAATTTTTCCTTGTTTTAAGTCAGATAGCTTCGTGATCCATGAGTAAGCCTGCAAACGAGCTCCAACATTGACAGTGTGAGTCAGAGGATCACACTCTACCCAGGAGGTGTGTGGGCAGCCCCACAGTTCATTTGACCTCCTTTCATTGAAATAAGAGGAAACTGTGATCTGAGCTGACATTTCCTCAGAGATTCGCACAGCTTTCCTAACAGAGGGACCACAATTCACTGATAAAAGGGCTTTGAAGTACCTGGCCCCAGGCCAGGAAACATTGGAAGTATTCTTCAGAGAATATCTGTTTCAGATTTATAGTAAGACACACATGCTAACTTTAGTATTTCTTCTTCCCTTTGAATTTAGAGGCTTCAGGCTGATTGATCTCAAGCCTGCTCCCCTGGCCCAGACCTGTATGACCATATAAATAGGCTAGGGTTCGAATGATGTGCAGTAGTTTTCTTCCTTTAGAATTACATTCCAATTGCCTTTGCTTTTTTTCTCTCTTTAAGACAACTCTTCAAAATCCTCTTTCCCCAGGGTACATTTTGTTGAATTCTATTTTTCTTCTACTCCAGTGTCTGTTCTGGACATTAAAGTCACAGTGTAGCCACTAGAGGATGCTGCTGGCCATTTGCCTGATTCTTCTCAGTCACTCTAATACCATACTCTTCCTTAGAATGAGGGGGTTTGCAACCATATCATGAATTTAAATCTGGAACAGACCTTGTAGTTCATCTAGTCCAACTCTGTCACTCAGAAAGGAAAAGTGATTCACCTAGTTTCACACTAGCATAAGTGAAATGATCAAGATTTGAAATTAGGTCTCCTGAGTCCGAATCCAGCACTCTTTCTATTGAGCCATGCTATCTCCCTCAAAAGCAAACTGAGGCAGGATTTAATAGAGTTTTTGGAGGTAGAAGGAACCTTAGTGACCATCATATCCAATTTCTTCCTTTTACATAAGAAGAAACTGAATTCTAGAATGGGAAAGTGACTTTTTCTATCAAGGTCTTAGATGAAGGCATGGATGGTATGTTTACAAAATACACAGATAGGATGAAGTTTGGTTTAGATTCTATAGGTTGCATCATCTTTTTTAAGATTGTATAGATACCAAGTAGCAAAATGAGGACATCAAGTCAAGGTCTCAAATGAAGCACAAAATCAGGGTATCTACTCCACAAATTTGATTATACAGTAGATCCTCAGATAACCTCTGAGTATAGAATGGTACTTTTCTTTCACTAGAGCACAAAAAATTTTTACATGTTGTAATCACCCTGTTACAGTCTAGTTCTACATAATGTGTAATTGCATCATATGAAAAGGCTAAAAGCACAATTCTAGATTTCCCCCTGAAATCTATCATATTAGATCTTGTATTGGACTGTATCACTCCTCAGTAAAACGCATTTTGTGTTTGAACACTCCTCAGCAAACCACAATCTAAATAGCTCCTTTCGTCAGGGAAGAAGGATTGAAAAACCAAATAATCAAAGGAGAAAAGACATGGTGTTATAATCCTCTTTCGTCCAAAGATGGAGCAGATACCAGGTCGTAACAGAGCTATGAAGCTTGTAGGTACTCAATGAATCCTTATTGATTGGCAGCCTCTGAATGAGTTTTGAAAAGATCAAAGGTTTAGGTCATTTTGTATAAGTATCACAACTCTTGAACCTGTGTCTGAAGCCTATCTCAATTGTCTGTGATTGGAAAATGAGCTGGAGATCTTAGGAAAACATCTTTAGCCACAAGTTAAGGGATCACTCCTGGCTTTTATCCAGATATGCAATGATGAAAGAATACCTCTGGAGCCTCAAGGATTGCAATGTGTCTGGGGAAATCCATAGCTGAGCCCCAGACAAGAAAAGTTTGATTTAAATAGTTTAATAAGTCTTTAAGACCTTTAAGCATAACTTCAATGTTGGAGCAATGGTTGATAATTCAAGATCTGGTCACAGGATCATCAGAATCATAAATTTAGAACCAGAAAAGATCTTAGACAAAAATAGCTAGCCAGCATTTATATGGTACTTTAAGGTGTGAAAAGTGCTTTACAAATCTCACAACAATCCTGGGATTGTTATTAGGGTTATGTATGGGAAGTACATAACCTCCTAGGAGGCAGACAAAAATCCAGAATCACACAGCTAGCAAATCATATGAAGTAAAAAATAAAGAGTACTGAGCTTGGTGTCAAGATAAATTTCTAATCCGGGTTCTTTCACTCATTAGCTATGTGACCTTGGAGTTTTAGAGGTCTACTGTTCTATGATCATAACCCCAATTAAAGAGCCAGATTCTTCCGAGTTATAGTGTCAATGAATCCCAGAGTCTCCACTTAGTTTAACCTGTCTCCTACCAAAAATTCCCTTTGAAACAGTCATTACAAGAGGCCATCCAGCCTTGACTTTAAGACATCCAGAGGGGGGGAGCCCCAGCCAGCTGGAGAAGCATATTCTTCTATGGATGCACCAGTTTCAATTAACCCCCACAGATCCTAGTTCTGGTCTCTAGGACCAACCAAATAAATCTTGTCTCTCCTCCACATGAGAACTTCTGAAATACTGGAAGACACCAGTCAAGTCTTCTCAGATCTAAAATCACATGATCATATGCAAAGCCAAAAGTAGCCCAGAGTTATGAGAGCTTTACCTCAAGACAGAAAATTTAAAGAGTGTAAAACTCTGATGCACGAATTCCTTCAGTGGAATAGAAGTAAGCAATAGAAATAAGAGGCCAGACAATGTTTGAAAAGTGACCAGAAAAGTTTTGGGAAACTATGAGTGAAGATCGCAGTCCAAAATCTATTCATTCCTTCCTCCGTCCTTCTATCTCTCTCATAAAGTCCTCTACTTCCCTTTCTAGCAAACCAGTCTCTCTCTAGATCTCTCCCATCAAGTGGGGACATCTCTTCTCAGCAAGTCCCTACTTGATTTTCCCTCCTTTAGAGTGTGTTCCTGGAAGCCTTACCCAGACCCCTCCACTGAAACAGAAAGATCATGAGCACCCAAATCAGATAGCTTAGACTGAATGACCTCTGAGCTTCTACCCATAGACCAGCGCAGCTAATTGCGCAGAAGACTGAGCACCCAGGAGGCAGAAAGACCTGAGTTCAAATTCAGCCTACTTACTTCACTTAGAAGCTCCCTCCTCTTTGTCAAGGGCATCAGCATCCTGTCCATGACCCAGCTTTCCAGCCTCAGTATCATTCTTACGTCTTCATTCTCCCTCATCCCCACGTCTAATCAGTCATCAAGTCTTGGCAATTTTACCTCCATGGCATTTCTCCCATTCTTTCCATTCTTTTTACTCACCCAGCCCTCACTCTAATTCAAATTCTCAACACCTCTTGCCTGGACTATTACAATAACATCCTATCTGATTTACCTACCTCATCTCTTCCTTCTCTAATTTATCCTCCACCCAGCTGCCAAAGTGACATTATTAAGGCATAGGTCTGACCTTGTCACTCTCCTATTTGATCAATTCTATTGGCTCTTTATTATCTTGTGAGTAAAATAAAACCCCTCTCTTTGGTAGTCAAAATCTTTTACAATCTGGCTCAAACCTACCTTTACCTCATTTGTATTACTCTTCTTTATACACAGTCGTCCTGCCTAACTGACCATCTCAATGATCCTTATGCACAACTTTCCATCTTCAGTCTTTGTGTCATCTAGATTACTAGAATACAGACTCTCCTCACATCTGCCTCTTAGAAGCCCTAATTTCCTTCAAATCTCTTTTACAGCACCCCTTCCTGTGCAATTACTATATTGATTCTTCTGCCCCAAGTACTAGTACCCCCAAAAAAATTGATTTGTATGTATTTTGTATAAGTCTTGATAAGTGTGTTGCTCATAGTCCATGGGGGCCCCTTCCCACGTGGGATTTCAGCTCCAAGCCCAAACCAACTAAATTTACTCCTGTGGGAAGCCTGATCCCAAAGAAAGAGGATCAAATGGTTTTTCATACTTTCTGGCTCATTACTCCCCTATCTAGGATTAGTCCAAGAATATCTACTAAAGCTTAAACTTGGCTTGTGTCTAGAGATTCCCAAAAGAAATTATCAAGGTCCCTTCTAGAAAAGCTACTCACTGTAATGAATAGTAGGTAAAAAATGCAGCTATTTATTTATTTAAAAAATGCTTAAAACTCAAAAGACTCATAAGCATGCCTTGAAAATATTTAAAACATGAGAGACAAATGTGTCTCCTAGGAGACATAACAAATTCCTGAGAGATGAAGATGCAAAAATCTCACAGGAGCCCATAAATAGATCCAGGAGCATTCCCCATCACTTCTGTTATGCTTCTCATAGGTACTTTTACCTTTCCATTAGATGTACTGTCCAATCAATTCACTCAAATTTTCTGATGCCTAACCAGACAGACATACATAACTTATCCTCCTAGGATAGTCAGTTGCTCATATAGAGGTATAGTAGCAAAGAACAATTCTCTCTATGACTCCAGATCTCTCAAGTTCTAGAATGAGCCTCCAAAACTGGAAAAAACCCATACTGAAGGATGTCTGCGGCAGCTAGGTGGCACAATGGATACACTACTGGTCCCGGAGTCAGAAAGACCTGAGTTCAAATGTGACCTCAGACACTTGCTAGCTGTGTGACCCTGGGTGAGTCACTTAACCCTATTTGCCTCTATTTTCTCACTTGTAAAATGAGCTAGTAAAGGAAATGGCAAAGCACTCCAGTACCTTTGCCAGGAAGACCTCAGATGGGGACACTGCCGAATAACAAACAAGCAACAAAAGGATGTCTCTTAAGTCGTGAGATAATGTTTACATAGCACTTTAATGCTTGCAAATCATTCCTTATATGTTATTATTGCATTTGATCTTTAAAACAACTCTTAAAAAACCTCTAAAAAAATAGGTGCTATTATTCCCATTTTAAAGATGAGGAAACTGAGGCAGACAGAAGTGACTTACCCAGGGTCACACAGCTAATAATTGTGGGAGGACTCCTTTGAACTCAAGGTCTTCCTTACTTTGGCCTCAATGCTCTATCCAAAGTGCCCCTTTATGTCACTGGGAACAGGAGAGGTAGCTAGAGACTTGAGATCCAGCCTCAGGCTCACCCAGGCCAGCACATGTATTTATTCACTGCTGCCATTGCTGCTGCTGGAAAATGGAAGGGTATAGAAATTCCCTTCCCTCCACCATTCCTCACCCTGAAGGAAGAGCCAATGAAGTCCCAAGGGACACACTTGAGGAGAGGGTCAAGAGTGGAGAGGTAGAGACATTAATTAATCTCTCCTTTCAGCCTAAGGAGTCCATGAGCCTTCCTGGCTTTTTGACAGATCCATTTTGGAACAGCCACACCCTCTGATCATGGGAACCAAAAAACCAGCCTAGAGCTGCTGATTTGTGCATGCCCTTTAGCAAGACACCAGAGCACACGTGAACCAAAGCAGGGGGCGGTACTAGAAGGTACCAGGGTACAGGCTCAGCGGCATGGGAAGTACCCAGTCCAGTAGATCATCCCCATTGCATATGCATGTTATCACCCCCAAGAGAATGTAAAGTCCTTGAGGGAAGGGACTGTTTCATTTTTGTCATTGCATTCCCAGCTTTCTGCACGGTACCTGGCACATAACAAACATATGATAAATGCTAGTTAATTGATTACTGAGGTAATGGATCCATCCAGGTATAAAAATAATATGAACATGTAAATCTATAGGGAATCACTTCTATAAATTGACTAACCCTAATGATAGCATCTATATAGCACTTAAATATTAGCAAAGAGCCATACCTGTTATCATATTTCATACTCAGAACAGCCCTGGCAGGTGGATTCCACTATTATCTCCATTTTGCATATAAGGAAACTGAGACTGAGGTTGTAACTTGCCTGGGGCCATAGAATTGGTAAGCATAAGAGTCAGAATTTGAACTCAGGTGGTACAATGGATAGAGTGTCAGGTCTGGAGTCAGGAAGACCTGAGTTCAAATCTAGCCTGACACTTGCTAGTTTTGTGACCCTGGGCAAGGAGCTTAACCCTGTTTGCCTCAGTTTCCACATATGTAAAATGAACTGGAGAAGGAAATAGCAAATGGCTCCCATACTTTTGCCAAGAAAACTACAGGTGGGTTCACAAAGAGTCAGGTAGGAAAGAAACAGCTGAACATCCTCAGTTCAAGGTCTGTGCTCTATAGCCAAGCTTAATGACTCTTCTAAATGGTAACCCTACAAATGCTTGAAGGGAACTAGAGCTTTCAGGCATAGAAGTTCTGCTCTCACTCCCTCCTCCAATGCATCAAGGACAAAGGAATATCCAATAAACCTGTAGGTAGTTCAAATTTGACTGATTTCAAGACCCACCATTCCAAGTAAGGACATCTTGGCATGTTACACTGTAGCTCTTCATGTTCAGAGTAGCTGACATCTAGTTTGGGTCATGCTGCTTTCTCCCAGAAAGAAAAATGAGCTACTATATTTTGATAAACAACTGTTGCTGAGGTCACATCTTTGAATCTAGCCATGGAACAGCAGGGACTTGGCATCTGATAAAAATTCCTTCAACTCACTGAAAATCCGTAAATCTTGAGAATCCATTGGAGGACTACAGAGAAGTTCCCAAACACAAAGGCCCCATTGCAACATTCAATCCTCCTCTTATGCTCTGGCTGAGAACTCACCCACAAGGGTTACCCTCATGGAGAGAACCTGTGGCTTCAGGCAAAAAGAAGATATGAGCAATTTTGGTTCCTTGCCCCTAGAGACTTTCTTCTTGTCTCTTGTAAACTTTTAGTTCTGCTTGCCAGCATTCCAAACCTGAAGCATCAATCTCCTCTTCTGTATCTCTCCTGTTGCCACAAACTACACCTTGCCCCAGTATCAATAGCCTTCCTTTTTTTACCAGCTCAACCAGAAAGCCAAGGTTGTGGGATTTTGAAAAGCGACTTGACTAAGCATTTAAAAGGAATGTGGTAAATAATAAACCAAGCTTCTAGAAAGTACAAAATTACAGAGCATATGAATCTTTCATTCACTCATTGAATGAACATTTTCTAAATGCTACCAAATGTCAAGCATTGTACCAAGTGCTGAGGATACAAGCACCAAATACACACACAAACGTGTGTATATGTATGTATGCATGTATACACATATATATATGTGTGTGTATATACATGTGTGTATCTGTATACATATATTTATATGTATATATGTGTGCCTATGTGTATATACATATACACACACAAAGTCTCTATCCTCAAAGTGCTTATATTTTACTTGGGGGAAATGTATACACATAAATCAAAATGCATACAAGACACATGGATAATGATGGGACCTATGATTTCATTTGTATAATAAACTTTCAGATGAAGAAACTCCCTCTACCAATGCATGCTCCCTGCAACTTAGAGATACCAAGGACAATGAGAGGTGGGACAACTTACCCAGGGTCATATGGTCAGTATGTGTCAGAAGCCTGACTTGAACTCAAATATTCAAGGTTCCAAATTTAACTCTCTCTATCCATTACACATGCTGCCTCGCCATCACAAAATATATACAAAAGGAATATAAAGAAATATCAGGAGACAAAGGCCTTAATAACTAGGGGGACCAGAATTCATACTCCCATAACTGGCTACAAATGACAGGCACAAATGCCCATTTAATTATAACTCTTTCCCATTAGCGGGTCTCTGACTTGGTCTCACTGTGTGACCCTACCATCTTAGCTTGGGTAAAAAATCTTCAGGGCAACTCATGTCTGCCTATGCCTAAACCCAGATCTCCACTCCTCCCATCAAAACTCTAGATCATCTTAATTCCTCCCTCCAACTTCTGCAGTGACCTGAGTTATTATGACACAGCACAGCACAGCAGACAGAGCACTGGGCTTGGAGTCAGCAAGATATGAGTTCAAATCTGGATTCACTTAGTAGCCATGTGACCCTTGGAGAAGTCACTGGACAATTTGCTTCAGTTTTCTCAAATGAAAAATGAAAATAATAGCATTTCTCTCTTAAGGTTGCTGTGAGCCTCAAAGGAAAAAACATTTGTTAAACACTTTGAACAAGGGCTAGAACATAGTAGGTGACATATAAATACTATTGTCCCATTATCAAGAATATACTAGTTTTAAATATGTTACTTATATATCAATAGACATATGAAGTTCTTCCCAAAAGCAAAGAAATGGATGTTTCTTCATAACCTGACATGTATTCAGTCAGTCGGTATTTATTGGATAATGACCATGTAGCCAGCGTTCTTTTGGGGACAGACATGGGGATGTGAGAGAAATGTAACACATAGACTTTGCCCACTATCCAGTCAGTCTGACATACACACAAGAAAATATGTAGCAATCAAAACAACACAATATACAGGGCCAAACGAGTAGCAACCTTCAAGTTTCACAAGGGTAATATCCCTTAAAAAATGGCACAAAAGTCAAAAACGTGAATGCTGACAAGTTGAACCTATGGGAAACAGGGGTCTACTTAGGTTCCCATGACCACCCAAAACTGTAATCTTTTGCTGGATATTGCTGAAAATACACTTTTCTGCACACAATTCTTTATAATAAAACATTAATTCTGATAATAGGCACTTTTCCTAACAGTAACCATGAAATAACCTATAAAATGAAGTACACAAAATAAAATTGGTAACATGCAAAACATTTTTCCCACTAGCAATTCCTTAGAATTCTGTGACCTTTTGTACTAACATGTAAATTTTAAAAAAAAACATTGATTTCAGACAATATTCACTTTTCATAACACATGCAACCTACAGTATCAAAAATATTGTACAACAAATAAAATTCTTAAAATTAAAACATGTTTTAACCTGGATCTTTCCTTCCACTATGTCAGATGGGCAGGGTGGGGGAATTGTACTACATCTCTCTACCTTGGTTATCCTCTGAAAGTCAAGGGAGAGGTGGCTAGAACTTTAGTCTCTCACATCAGAAGACATTGAGACTGAAGAGCCATATACCCAGTGTTCTTGCACTACACTTTGGGGACGCAAAACTTAAGTTTTAAGAGCAAACAATGAAAATATGCAACATATGCCCTGGGAGCTCTTTATAATGACAGAGTGAACAAGACCAGGGAAGCACCTAATAGGATACCAGTCACTCCACAAACTCCCACCTAGCATGCCTCTCATTTTTTTTCTCCCTGAACATAGCCATGAATGCCTGAGGTTGCCAAGGCAAAAGTGAAAATGAGGTTACTAACAAAATTATTGAATGCCTGAAATTGCAAAAGTTAAACACATGAATGTTAAGTATTACCTCTATTAACTCACTTTTTATAGAACTTTGAGAATTATAGAGTGCTTTCCCCCGCAACAACCCTGTAAGGTACATAGTGCATGGGATTATCAATGTATGTATAACTAGAAGAGACCTTGGAAAGTATTGAATCAACCTCCCCATTTTCCAGACAACAAAACTGAGACACAGAGTTTAAGTGACTTGCTCAAGGTGACATAGCTAACAGGTGTCTGGTCCTATCTGTAAGTAGTGCTATCCTTCTTTTACAGATAAGGAAACTGAACCTTAGAAAGATCAAGTAGACTTGTCCACAGTCTCCCAGATAGTAAGCTTCATAACTAGAGTTCAAACTCAAATCTCTTGCCTCCAATTCCATACTCTTTCTAATACATCACACTGGCTCCAAGGTACAACTTAATAGCCTCAAGGAATTTTATCCATGGTTAAATAGAATTGGAAATTGGTCAGCACAGAGGTTATGTGAAAGGATGTTCACTTTCATAAGAATTAGTTCACCCAAGTGAACAAGAGGGCAGATTATATACCCAAGCAAATCGGGAACAGAAGGCTCTCTGAATCTGGAAAAAATCATCATCCCTTCAGGGAGGTCGCCTTATTTATTCTCAGTTGGGTGGAACCAAAGCCTTGCAAAGAAGGCTTTCCTGAGCCTGCATTACTCCCAGACTTTTAACAGATGAAATCTTATTTTCCTACAGATGATGAGTTTGCACCATAAATTTCAAAGACACTAAACTAGTTACTTCCATTGGCAGTGTAAACACACTGCTGAGGAATAGATACATTCTTAAGCAGACAGGTTCATGGCAGATGCATAGATTACTCCTGCGGGCACATTCCTTTTGACTTGCCTTTAGAAAGTCCCAAGCCCCAGGAATGACCTCAGAAGAAGCAGAAGAACAGTTTTCTCTGCTTAAGATTCCAAGCTAAAAACCTTCTCCCTCTGGTCAGTCTACATGTTGATCCATTTAGGAGATCATGAAAATACTGGACTTGAAATCAACAGAGAGTCATTGTGGGATCACAGAAAGAATAGACTTTGATGTCAAAAAACTGGATTCGTGTTCCAATTCATCAGTTACTACCTCTGTGACTTAAGGCAAGTCTCTTTGAGGCTCAGTTTCCACATCCAGGGAATGAGGGTGGTAATACTTCACCCCATTTCTCATGAGGTTATTATGGAGTTCATTTTGATAGAATATGGGAAAATTCTCCGACATAAAACTTCCACTTCTACTCAATTCAGTTCAAATATTTACGTACCTACTCTATGCTCTCACACATAAGTACTCTGATTCTATGGTACATTCTATAACTTAAAAGGCATGTACTAGATACTGAAGGTACAAAGTTTAAAAGAAAAAACCTGGATCCTGCCTTCAAGAAGCTTCCTATGTAATTGAAGGATAAATATGTAACAAAGGATGTCCGCATTCCTCTGAGACATAGACCTCTGTCCTGGAAGGAGCCACCAGCTCCTTCCTGAAGCCATCTGAGAAGCAGCCCAGGATAATTCACATAGCTAGGGCCGAGTCCCCAGAAGAAATACTAGAGAAGGAAAGATGAATGGAAAGATGAAAGCTCTTTCCCCAACCCCAAAATGCTCCATGGGTGATGTTGATATGAAAAGAAAGCAATTGGGAGGTAACTATGACTCTCTGAGCCAACCTGTAACAGAAGTCAAAGTTCTATTGCCAATAAAAGAAGGCATTCTCATAACCGCCTGACAGGAAACTTTCTATTTGTATGGAAAATGAAGCAATTGGAACTAGGTATTAAATAGCAGGAGATTTAAACAGGTGGGAGGAATTCAGTGTACCAGAAGTGGGAAAAGAACTACAACACCATCAACCAGATGTAATCACTAGACATCCAGCTACTGGGCTGATAACTGGAAATGAAGTAACTAGGAACATGTGCTGGAGAGAGTCACATACAGAAAGCAGCCAAAAAGAGAAGACACTGATGATGGCACAAGAGGGGGGAAGGGAAAGAAAAGACAGAGTGACAGAGAGAAAGAAATACAGTCAGAGATAGACAGAGGGGGGAGAGACAGAGAGATAGAGACAGAGAAACAAAGAAGAGACAAAGAGACAGAGATAGAAAGAGAGGGAGAGACAGAGAGAGAGGAGACAGAGATAGAAAGACAGAAGAGAGAGACCAGGAGAGACAGAGAGGAGAGACAAAGGACAAAGAGACAGAGAGGAGAGAGAGACAGAAAAAGAGGAGAGATAGAGACAGAGAGGAGGGAGGGAGAGCTTTGAGGGCCAGAGCAAAGACACGGAAAAGAAAACATGTCCATCCTCTTTGCTGGGGCAACACTATAAGGGTTGTTACTGGCTTTCCTCATTTCCTATCGTACTTGGTAGTACGATGAGTGTGATGAAGGGCATCATTGAGCCAGTTACAAGAAAAGTGCTATAATGGTGTCCACCTTCTTAATTTCCTTGGTAAAATCATAATTAATAACTGAAAGCTTATAACTATAACCCTAGTTCTACCTTCCTTCTTATCAGCTTCTTTTGCAAATGATACTTCTGCCTTTTTGAATGGGGAGGGAATGGTAGAATAACCTGCCCCACCTCGCTTGGTTCCAGCCAATGAAGATGTTCCTCAAATGGGACATGGATTAAGGAGACAACCTCCTATTATAGAAGGACAGATGCCTCTTAATTCAATACCATGGACCCTGATGAGGGTGGAGGATCTTCATTTATTTCATGGGAATCATATTCCCTTCCTAAAATGATTTCTTCCTTGCAAAGTGTTCATTTTGGGTAGGTACTGTCTCATCCTAAGAGGGAGAGTTAAGAAGAAATATGACTGATTTTATCACCTAGTTAGACTAGAAGTAGTAGACAGGATTTCTGGACTTTTACTGTTTGATTTTCCTATTTCATACATGCCAACTATTGAAAGAGCATGAGCTTGGCATCTCTGTTCCAATTTTTCTTCCCTTACCTTCTGGTTGCTCCCAGAAAGCTTGGCATTTCTATCCCTTGTGGCCTTGCATGATGCCCTGGATCTGCTCTGACTTAGATCTGTCAAATAGTAAAGGCAGGAGCTTTGTAGTATCTCTGTCAGTATGACAATCTCTCTGCCTCACAGTATCTCTCTATCTCTCTCTTTTCTGAACAGGAATGATTATGCGCATTATATTTCTAGGACTTTTGTTAAGGATTCTATATCAAAGGATGCAGCTTTCATTAATGGTAGACTTGCATGTCTTTGAGCAAATGATTCCCCTGATGGTCTATGGACTTGTTATGTTCATTATTGACAAGAATTCCCCTACTGAGTTTAAGAGCCAACTGGACATCCAGGTGGAGATATGCAGCTGGCCATTGGGAATGCAGGTTTGGAGCTCAGGGGGAACTCCAGAGTAGAAACACACATTTGGGATTCATCTGTATAGTTAGAAGCATGATTTGCATTGCTGGCTATTACAAAGTCCAGGGTAAGAAACTGAAGACCTTGGGGGCACAGGTGGTGTTTTTATCACTGCTAGTGATCAAAGGCAAGAGAGCAAAGCAGAATCAAGGAATGAACTGCTGATTAATAAGATGGCATTTGAGAACAGGATTTGGATTGCAAAAGCAGGACTTAAAATATAGGAACAATGGGCTCTTGGCCAAGCCTCCAGTGCATTTAACCAGGACTGCTAAGAATGTAGTTGCCTGGAATCTTGCAAATCTGATCCAAAGGGCTTTGAACTGAAAAAGAAATCAAGAAGAGAGAAAACTGCCGAGCATATCTACCAAGTAAATATTGTAATGAGTAACTATAGTGTTGGAAGAAAAAAACAGCAGCAAAGTCCAGAAACCCACAGGAGAATAGATTCAAGAAAAGAATAAGCATTTATGAAGCACACTAAGTGTTTTACAAATATTATCTCCTTTGATCCCCATAACAGACCTGTAAAATAAATATCATTTTCATTCCATTTCATAGTTGAGGAATCTGAGTCAGACAGAGGTTGTGACTTGCCCAGGGTCACGCAGCTAGCAAAATTCTGAGGCCAGATTTGATATTAGGTCTCACTTACTCCAGGTCCAGCATCCTGCCCCTGCACCACTGGCTGCTTCCACTTAGGTGGTAGAAGTTTAGGAGCCAAGGAGGTTTAGAGCATTATCCTGGCCCCCTGGGAGACTTAAGTCATTATACACAAAAAGATAAATCCTACAAAATAGATCAGAGTGTTCATGAATGGATCTTAGAGATCATCTCTGCTAAGCATCTCATTTCACAAATGAAGAAACGTAAACCCAGAGATACTAAGTAAGTTGCCCAAAGTCACACAGATAACAGTCAAAATTTAAACTCATGCTCTCTGATCCAAATCAAGCATTCCTTCAACTATACCATGGCATTTTCTCAGTTCAGCAGGTAGGGCTAGTTCCCTCCTGTCTCTGTCTCTGGTTCCCCTCTGGGCTGTATTAACTATTCGTTATTTCAGTGAAATAATAGATAATAGCTTTAATTCTCCATACCTCAGTGATGGTTCTGGCCTATAACTCTGAGTTTCCACTATATGCTGAGCCCTTACTAGATACTATAAGAAGAGAGAGCACAAAGAGAACACAGAGCCCCTGCTTCCAAGGAAGAGCAAACTGTTGGGAGAGATAGGCTGGGCAAATTTGAAAAGCACTTTAGAACACAGACTTACAGACATCTAAAACGTCAGAGTTTGCAGAGACCTTAAGGGTCAGAGGTCCAACCTCCTTGTTGCATAGATGACGTAATAAAAACCAAGAAAGGGGTACCGATGGTGGTAACCAATTAGTAGCAGAGCCAAGAGAAAACCCTGACTAGTCATTCTCAGACCATTTTCATTGCCTCCACCCCAGGATTCCTCTCATACAAAAAAGAAATGAGTAACAAATGTGTGGGCAGTTCGGTGGCACAGTGGTAGAGTGCTGGGCATGGAGTAGAAAGACCCATCTTCCTGAGTTCAAATCTGTCTTCAGACACTTACTAGCTGTGTGACCCTGGGCAAGTCACTTAACCCTGTTTGCCTCAGTTCCCTTATCTGTAAGATGAGCTGAAGAAGGAAATGGCAAGCCAATCCAATATCTTTGCCCAGAAAACTCTCAAGTTGTGAACTGATCCAACCATTCTGGAAAGTAATTTGAAACTATGCCCAAAGGGCTGTCAAACTGTGCATACCCTTTGATCCAGCAAACCACTGCTGGATCTATATCCCAAAGAGATCATAAAAAAGGGGAAAGAGCCTATATTTACAAAGAAATTTATAGCAGCTCTTTTTGTGGTGGCAAAGATTTGGAAATCGAGAGGATGCTCATCAATCAGGGAATGACCGAATAAGTTGTGGTATGTGAATGTAATAGAATACTATTGTGCTACAAGAAATAATGAGCAGATGGATTTCAGAAAAACCTAGAAAGATTTACGTGAAATGGTGCTGAGTGAAGTGAGCAAAACCAAGAGAACATTGTATAGAGTAACAGCAACATTGTGCATTACCAACTATAAATAACTTAGCTCTTCCCAGCAATGCAATGATCCAAGATGATTCCAAAAGACTCTTGAAGGAAAATGTTATCCACATCCAGAGAAAGAACTGATGGATTCTGAATGCAAATTAAAGTATGCTATTCTGGGTAGTTTTTTTTCCTTTTGTTCTGTTTCTTCTTTTACAACATGACTAATGTGAAAATGAGTTTAAATGATTACACATATATAACCTGTATCAAATTGCTTACTGTCTTAAGGAGGAAGGTGGGGAAAGAGGGAGGAAAACTGGGAACTCAATCTTATTTAAAAAATAAATGTCCAATATATGTACGAACAAATAAACTGACTTCTGATTAAGAAGGCAAAAAAAGTCAAATCAAATATTTCTCCCCCTGGAAAAAAAATCTGAAATGGGGTCATAAAGAGTCAGTTACAACTAAGACAACTGAACAGCAAAGCAAATATATGTCCAATAAATACAAACTATGGGCACTTATGAGGGGGTACCAATGGAAACATGAAACGTTACATTTTTATCTAAGTTCATTTGTTATGATGATGATGATGATGGTGGTGGTGGTGGTGGTGATGGTGATGATGGTGATGAAATTTACATAGCATTTGCAAAGCACTTTGTATATTTTAGATCATTTGATTTTCACAACCTGGGAAGGTACGTGCTATTATTATTTCAATTCTAAAAATGAGGAAACGGAGGTTCAGAGAGGTTAAGGGACTTATCCAGAGACACACAGGTTGTAACTGTGTAATACAGCGTTGACATTCAAGGTTTCTTGTCTCCCAGCACTTTGTCCCTTTTTCCTCTTGAGGTCCAACAAATACAAAGAAATCTCTGGCAAGTTGACGGACTCACAGACTTTGTGTGCTAAGTGCTAGAGATGCAAAGTTATATACAATTCAAAATTATAACTAAGGCTTCTAAATATCCTGATTGTCCAATACCAAGCTACATTAGGTCCTGAAAAAAAAAACCCACAGAATTACAGTATTGAAGATCTCTCTCACTCAATGTATGTGTCCTTCTTAAGACATCTGGACTCATCACAAAATTAAACTCCAAAGTTTTGCTGTTTTCATTTTTAATTGAGTGTGCAAACTTCCTGGCGTGTGTTCATCAGGGAACTCTCTCCTAAAGTCCCTGTTTGGGTTGGCTCATCTTCACAAAATAACAACATCAAAACACCTTCTGTTCATGTTGACCTAGTGACTGAACTCATTGTTTTTCAAGCTGAGTCATCCTGGGGAGGTTGATTCAGTCTCTTTTGCCTACCTGGAGCCTGAGACTCAGATGTTCCAGGTCTTGCTCCTAACTTCCACCAATTTTACTATGTGACCTTGGCCAAGTGGGATAACTTCTCCAGGCTTCTGTATTGACACTGATTAGTAGTAATAGTCCTTCCTGTCTACAGCCAGTGCTTGGCCTTAGAATGAATTCTAAAGGATTAGAATAACTTGGCCAAGAACAATGGGACAAGGAACAAATACGTTTTTTATGAGTCCTTTCCCTGCCCCCTACTTAGTAATTCTACCCAGCAGACAGTGACTAATCCATCTCCTGAGCATGTAAAAAAAAACAAAAAAAGACAAAATGGAGCAACACTAAGTCCTTGCTTCCCCTTCTAAAGAGAAATCAGCCAGGCCTCCCACTGGATGATCAAGTATTGTCAGTGTCCTCAAACACTCAGAATGAGCATGAGCTGTTATTTAGAATCACACACACACACACACACACACACACACACACACACACACACACACACACCCCACTTCAGTATCATCCCAGCCCAATAACTGCAGTTCAAGGGGAGCATTAGAAAACTTTATCATGGCAAACCCACAGAATCTAAGAGCCAAAAGGGGGCCTCAAAGTCCATCTAGTCCAATTCGAACCTGAACATCTCCAAAATGTGATTGTCCAACTTCTGCTGAAGACCTCCAATAAAGGAAGATTCACTAATCCCCATAGTATCACGTTCCACTTTTGGAGAAGTTTTTCCTTACGTAAAAATTTATTCTGTCTCTCTAACTTTAATCTACTATTCCTGGTCCTACCCTCTGGACTCAAGTAGAGATGGGACCTGGGCCCAGGATTTCACTAGCACAAAGAACTCCCCAGGTAAATAAACTCATTCTATCAGTGCAGAGTACAGGGCCCTACTTTGTACACAATTTAAATTATTAGAACTGTCTAGAGCAACAGTCAAAGCTCCAGTGGGAACAAGGGCAACTCAACCCTCTGTAAGGATTTCCTCTGGCCCACATATTGACTTAGAAAACCACATGTTGACATTATCTACGTACTACTGTATTTTTATTTATTTTATTTCTGTTTCCATCTGGTGTCTTTGACACCCTCTAGTCTGATGCACAAAGATGTCTACCCACTGACTTGCTTAGGATCACACAGCAAGTTCCATATGTGAGGCAGGATTGAACTGAAATTGTTCTAGAGTAGGCTCAGACCAATTCGTGAGAGCTAATTGCTAAATTTTCAGTGTAAGCATTTACTCCTAGGATAAAGGCTTGATTTATTGTTGATCATCTAGACTTAAAAGAGTGATGTTAATTAAGAGAGTAAATGTTTATTTGTTGTTCAGTGGCTTCAGTCCCATCCAGCTCTTCATGAGCCCATTTGGGGTTTTCTTGACAAAGATATTAGAGTAGTTTGCCAGGGGATAAGTGATGTCTTGACTTGTGTGTGAATTGGAGAATTAAGTTTTCCTCCGGTCTATCTTGTAGTATAGTGTTCATTTGTGAACGTCATATTTTAGAAAAGACTAGATACTGTGCTGGATACTCAGGATACAAAAAAAGGTAAATTAGTGGCCCCTGCCTATTATATGCTTGCCTTTCTAATAGAGTAAAACAATATTCAAATAATTAAGTGCAACTAGGTGGTACATCGTATAGCGTGCTGGGCCTGAATTCAGGAAGGTCTGAGTTCAAATCCAACTTCAAAAACTTACTAGCTGTGTGACCCTGGGCAAATCACTTAACCTCTCTGTGCCTTAGTTTCTTCAACTATAAAATGGGGACAACAATAGAACCTACTTGTCAGCTTGTTGTAAAGATCAAATGAATGGAAAGTACTTAGCACAGTGCCTGGCATATAGCAGGTGCTACATCAACTCTAGCTGTTGTTATAATGATAGTTTTAATTATCATATTATACACATTATGATGATGATATTATTATAGTTACGCATGCTCATCCCAGACAGAAGAGGAAAGTTCTTTTGCAGAACATGAGATTTGACCCAAGTCTTCAAGGAAGCCAGTAGGCAGAGATGAGGAGAGACCTATCTCAGGTATGGGGAGCAGTGAGTGAAAAGCCACCAAGTAAAGCGATAGAGTGTCTTGTTCAAGGAATATTGAGAAGAGGAGTGCACTGCTGGTCATTGCAAAAGAAATAGAAACATACAAAGAAGGGTGAAGGTCTTTAAAAGCCAAAAGGAATATTTTATATTTGATCCCAGAAATAACAAGAAATTCCTGGAGTTTATTGAATAAGGAGGTGACATGGTACTTAAAGACATGCTTAAAAAAATTAACTTAGCCGCTGAATACAGGATGGAAGAGAGTGGTAAGAGATTAACTGGCACATTATTGCAATAGCTCAGGCGTGAGGTGATCAAAGTGGCAGTGTCAGAGGAGACAAGGGGCCATAGAGGTGAACTGTTGTGAAGGCTGAAATGATGAGACAACAACTGAACAGATATGTGCGAGTGAGAGTTGAGGGTAACACTAAGGTTGAAAAGATGTTATTGCCCTCAAAAGTAACAGGGAAGTTTGGAAAAGGGGAGAATTTGAGGGGAAAGGTCATGAGTCCTGCTTTGGATATGTTGAATCCATGCTGCCTATGGGATGTCCACCTAGACAGATCCAAAAGACAGCTGGTGATGCATGAGTAACCTCAGCAGAGAGATTAGGGATGGATAAATAGATCTGGGATATGTGGAGTGGAGAAAAGTTGTCAAAGGACTGAAAATATAGAAAGGGGTAGATTATGAAAACTTCATGCAATGACCATTGAACCCATGGGAGCTGATGAGATCACCAAACAAAACGGCATAGATGGAGAAGAGAAGAGAGCTAAGGATACCCTCACTTACTGGGCATCATCTGGATAAAGATCAGGCAAAAGATAGTTAGGAGTAGTCAGACTATAAGAAAAGAACCAGGAGAGAGAAGCATCACACAAACCCTAGTGAGGAGAAAGTATCCAAGAGAAGAAAGTGATGGATGGGGTCAAAGCCTGAAGAAGGTCAGGGAGGATGAAGATAGAGAAAAGACCACTAGATTTAGCAACTAAGAGATAACTGGTAGCTTTTGAGAGAGGTTTCAGCTGAATGATGAGATTGTAAACCAGAGGTTTATAGAATAGAGGAAGTTGAGGTACTAATTTTAAATGACCTTATCAAGGAGTTTAGCCCCCAAATGGAGGAGAGATGTGGGATGACAGCTAATGGGGATGGATGGATCAAATGAGGGTCTTGGGTTTATTTTTTAAGAAGGGAGGAGACAGAGGAGTATTGATAGGCAGCAGGGAAGCAACCAGGAGAGATCAACAGAGAGAAAGATTAAAGATTAATGGGAGAATGAAAATAATAAAAAGGCAATCTGCTGGAGAATGGAAGGGGACCAAGGGTGTAGGGAGGGGCTTAGAGATGGTTTACCCTGGTAAGAAGATGAACCTCTTTGCATGAGATAACTCTACAGTGAAAGATAGTGAATGAAGGCATTTGAGAGAGAAAGAAGGAACTCTCAGCAAATGATTTTTTTCAGTGAAACATGAAGCAAAGCCCTCAGCTGAAAGAGCTGGGGCAGGAGATGACATGGGAGACTTGAGGAGGGATGAAAAATTTTGGAAATTACTGTGGTACTACGGTAGTATTGCTTCCTCTGCTAAGATAATGAATTGGTCAGGGAGGTATAAAAGGATTTTCTTGCTAGAATGAGGTTTCAATTGCAATTATAAAACAAATTTGCATGGACCCAGTTAACATGGTGCTATGATTTTCTCCAGTTTCATTCAACAGTGTGTGAATGAGACAGAATACAGAGAATATTGTGAGTAATCTCAAGTTAGGTCTTTGCAAGGCCCATAGGCTAAGGTGGCAAGGGATACATGTGTATATGATAGAACAGAGTGTGTCATCAGTCACTTCTTCCAATACCGTCAGATGTAGTTTGTCTGGGCCTGATGACAAAAGTCAGAAATATATTTGAAAGACAAATACAGCAGAATTAGTTTTTTTAACAATCCACTTTACCTGAAATTTCTAAATGAAGGACTTTCCAAGTGTACACCAATTCTTTTATCATATCAGACAGCGAAGAGATTCCTTGAGACCAAAACCTTAAACCAGTCATTTAGCAAGGTATGCCTTCCTAACTGAAACAAATCATCAGTGCCATTCTCAGGAAGGGTAAAATAAGAGGCTGTTACATAACAGGGGTGGGAGCGGTGTGAGTATGAAGCACTGTTCAGTATTACAAATTAGACTAATGACACTGAGTATTGGGGGAGGGAGGGAAGGTAAAGGAATTTTCAATGTAATGCAGATTGATCAAAGATTAGAGAGAAAAAAACAATATATGTTACCTTTCCTGTTTATGCAGAAGTTCAAATGGAATCTTTAAAATCAAAGAGAGAAGAAATGTTCACTAGCTAGAAACTGCATTTTCGTAAAGGAATTTGTCCTATTGAGGAAAATGGATCTGACTGCACTTACAATAAAAGAGTGGGGGAAAGATTTGATGGGGTATAGCCATGTGCTTAGGAGTAATGTTCCATAGTATCTAAATCTCTGCTGAGATGAACAGAGGGCAATTGGGTTTGGGGCATACACTGACCCCTTTCCTTCAGTAGGCCACATACTAAGTGATGAATAAAGCAATGGCAAATCGTTACATGTCCAATATGTCCTGGGTCACTGGGAGATCATGGCTATAAGAGGGAAAAGAGTGGAGGAAGATTGCCAACCTAACATTCCTTGGTACTATTCAATATATGCAGATGTTCAGAAAGAGGTTGGCAAAGTGACAAGTACTAATAAATATTGGATTGATGTGGCTCACAGGAAAGTGTAAGTTTCTCTTACCAAAAGCTACAGAATCTAATGGTCATCACATGTACATACCTACCTTCACCTTTGTCACTATCAGCAGGCTATATTGGGAGGGATTATCCCCACTCTACCCTCTGTGTAGCTATAACCTTTCATCATTCATTACCTTGGTATGGCTCACTGAGGTGTTAAAGCATTTGGAGGGATACCTTGTTCATAGATTCAAGTAGAAGTTTAAAAATTCATAAACCTGCAGGTAGTTAGAACCAAAGGATTTAGAGTTGGAAGATCCTTAAGGACCATCTAATCAACCCCTTCATTTTATATCTGGGAAAAACAAGGTCTAGAGAGATTAAGTGATGTTTTAAAGCCACGTAGGTAAGAAATAGGAGAGGCAGGATTTGATTCCAAGTATTCTAACTGCAAATTTTTATACCCTTTTTTAAATGTTGCATTGTCTCCAGCCCCAGAGGTTTAAATGCTAAGTTTCTGGACATGCGGTACTTTTCTGCAAAGGTTTATACTATGGCAGAGTGAATTTGAAGTCAAGAAGCCCCAAGTTCAAATCTTACCTCTATCATTTACTAGTTATTTAATTCTGGACAAGTCACAACCTCTCTGAGTTCATGGCACATATTTCACAAGGTTATTGGAAGATTCCCATGAGATAATGTCAGTAAAGCTCTTTGTAAACTTGAAAGTGCTATGTAAATGTCAGATAGTCTTATTAGTATAATTATCCTGTATTTTTACATCCACAACTGACTCATGAAACAAAAACATAGAATGTTCTTCAAGAATAATGTAAAGTTTGCTAATAATTAAATAGTTCTTAGAGCATTTACCAATACTAATATTTTTAAATATTATGAAGTTAGACAAAACACTAGTAAGTCAATACCCTAGTAGAGCGTCTGAACTATACCTGTGTATGTTTAGAGAGAGAGAGACAGAGAGAGGGATATAGCCATGGAAGGACATCTCACAAATTCACTTCAGAGAAGTGAATAAGAGAGCTGACCAAGATGATTTTAAGTTCATGCAAAAGTAAGAATCGTTTCAGGTGATCTTTGGTCAAATCACCTTACAAGGCTCTTAATGAGCATCAACAAGCAGACCACTATGAAGAAAAGTTTCGCTTACAAGCAAACCTCTGCTGCAGTGGATCAAGGCATAGAAAAATTATGTAAAGAACTCAGTCCTTCAAACTAAGTCAACATAAACCTTGACATTTAACCACTTCAATGAAAAACTGAGCACAGATGAAGACAGCAACTAATATGTTGGAAAATATAGTCAAGGATTAAGAAATGAAAGAGGTCAAAGGCTGGTAGATGGCTTAAAATCTTCACACTTTTATATCATGAATATTTTCTTTGAAACTTGAGTGAAAAGGCACTGTATGTGGCATGTCTGAATAGCATCATTAAAAATAAGTTGACTATATTTAAGAGGCAGGAATTAACTAATTATAGACATAGCATTCATCTCAGAATCAAATCTCAGACTACTGATTGGAGAAAAGGAAAGTCAAGTTAATACCTACTTAGAAGAAAGCTTAAAGAGTAGACACTGCTGTTGTAGTAGCTTTTATGAAAACTCAATCTTTTTAAACAAGTTGTTAATTTTGAACACTGAAAAATTAATAAGAATATAGATATTGACTCTAATTATTGCTATTGCTTAAGGAATTTTAAATGATTGAAAACAATCATCGTAAGGAGAGAGCTGCAAGAGCTAAAGATATACCTAAGACAGCAAATACTTAAATTCCTCAACAAGTGCAGAATTATACAATACAACTTATTGGGCAAGAATGTTATAGAGTAGAATCTCATTTCCAAAACATTATGGAGGAAGATGGCATAAGAGAGGAAGTAGCATGGAAGGAAAGAAGGAAGGAAGGAAGGAAGGAGGGAGAGAAGGAGAAAAAGGGAAGGAAAGAAGTAGGGAGGGAGAGACAGGAAAGAAAAGAAGGATTTATGAAGCACGTACTATGTGCCAAGCACTGCGTTATAATGTTCCTTACAAAGTAGCCAGAGAATGTTTATGGGATGAGCCTAACTAGAAGGCCAACTGAGCATGACCTAGGGGACTCTACACAAGCACTCAGGAATCGATTTGAATAATACTTCATAGGATTATAGATTTAGAGCTGGAAGTTAATTTAGATGTCCAAACCTATCGTTTTAAAGAGAAAGATAACGAGGACCGAAGAAGTGAATGATTTGCCCAAAGCCACAAATACCGGTCAAGCCTGTATTTGAACCCAGGCCCTCTAGCTACAAATTCACTGCTTTTTCTACTGTACTTGGAGAGTAAAAGATTACAGGAAAATTCTAGGGAATAGAAAATATTACAAAGAGTATATTTTTACTCCAAAAAAGGCAACTGAGAGGAAGAAACTACTGACTCATATTTCTGACTTATTTTCCCTATAAAATCTTATAAGGGAAATCCATGTTTGCTTCAGGGTGTTCTTTATGAAAACATTAGAAGGACAAGCCATGGTGATTTACTATTCTAATCCCTACTACTAGAGATACTGAGACTGGTGGATTGCTTGAGCTCGGGAGTTGTGAATTATAGTAGGGCTAAAACCAATAGCATGTCCATGCTAAGTCCACCATCAATATGATGAGCCCTCAGGAGTGAGACACCACTAGGCAACCCAGATGAGAGACAGAGCAGGTCAAAGTTTCCATATCAATCCTTAGCCATGAGTGATTGCTACACTCCTGCCCTGGGCAAAATAGAGAAACTCAGTCTCAAAAAAGAGAGGAGGGGAGGGAATGGAAAGAAAGAAGGAAGGAAGGGAGGGGAGACTGGAAAAGAATACGTAGACTATGGCACATCTTTAAAATTGCACATCAGACTAAGAAATATAAAGAAAGTAAAATGTTTATTGTTTGTTGGTTTTTTAATATTTTATTATATAGAACAAAATGAATCTTTTAAGAGCTATATTTAGTCAAGGTATTTCCAACACACAAATTAAAATATTCAAGTTTATGACAGATTCAGATATGGAGATGACTAACAATCCACTAAGTACTTACGTCATCTTAGGAAACTCCCTCCCAGAGCCTGTGATCTCATCATCATAGGAAACTCCCAGTTTAGGAATTCCCTATTCACAAAGCAGATCAATAAAAGAGCCCTTCAGGCACGAAAATTAGGTGTTTCCTCTACCAACAGCAGATCAAAGCTCTGTGTCTGTGTCTTATCCTTGCTAGACAGACTCCATGAGTTATTATGACTAAAAAATTCATTACCCTGAAGCCAAACTTTTTGTGGCAAGCCTCTCCAAACTTGGCTGGTAGACAATACACATAAGGACCATCACCAACCATACTTAAAACCTATCCTGGTTAGTACTGCTGCTAGAATCTGTCATTTTCTGGTAGTCCAAATAAGCCTCATTTTACAAATGAGGAAACTAAGGCTAAGGAAGGTTGAGTGACTTGCCCAGTTTCACATATGGCACATGATGGCATTTGCACAGAGTGGCACATATAGGTGAAGTCACAAGCCAAGAGCAACACAAATAATAAGTTTCAGGCAGAATTTGAATCCAGATTTTCCTGATTTGAGGTTCAACAGTCTATCCACTAAGTCCCTTTGACATCTTTCTGATCCACAGTTATCAAACTGCATATAGGACAAGGGAAATGTGCACAAAGTTCAGACAAGGCAAGTCCTTGTTTACACCCGATTTTCCAAATGTTCTTATTCACATACGGCTACACTGAGTGTATGTAACAGAAGCAGGCAGCAGCAGGCTCAGCTTTTGCCAAAGTCAGTAGGTCAATAAATTCCTCCCGCTTCTGAAATCTGTCCCTCAGTGAAACATGGGACTCCCTTCTGCATAAGAATACAATACACACATTCCCATATCCTTGGTTTACTGTTTTTCAGCAATAGGTTGAGGAAACATACACCACAGATGCCCCAGTCCTCAAATAGCATAAGACATCATAACTGCTTTTGGCGTCTTCATGCATGCCTTTCTATTTCTCCTCAATGAATAAAATCTCCAATGGATACAAAGTATGAGACAATCCTGACAGTTCACAAAATGGTCTAGCTCTTATGAATTTATACTCTAGAATGCTTTTTGGGGGACATTATCTCTAGTAGTGCCTGACTTTTCAGACTCTGCTCTGTATTTTCCAACATAAAATTTCCATTTCTTTTTTACAGTAAGTTTTTATTGATATCTTTTACTTTTACATTGAAAAAAATTTCTCCAGTTTCCTTATTACTCCCCCTCCCAGAGAATCATCCCATTAACAAAAAGGTTTTTTAAACAAAAAGTAAAAAAAAATCAGAAAAACTAATCATGACATCAAAAAAGTCTAGACTATATCCAATACCCTATTCCTATAGACTTCCTGCAGTTTCTTGCCTCCACTTCTAATGGATATTTTGGGATGTCTGGGCAGTAGAAAAGTAAAAAGAGTGATCCCAGCCTGCATTTAGTGTTCTGTTTTGAGATTTTTCTTTTTGTTTGTTTTTTCAGACCTGTGACTCCATAGGTGTAGGGAACTTGGAAGATGGATACTCTTTCCACCAATAGAGACTGATGATTCATCTTATGGATCATAGATTTGGAGCTACAATAAACCTCAAAAACATCAAGTCTAATGAGATGAGGAAATAGCAGAGAAGTAAATGACTTGCCCAAAGTAAGTGAAAGAGTCACTGTTTTAACATATAAGGATGGTTGGTTTACATGTTCATTCACTATGTTGCTATGCCATAATTCCATAGAATGAGAGTGCTCACCAAATGAAGATACTGCAGGAGTATAAAAATAAGCAAAGGTATTTTAAATATATGTGGATGTTGTGGATAGATTTGTATGTATGCTATTTAATACAATAGTTTTATCTTTTTTTGAAATATGAATCATTAAGCTTTAAGGAAAAGTGGCCTATGAGCCAGGCACTGTGCTAAGTGTATGAAGAAAGGCAAAAATCATCCCTGCCCTCAAGGAGCTTATACTCTTTTTTTTTTTAATTTTATTTATTTATTTTAAGTTTTCAACATTCATTTCCACAAAATTTTTAGTTCCAAATTTTTTCCCCATCTCTCCCCTCTCCCCACCCCAAAACGCCAAGCATTCTGATTACCCCTTCCACCAATTTGCCCTCTCTTCTAACATCCTTCCCTTCCTTCATCCCCATATTCTCTTTTGTCCTGTAGGGAAACATAAATTTCTATATCCCATTACTTGCATTTCTTATTTCTCAGTTGCATGCAAAAACAATTCTCAACATTCATTCCTAAAACTCTGAGTTTCAACTTCTCTTCATTCCTCTCCCCCTACCCATCCCCACAGAGAAGGCAAGCAAATATATAGTTTATATATGTGTAGCTTTGCAAAAGATTTCCATAATAGTCATGTTGTATAAGACTAATTGTATTTCCCTCCATCCTATCCGGCCCCATTTCTTCTATTCTCTCTTTTGACCTTGTCCCTCCCCAAGAGTGCTTACTTCTAATTGCTCCCTCCTCCCATTTGCCCTCCCTTCCATCGTCCCCCCGACCCTGCTTATCCCCTTCTTCCCTACTTTCCTGTAGTGTAAGATAAGTTTTCACACCAAACTGAGTGTACATGTTATTCCTTCCTTGAGTCAAATGTGATGAGTTCAAGCTTCACTTTTTCCCTCTCACTTCCTCCCTTTTCCCCTCCATTGAAAATGCTTTTTCTTCCCTCTTTTATGAGAGATAATTTACCCCATTCCATTTCTCCCTTTCTCCTCCCAATATATTCCTCTCTTACCCCTTAATTTTATTTTTTAGATATCATCCCTTCCTATTCAACTCACCCTGTGCTCTCTGTCTCTCTCTCTCTCTCTGTCTCTCTCTCTCTATATGTGTGTGTGTGTGTGTGTGTGTGTGTGTGTGTGTGTTCCCTCCAACTACCCAGATACTGAGAAAAGTTTCTAGAGTTATAAATATTATCTTTCCATGTAGGAATGTAAACAGTTCAGTTTTAGTAAGTTCCTTACGATTTCTCTTTCTTGTTTACCTTTTCATGCTTCTCTTGATTCTTGTGTTTCAAAGTCAAATTTTCTTTTCAGCTCTCGTCTTTTCATCAAATATGCTTGAAAGTCCTCTATTTTATTGAATGACCATTTTTTCCCCGAAGTATTATACTCAGTTTTGCTGGGTGGGCTATTCTTGGTTTTAATCCCAGTTTCTTTGACTTCTGGAATAACACGTTCCAGGCCCTTTGATCCCTTAGTGTAGAAGCTGCTAGATCCTGTGTTATCCTGATTGTATTTTCACAATACTTGAATTGTTTCTTTCTAGCTGCTTGCAATATTTTCTCCTTGCCCTGGGAACTCTGAATTTGGCTACAATATTCCTAGGAGTTTCTATTTTTGGATCTCTTTCAGGAGGTGATCAGTAGATTCTTTCAATATTTATTTTGCCCTCTGGTTCTAGAATATCAGGGCAGTTTTCCTTGATAATTTCATGAAAGATGATGTCTAGGCTCTTGTTTTGGTCATGGTTTTCAGATAGTTCCATAATTTTTAAATTGTCTTTCCTGGATCTATTTTCCAGGTCAGTTGTTTTTCCAATGAGATATTTCACATTATCTTCCATTTTTTCATTCTTTTGGTTTTGTTTTATAATTTCTTGGTTTCTCATAAAGTCATTAGCTTCCATCTGTTCCATTCTAATTTTTAAAGAACTATTTTTTGTTCAGTGAGCTTTCGAACCTCCTTTTCCATTTGGCTAATTCTCCTTTTTAAAGTATTCTTCTCCTCATTGGTTTTTGAACCTATTTTGCCAATTGAGTTAAGCTATTTTTAAAAATGTTGTTTTCTTCAGCATTTTTTGGGTCTCCTTTAGCAAGCTGAGGACTTGTTTTTCATGATTTGCTCGCATCTCTCTCATTTCTCTTCCCAGTTTTTCCTCCACCTCTCTGACTTGATTTTCAAAATCCTTTTAGAGCTCTTCCACTACCTGAGACCACTGCATGTTTATTTTGGATGTTTGGGATCCAGAAACCTTAACTTTTACGTCTTCCCCGATGGTCAGCATTATTATTCCTCATCCAAAAGGATGAGAGAAAATACCTGTTCACCAAGAAAGTAACTTCTATAGTCTTATTTTTTTCCCTTTTTGGGGCATTTTCCCAACCAAATACTTGACTTTTGGGTCCTTTGTCAAGAGTAGGGTTTACTCTGGGGTCCTGTAAGTTCTCAGTTCCTCCAAGGTGGCATAACCAAGGGAGAGGAGTTTATTACTCAGAGGCCTCCAGCTCTGCCACACCCCAGGACCATACTCAGGGCTGAGATTCAGATCAGCTGCTCAGTTCCCCCAGGGGCTTTAGGAGGAGGTCTCCAACAATGGATGCTGGCTGCTGCCTGCCACAGCCACCTCACCACAGCCACTACCTGCTGCTGCCTGCCACCATCTGGGGCCAGTGCTAGGGGAGGACCCTGCTCCCTTCTCACTGAGTTAGAAAAGCTCTCTCACTGATCTTTGAAGTATCTTTGTCACCTATGGGTTGAGGGATCTGAGAACTGCCACTGCTGCTGGGGATTCCATCCCCCAAGGCCTGCTCTGGTCCTGCTCTTTCTGGTGCCACATGGCCCAAGCTGTGTTGTGCTCCCTTGTCCAGTGTGACAGACCTTTCCCATCAGCCTTCCAGTTCACCCTGGGCTGGAAATCTCCTCCACTCCATCGTTCTGTGGCTTCTGCTGCTCTAGAATTTGTTGAGAGTCATTCTTTACAGGTATTTTATGGGCTGTGGGGGAAGAGCTAGAGTATGTGTGTCTTTCTATTCTACCATCTTGTCCTCATCTTTTTCAAAGAGCTTATATTCTAATGAGGGAGACTGCATGTAAATAAATAGATACAAACAAGATACTTACAGAGCAGATGAAATGCAAACTTAAAGGAAGAATTCTGTAAGCTGGAATAAGACTACGTTTGTGAGCCTTGGGCAGAGTTTGAAATTGGTATCCCCTGTCTATTACTGTCCATTGGAGGCCTTGACCCTTTACTAATACAAATGTGATTTGAATTATCAGAAAACAAATACCTGCATGCCATGAAAGGCAGAGTTTTCTGGAAGAAAAAGAGAGAGAAAAGAAAGAAAGATAGAAGATAGATAGATAGACATACAGAGAGAAGAAAGAAAGATAGACAGAGAGAGATCTAGAAATAAGAAAATTATTTTGGGCCCAAGGGGTTAGGAGATTGTTCCTTCTCTTTATCCACTTCACAGATCCCTCTTCTCTAGACCCATGTACATGGTCTAGACTGAATTCAGTCATTAGGGAAGCTTTGCTGCTGATATGAGGGGCTATTCTCCCTTTCCCACACTGATTCTTGACACTCCCATCTGGGACCCCAGAATCTAGGACTTATTGATCAGATTTCAACTCCTGTACAGGGTCTCCACAAATAGGGAAATGGAGAAAATAGTAAATGTACAATATGAATCAGGAATGAGACAATTATTTCCTACACACAAAAGAAATGCTAAACTCAAAACATACACAAATGACCATTGATAGTCATGATTCAATAACAACTTAAAATTACTGTCATACACTCCTGGGAGGTTGAAACTGAAATTTTATGATGGCATAAAGAAATTTACAGGTCTAATGAACAGGCATTGTTGTATTTCAAATGGGATCTGTACTTCCTCTTAGAATCCATTCCTTCTGGTTAACTAGATCAGGGCTTATATTCCTCTTCTCCAAACCAGAAATCCTACTACACCTCTCCAAATCACAAGGTTGCTTCTAGCCTAGTTATTTCCATCTCAAAGTCATATTTTAGTTACACATACTCATGAAAGTTATACAAAGCAGAAGAGGCAACAAGGACTCTGAGCAGGGCAGGAATAAGAGCCACCCTTGTTCCACGTTTCAGTAGATGTCTATTTCACCCCTCACTAGATGTGCCAGGGTTTCATAGTGCCACCTGGGAGGTCAAAGGAAAATAAAAACAAAGGTGGTGTCACTTTCTTTTCGAAGGTTGACTGAATCATTAGCTCTTCCAGTGAAGTGAAAAATAAGAGAAAATTTCTCCATCTCCAAAGTGTCCAAATGCTGAGCTAGCACATCAAGTGAACCTTAAAGAGTCAGAGAAATACTGTACATTCTCAATGCAACCTCCATGTGCAGATAGATTTTGTTTTTCAAGTCTGTAATTTTCAAAGTTGTGATTTCACTGGTGTAGGGGGTGCCCAAGGAGAAATTCCTTTCACAGAAATATAGAAATCTCTCTGCAATCTATATTCTTAGAAAGTTTCTTGAGGCATAGAAAGGTTAAATGACTTGCCCAGGTTTACACAGTATATATCAGAGGAAGGGCTTGAACCCAGGTCTTCTGGACTCTGAGGCCAGCTCTCTAGCCTTAACTCACACACTGCCTACATACTTACTTAAAGATTTAAGGATTTGTTCTTTGTCATAGATACTCCCTCCATCATACACAACAAACACAACCCCTCCATATTTACAGAGATAGACATGAAGAGATATTGTGAATGAAAGGTTCTTCACTGTGCAGCCAGCTTTGTTGTGATGAACCTTTCTAATCTTAGTCATTCTGGTCCTTGAAGGATATGTATAGTTTTCATAAGTAAAAAGGGAAGAGGAATTTCTGGTAATGGGGATGATAAGGAGAAGCGTGTGTGTGTGTGTGTTTGTCCTTCATTGCCAAAGAAGACCATGCCATCAGAGAAGTAAAGACCTGACTTGCGCTTGACTTTGTGTTGAGTGAGGGAGGACTGTGCAGGTCACCAGCCTCACCTCTCTTCCAGATCCATCTGAATCCAGTGACCAGATATTCATCAGGATGACTGGAGATGACCCAGGATGAGGTAGTTGGGGTTAAGTGATTTGCCCAAGGTCACACAGTTAGTGAGTGTCAAGTGTCGGAGATGAGATTTGAACTCAGGTCCTCCTGACTCCTGCACTGGTGCTCTATCCACTTCACTACCTAGCTGCCCATAAAGAGAAGCACATAAAGCTAAGATAGCACAAATAGACCCTTTTTAATGAAAACAAAGGACTGGTACAGAGGAAACGAGACTGGAAAGGTAGTTTGGGCAGACTGTACAAATTTTTATATGCCATCCCAAGGCATTTAGGATTTATTCCTTTCTCAAAAGTCTTAGATTCAAAAGCTGTCATTTTATTATTTGTGATCTATTCCCTCTCCTAAGTTTCCCATGCCCTTTTTTGAGTTTAATGTAATAATTCATTTCCACAAACATTTATTAATTGCCTACTATATTCAAGGCATTGTGCTAGGTATAAAAGAAGTACAATATTGTGGAAACAGCTTTGGACTTGGAGTCAGAAAACTGGGATTCATGTCCTGAACCATCATCGATTCTAGACTCAAACTTTCTGGAGGTTTACGACCTACTAAAATTTGTCCTGTGCTGCCACAGCCTTCCAGAGTCCTGGACCAACCCTGCTCCAGCCTCCCACCCCCCCCACCCCCGCCCCCGCCACCTCCCCTGCCCCATCGCATCAAAATGATGCATTTTAAAAGATAATAGTTCCTCTATCCTACTGAGTGTTACTCCCTAGGCAATTTATACAACTAGTAAGCAGGAGAGATGATGATGACACTCAAAGTCAGGAGCTATGACTCAGTAGGCCAACTTCCCACCATTTACCATTTGGCAACTCATGGCCATGTTTTCACTGCAGTAAGAGGGTGGAGGGGACAACTGGGAGCAGGATGCAAGTCAGCATTGAAGGTACTCTAAGGTTTGAATCAAGTATTGTCCCTACAGGGTCATCCATGCTCCCAGGAACCCTCCCTCCCACCATGACACAGAAGGAAACACCAAAGAACAGAGTGTACGCAATCAAAGGACGAGCCAGCACTTACACTTGAATCTTCTCCCTCTCAATCTATCCCCTCTTAATTATCCACCCTAATAGAGGGAGTGGTACTGCAAAGGATCCAAAAATAATTTATACTGGGCTTTGGAATGAAGCCTATAATTTACTTTGCAAAAGAATTTTTCTCCTATTAAAACTAGGTTGCATTCCCTTAGCACACATCAATTGATGCTAGTGGGGAGGCAGCCCACAAGCCTGCTGAGCAATAGCAGGGAAACAAACCTCAGTTACAAAATGTGTTTCAGATCATCCAGTGTAGATATCCAAGAATTGATTGAGTCTCCTGAATCATGAGTAATGCCTCCAAACTGGGGAAGAGATGGACAGACAGAAGGGAGTAGATGGAGACCAAAAGCCATGCACTGTCCCATTCAGAAGCTCCATAGGGTTGCTGGGCAAAACTTACAAAGGACCCCTGCACCAAGGTCTCATGTCATTGCCAAAAGGAATTCTCATTCAAAATGGTTAATTCTAATTGGTCGAATTCCCCCACCCCCAAAATCCATGATTAGCAGAGGAAAAGAGCCCACACTGTATGTCCAGTGCCACATTTTTAAACACCCATAACTCTGTTATTTTAGAACCAAATTTCTTCAAACAGGGCAAAGTACACATTCCTCGTTCAGGGTTATGTACCAGGGATGCCAAGTTTGAAGTTCCAAAACAAACCTGCTTTTGAGTAATCAAAGTACAAAAAAGCATTTGAATATTTTCTGACCCACTGCAAAAAAAAAGGGGGGGGATTTTTGTTTTAACATGTAGATAACTAAAATGGTAAGTGACTTTGCATTCCACTTTCCAAAATAAATCCATTTGGAACTGAGGTTAAGCCTTAAGGAGAAGCCAAGAAAACCTGAAGGACCCCAGAGAAGGTGAGAGCTCAGCTATGGAGCAACAGATACCAAGCCTTCTTGGCATTTAGCAGCAACTGGAGCCCAATTTGTCATGGAAATAGTCTCATTATAAAAGAGGAGGTGGATTAGGAGAATAGTCACTAGACAACAATGAAGTATCAGTCATTCTCCACTGATTTTGTTAACTATCTTTGTTGGATTTCCTGGCAGAAACCCCAAGTCAAGTAATTCAATTTCTAGGTACAACAATTTCTCTCATCTGTAAAATGGGGCAGGATAGCTCCTAAGTTATCCACTGAGGTAGTATTAATAAATTAGTATTAATTAGTAATATTAATAAATTAAAACATCCACTCCCTATATAAAAAATATTGATAAATATAAATCCCATGAAGATAGAGGTCTCTTTGAATAAACTCTGTTAATCAACCAATGAGCAAGTACCTGCTAGCTACCAAGTATTATACTAGATACTAAAAGTGTCAAATAATTTATCATCTGATTGAAGATGACAATTATGGTTTATATTTAAACCAAAGCTTATACTTAAATGACTTCAAAGTGTTTTACATGTATTATCTCATTCAAGCTGTATAATAGCTCTGGTGATGCACAAAGTGCAAATATTATCCCCATTTTAAAGATAAGAAAGTTAAATATTGAAGATGACCTGAGATCAAGAGATCACACACCTAGACAAAAAAACCCACAGAATTTAAATCCAAGTCTTGTGACTCCCATGTCCAAAGCTCTTTCCTCTACACTATATGCACATACTAGGGATTTAACAAATATTGATTTGAATTGTTGTATTAAAATTCAAGAGGGACATGAGAAACTTAAGGAGGGTCCAGATCAGAGAGAATAAAATTCCAGGGCTGAAAAATGAAAATTTAAAGAAAAGAAGAAAGCTCAAATTCCCTAGTATGGCATTTAAAACCTTTTACAACCTATACTCAACCTACCTTACCAGGTACATTTCACTTTTACCATCTTCACTTTTACTCATCAGAATGGTCTATTTCTGCTTCCTCATCTCCGTATTTCCACACTCCCAAAAGAATACCCTTTTCCTTTTTTATTTATGGAAATTATACCCATCTTTTAAGACTCGCCTCCAATCTCACTGGCTCCCTGACCACCCCAGCCTGATGTGATCTCTCTGTCCCTAGATTTAGTATCTCTGAAGCTCATTTAGAACTTGGTATTTCTGTGTTATGATGTGAGTTTTTAATCTCTTCATATGTATCAGTCTCATTTCACCAGCTAGAGAGTAATCTCCCTGAGTGCAAGGATCATATCCTAAATTACTATCTATGGGAGACAACAGTATAATGGGAAGAACACTGAACCATGGATCAAGTGACCTACTCAAGTTTCAAATCTTGACAGTTAGTAGTTGAATGACTCTAGAGGAAATCTCTTAGCTTATCTGTGCCTCAATTTCATCATCTGGAAAATGGGAACAACTACATACTACCCATCCAACTGTTGAAAGGAATGCTGTTGGTTTACCCAAACTCTGCATCAGTGTGAGTTATTTTTGATCTTCTTCCATCAGTATGAGTTATTTTTGATCTTCTTCAATATCTTATACACAGTAGGTGGACAGCTGGGTGGTGCAGTGGATAAAGCACCAATGCAGGAGTCAGGAGGACCTGGGTTCAAATCTCACCTCAGACACTTGACACTCACTAATTGTGTGACCTTGGGCAAGTCACTTAATCCCAGTTGACTCATTCTGGGTCATCTTCAGTCATCCTTATGAATATCTGGTCGCTGGATTCAATGGCTCTGGAGGAGAAGTGAGGCAGGTGACCTGCACAGCTCTCCTTCACTCAAAAAAACGAAGTCAAGCGCAAGTCATGTCATTATTTCTCTGATGGCATGATCTTCTTCGGCAACAAATTATGAACACATACATACACAGTAGGTATGTTTAATAGATACAAGTTGTTTGACTGCTAGATCATGAAGAGAAATCTCAAACATGATTTCATATTTCTATCAGAATAGACATTGATCAATTCTCCATCTTGCTAGGGTTATTTGAAGAGGATGTTTGTGTTTTATATCCCTCATTTCCAGTGCAGTTCCTGACACATAGCAGGAGCTTCATGAAGTAATAGGAAAACACTGGCCTTGGAGTCAGAGACTAAGTTCAGATCCTGGCCCTACCATTTATTACCTTGTGTAATTTGTAAAACCAAAATGAGTGGTTTGGAGTAGAGGTCTATGAAGACTCTCCCAGCTCTGGATCTGTGATCCTAACACAGAGAATTAGATTACCTCTCAAGTTGTTTCCAGCTCTGAGTCTATAATACAATGAGCCTATGAACTGGACTAAGATGGAAATAAGAAGAAATGAGTGAAGTGCTGCCATTCAACACGTCCAGTGTTCATTTGACATGCTGGAGCATTTTTAGAGAGTGAGGGTTCCTAATGGCAATGGGCAGTTATGAAAATGGCATCTTTGAAGATATTGAAGTCATCCCAAAGATCAAATTCATGTGCTGCCGGAGGTCTTCCAGAAGTCTTCTGTGGTTTTATATTTTGGGGTTTTGCCTTTGTAACCCTGCTGTGACTAGCACATAGTAGACTCTCGATTAGTACTTGTCCACCAACTAAGAGGCCCTAGAACATGCCAGATTGTCTTTTTGAAGGAAAAAACCTACTTACTATGTACAGACAAAAACAAAACTTCCAAGAGAGTCCTGATTTAACATTTCTACCTTTACTAAAACATCCCTAGCATTTCAACAAATGTCTTTTCTAGTCTCAGTAACAAAATGGATTCTCATTCTATTGTTGCCAAATGTTCCTTAACTTCCATCTTACAGTTACTTTAGGATGCAGACTCCTAGAGGTTAAGGACTGCTTGCCCATGATTCCCTTTGCCTGGTGGTAGCAACACCATAACCAACCTGGCATATAATAAATGTTTCATGGTAATAACCATTTTTTGGTGAGGACTTGTGATTTCATCTTTGTAGGGAGCTCCCTGATATAAAAACTCCCTCCACTGATCTTAGTAACTTGCTTGTAGCTTCTAGTCTGAGAAACTTGGCTCTGGAACGAATATGTGAAGTGATTTGTCCAGCGTTCCTTAGCTAGTATGCATCAAAAATAGAACTTGAACTCAGGTCTTCCTGACTCTAAGAACATACATGTGGCCTCATGACCTCCAGTTCCCCACCCCTGGAAAGAAAAATCTCTGACACCCAACTTTCTGGCTTCAGAGAGCTAGAAACAAAATAATTTTGCATACCAAGCCAGAAGGAAAAGAGATTATTACTCCAATAGGCTGGTATATAATCAATGATCATTTTCTACAACCATCCCAAATCCTTAGTCACATATCAATTACTTCAGCATCAACACTAAGCATCAAAATGAATCAAGAATTAGCTATTGTTGTCCAATCAGTGAAGAGCTCTAGAATCTACTGGAATAGACATAATATGAATTGTGTTCCCTGCTGATTATGAAAATGTCACAACTGAGCTGTTGTCTGTGGGAGATGCCCTAGGAGCTTTCATGAGATCATAGACTGAGGGCTGGAAGGGACCCCCAAGGCAATCTAGTCCAAATGCTCTCACTTTATAGATGAGAAAATGGACACCTGAAGAGGGGTGACTTGCCCAAAGTCTCACAAATTTCAAGTGGAATTGTAACTTGTATTCTCCAACTATTTAGCCGGAGCTCTTTCTATGTTCTTGGACTCTTTCTCCTCCTTCCTCCCTCCACCCAAACCCATTTTCTTGAATGTAAGATGGCAGAAGGCTGTGGAGGTCATGTCCTCAAGTAGCTAACAGAAATGCTGTCACCCATCCCAAGAAACTTTTAGTCCTCTATGGAGTTTTGTCACCTAAATTTGTTTGCTCCATTTGTCCCAACTATGGATATTCCCAAGACAACTTGCAAACTGCATGCAACCTCCTAAATTTGTTTGTGACCTCCTAAATTTTCTGTGCATTTAACTAACTTTCCTATGCTAAGGTCAAATCCATGACCTTGGGTCTAATTCGCACTGAGCTTTTAACTGCTCTCCCCCAAGTCAACCCCAAGCTAGCTGGATATGGATAGAACCTTGAAGGAACTGGGCTGGAGAGGGTGCCCAAGGCATATATGGGAAGCTATGGCCATGTCAAACTAGACAGACAGGAATGATGGATAATATCCTCAATCATATCATTTCCTATTTCTAGCAGTGGAAAGCCTTGATCTTCCCTCTTTCTTCCTCATTCCACCCAAGCCCATTCCCTTGAATGTAAGGTGGCAGAAGGCTGTGGAGTTCATGTCCTCAAGTAGCTAACAGAAATGCTGTCACCCATCCCAAGAAGCTCTTAGTCCTCTATGGAGTTTTGTCATCAACTCTTTAGTTCCTTGCTGCAGCTTTAATCAAGTTTAGGTTTGGGTCCATTGTAAGATAAACAGAAGGGTTAGGTTCCCCTGGACCAGGAGTGAGGAACCTGAATCCTCAAGGCCACATGTGGCCTCCAGGTCCTCAGGTGTAACCCTCTGACTAAATCCAAACTTCACAGGACAAATACCCTTAATAAAAGGATTTGTTCCGTAAAACATAGACTAAGTCAAAAGGCCACATGCATGGATCTAGAAAGCCACATGTGGCCTCAAAGTCACAGGTTCCTCCCTCCTGGCCTGGAATATGGGGCAGCCAGATGGTGTAGCTAGAGTTCTGGGCCCAAGAGGCAGGAAGACTTGAGTTCAAATCCAGCCTCAGACACTTCCTAGCTATATGACTGAGCAAGTCACTTAAACTGTTTACTTCAGTATCCTCATCCATAAAATTACAATAATAGATCCTGTCTTTGAAGTTCATTGTGAAGATCAAAACAGATATTTGTAAAATGTTTGCCACAGTGTTTGGCACATAGCAGGTATATATCGTGCTAGTTATTATCAACATCACCATTAGTAGCTATTCTCCATCCTTAGTGAAGTCCTTGCTGAGAAGCCTAGCAGGGCTCTCCAAGGCTTGGCTTATCTTACAGGTGGGCAGAGTAAGCATGCCCCCATGTGGTGTGATGATGATGACAATAAGTATTTTTCCCTGATCTACCCGAGATTCTGAAGTTCCTAACACTAAAGGTCCTTGTTACCAGGATGAGGCAATACATTAACCCAATACCGGTTTGTCCAATTAACCTCTTCTCAGTAGGGGAGCACATAGAGCTGAAGGAATGGAAAGGAGAGTCTATTAGTAAGTTTGTGGGTAGGAAAAAAAAGAGTCCAAGATCATGGAAAGAACCCCAGCTAAATAGTTGGAGAATACAAGTTACAATTCCACTTGAAATTTGTGAGACCTTGGGCAAGTCACCCCTCTTCAGGTGTCCATTTTCTCATCTATAAAGTGAGAGCATTTGGACTAGATTGCCTTGGGGGTCCCTTCAAGCCCTCAGTCTATGATCTCATGAATTTATGGGGAATTCTGAGCAGTCAATGGAAAAAATAAGGGAATAAGGTGCCTTGAGGAGGGCAGAGGAACTTCCATCACAGTGACTAGATGAAAGGGCCTCAGATCAATTATGCCTCCCCCTGCCAATTCTGGCTAGGGTTAATTCTGATTCAGGGTCGTCTGTTTCAATTATTGCGGGACCTAAGTCTCTATCATGACAATCTGCTCAAATTGGTCAGTAGGACTTCTGTCATGAAATGTAGGGAAAAAAACTGGTCAGGGGTCCCAGTATTAGGATGACCAGTAGTACAAAAAGGCATCCCGTGAGGCCAGTGGCATTCAGAGGAGTAGCAGGCAGGTGATGGGGGAAGGGATTGGGGGGAGGGGAATAGTCAGAAAAAAACACATGCAAAAGATGAAAGAAACTAGGGATTATAAGATGGAGGTGAATAGAGAGCCCTTTTGGACACAGGGAACAGCCTACACAAAGATAAGGAAATGCAGCTGAAGTATCATATCTAAGTAACAGCAAGAAGGACAGTTTGGCTAAACTGTAGAGAGCAGGAATGGGGAGTAATGTAGAATAATTATGGATTGCTGGGTTAGAGGCAGGTGTAAAGGATTTTTAATGTCAAACAGAAGAGAATGGGATTGGTCTCTATACACTGCCTCTAAAAGACACAATGCAAAAATGCATACCAGCAGCCGGGCATCCCAGTTCACAGAATTATGGAATCCGAGAACTAGGATAGATCTTAGAAGTCATCTAGAATGAAACCCCACTCCAATATCACCAACATCTAATCTATGCTTCATCCAGCCTTCAGCCTTAGGCTGCTAGACAGGATGGGCTGACACTATTGAAAATCCTAAATGTCCAAAATGACCACTAGATTTATAGTTTTCTTCCCTCTCGATGGTACCTCCTCCTCCCTGGGATAACAGCCCTTCTCCAGCTTTAAATGGATATTTAATTAAATAGCAAGGAAAGACTGCAAGGAATCTTTACAACAGCTTCCTCTTGAATATATGGCCTGGGCTCTATATCTCTCCAGTACTTGGCAATGATATGAATTGGCCATGCGATAAGAATCAGAAACCAGTAGTTTCCCACCACCAATCATCTAGTTTTGGAGACAGCTACAAAGCAGGCAAAAGCTCACTCATTCAGGACTGTGACTCTCCTAAACAACTTCTGCTGACCTTTCAGTCACCATTGTTTCATCTTCATTCCCACTCACACTCTGTCCCCTAACCCTCTACTCTAAATAACAGCTAAATTATTTTCCCCATTTAGATCTACTTGTTTGCCTGCTCGCCACCACCACTACCAAAAAAAAAGAAATCCTGGGCACTATGAAATAGCAAGCCCACATTTTACCTAGGTGGAATGCAGAGGGAATATTTTCCTTTTGATATTAAAAAGTCCTCCCACCAATTAAGTAAACATTGGCTACCCCAGAGTTCTGGTATGTTCTTGCAGAATGCAGCTGAGCACAAAGCCAAAGGTTTTTTTTTCAAATGTCAAAAGGAACCTTAGGCTTTGGCCCCAACCCCAGGGAAGAGATGAAAATGTGCGTACACGTGTCAGAATGCCAACTGCAACTGTACGCATGTATTACCATGGTTAGCTAGCTCGGGTGTCAAAGGATTTGGGAGAACAACAGAAACTTCTTTGCAAAAGGACTTTCAGAATTCCCTCTTCTCTTTTTCTGACATATGCTCAGCTGAGATGAATTGCGAAGCACTTGGCAGGACCTCCACAACTAGGCAATTTTTGAATGGCGTTGGTAAACGAAGCAGGCGCCATGTGCAAGGGTGTGGTGCCAAGTTCCACTCTGCTGCCTCTCCCAAGACAGCCACAATCCTCAAAGCTGGGTCAAAAGAAACCAGCAGAGCTAGGCCTCCACCCTGCCTCCCCTTGGTTCTCATGCTTTAGAAGGATCAGGACACAAGCAAGGCAAAGAAGAGTTGAATAATCATCTGAGCTGTACCCAGATGCCAATGTAGATTACTTAATATCTCCAGGAAAGAGTTCCAGTCATCAGAAACTGATAGTTTAATAGTATCTATTCTGAGTCTTGAAATTAGAGATGGGATATAGCAGATGCTTCTTTGTCTCTGATTTGCTGAGTTGCTGTGGTTAATCCACATTACTTCTCTGTCCATTGGTTTATCATCCATAAAATCAAGATATTCCCTGATATCCTTACCTTCTGTCAAAGGGAAGCCAAGATGATTGAGAAGAAGAAAGTTTTTCACATGAAAAGGTTTCTCACAGGTATACAAAGAAGATCACTATACTTGATTAGAGGCAACAATCATTTATTTAGGGGTCTATTATGGCCAGGCACTCTGTTAGGCACTGAGGACAGAGACAAAAATTAAATCATCCCTTCCCTTAAGGAGTATACATCCTACTGAGAAAAAAACAATGTATACAGCAAAGTGGATATAAAATATGTACTAAGTAAATACAAAGTAATCAGGAGAGAGGAGAATGCTAAGATTTGGGGAGATTGAGGAAGGTTTCATGTAAGAGGTGATGCTGGAGTTGAGTCTTGGAGGGAGATGAAGGTCGCATGGAGCAGAGTTGAGAGAGAGCATCCTAGGCATGGGTCCAGTATGTGCAAAATAAAATAAGTACCATGAGCAACTAGGTAGAGCAAAAGATAGAGCACTAAGTCTGGAATTAGGAAGACTGGAAGACCCTCAGATGTGAGTTCCAATCACAATACTTATTAGCTGTGTGACCGTGGGCAAGTCATTAACCTCTGCTTGCTTCTATAAGATGGGGACAATAACAATACTTCTATCTTGGGTTTTTGTGAGGATCTTTACAGACCTTTCAAGCACTACATAAGTGCTGGCTATCATTCTTAAAAATGTTCCTGTTCCAGCTGTGATTACATGGTCCTATGATTCTCTTTCCATTTACCCCAGGTTCTAAGTATAAGATCAAAATTGTTCTTCATTAGGCAGGACCAAGTTGCCTTTGTTAAGCACCAGGCTGTAAGAAATTGGCATTGTACTATCTCTAGAGTCTATTCCTGGTAACATCTTCAAACATCAGCTGGCCCCAAAGGCAAGTTGCACCTTTTTTTAATCAAATGGCATTTCTGTGAGCAACATTTGTTTTCGTTTGCTGCCAAGGAGACAATCTGGCTTTCATTTCCTTTGAAGAAGAGCACTGTTATGATGAGAAAGGTCTACACTGGGGATAATTAGGTCAAACACATGAGCCCATCCAGCTGCTTGTGGCATCACTCAACACCCCAACGATGCAGTTCCCCTAAGATAAAGGAAACTACACTAAGAATAAAGGCACATGCCACAGGTTCCAAATCAAGGGATGTGTCTGTTGGGAATTACTCCCTCTTTGCCCTCAAAAGATGATGTTTAAAAACCTTAAAAGGCAATTATTACTTCTCATATCTGAAAAACTAAAAGAAAAAAAAATCAATGAGTCTTTTATGGACCAGATGGCCTTTCTACCCTGAAGAATGAATTCACAATCCCAGTAGATGGTAATGTTGGAGTGGTAGTATTCTCAGAATTAGAGTCTCCACCACATTATTGAGACTCTATATGGACATGCCCTAGAGAAAAGAGAAGGGTTTAGAAGGTCCTATTCAGGACACAGCTATCATTAAGTGTGGGACACAAATCCGTCATTGCCAAATTCTTCTTTTGTTCACCATACCCCTGACCTCAGGCAGCTTAACAATAAAGCCCTGCAAACAAGAATCTCCAGGGGAACTCATAGGAGCACAGAGAGAACATGTCTACAGACTCACAGTGAAATATACCCAAGAACAGCCAGACACCACCATCATGCTGCTCAGTATCATGGAAAGAGTTTTGAACTTCATCTTCTCTGTACTGGCATTCAATAGCTCCAGCATGGAAGAGAGGTATCAGTCCTCCTCAAGTCCATTAAAAACAGTTGTTTCTTTGTAATTCTTGAGGATCAGCTGCCCTGCCTTCCTGACTGTGCTAATATATCATCTCTCACCCACCTGATTATGTGTTGTCACGTCCACTAGAAAAAGCAATTTTCCCTAGTGTAATTGGCACATAATAAGCATACCACACATAAGACCTTCCTGACCATTGCTACTATTAACCCAACACGTTATAACCAAAGCCCCACTCTCATAACATTCAGCCAATTTTCCACTTATAAATCTAACTGTGACATTATTTCACCTAGCAATCCAATCTAATAAAGATTTGGGTACCTGCCTTGTGTTAGCCACTGAGGGATCAAAGCAAAATGAAAAACAGTTATGTTCTCCTAGAATCAATTAACAACAATATCATAACAGGACGTTTCTGTTTGTTCATTTCAGTCATGTCCAACCCTTTGGAGATTTTCTTGGCAAAGATACTAGAGTGATTTGCCATTTCCTTCTCCAGATCATTTTACAGATGAGGAAACTAAGGCAAAGGAGGTAAATGACTTCTCCAGGGTCACACCTAATAGTTATTGTCTGTAGTTAAATTTAAATTCAGGTCTTCCTGATTCCAGGTCTTACATTCTATCCACTGAGCACCTTAATGGATAGAGACCCGGCCTTGAAACTGGAAAACCTTGACTCCTACCTAGCCAATATAATGGCTATGTGACTCTTGGAAAGTCACTTAACCTCTCAGTGTTCTAGGTCAAGTGTTCTGAACCTGAGATCTATAAAGTTATTTTTAATATTTTTATAATTACATTAAATATAATTATTTCCTTTGTGACCTTAATATTTTATTTTATGCATATGAAAATGTTATTCTGAGAAGGCTTCACCAGATTGTAAAGAGATCCATGACACCCCCAAAAAATGGTTAAGCACCTTTGTTCTAAACAATTCTCTAAGATTGTATATTGCAAAGAAGGTACTAACTAACCTGTATTGATAGAGGGCCTTTTGCCACCTGGGAACTCCCACACCAACACATGTCCCATTCATATCTTTATTCAAGGTTAAATACTCTGTATTCCCTTCTCTCCCTGGCTCCATTTTCAAGCCAATAATTTTTATTTCTTTGTTCTATGACTTGGGGTTGGGTTTTTTAATAATTTATTTGTTTTAGATTTCTAAAGCCTCTGATTTCTGCAGCCTCATCATTTGCCAAGCAATTCTTGCAAATTTCTCCACTCCCTCATGTTACAAATCAGAAAACTCAGTGAACCAAAACCAAATAAAATCAACAAGTACACATTAGACATCTGCAGAGTGTGGAGAATGCTATGCTAAGAATTGAACAAGGGACACAGTATAGGGAACACAAGTCCCTGCCTTTAAGGCATTTATAATCTAGCAGGAAAATAGAGCACCAACACAGACAGGGATAATTAAAAGAAATTCAGCAAGCATTGATTAAGCACATTCTGTGTGCAAAGAGAAGGAAATGGCAAATCACTCCATTATCTTTGCCAGGGAAACCCCATGGATATTATTGGCATGTGCAAGGTGCTACAGATAGAAAGAGAGAATGAAACGATCAATAACAAAAACCATCCTGGGAGATAATTGATTAATACAGAATTTTATATGCTCACTGCATTGGAGAGTTAAAAATAAAAAAGAGCTATGTAAAAAATTCAAACCCAGCGAGTTAGAGACAAGTCATCTAGATTCGTTGTGCCAATTACCAGCATTGTCAATCTGCCATGATGCCCACGGAGCTATCCTACCTAGATTTTGATGGCAAAAGAAGTAGGTAGAAAGCCAAATGTTCTTTCTACACATTGATTAAACAGAGGCTCTCACTTTGTACTCAGCATAGAAACAGAAATAGCATTTTTTAACGTTCAGTTAATCTTTTTGCCCATTGATTAGCCCTAAGAGGTCCACAAATTGTAAAAATTCAATAAAAAGAATAACTCAAATTTATTTAATGCTTAAGCATTTCCAAAAAAAAAAGGCACTTTATTCACAACCCTGGGAGACAGATACTATAAGTTTTATGATCCCCATTTTACAAATAAAGAAACTAAAACTCAAAGAAATTAGTTCACACATCTGGTCTTAGAGCTGGAACTCAAACCCAGGTCTCCTAATTTCAAGTTTAGGAACATTTCTACTACGTCAAAAGAAAGAATGACTCCTTCCTTCCTATGTCTACCATTGTTGGTAAACCTTATTCCTATCAAATCTCAAATTATTATGGGGTAGGATTATTAAGAAAAGGACCTCTTCAAGAGTGAAGAACAAACAACCATTAATGAAAATTAAAATTATTTAGCTTGCATTCTAATAATAAGGGATTCAGATATCCCTCACCATGTCCTCTTACCAAACATTCTGATGCTAACACCCATATCATAGTCCTTCAACATGACATGTATCACTTCAGTGTAGTGGCAGAAGACTGAAGAAGGCAGGGACAATTTAGAACCTCAGATATAATAAGCAAGCTTCTTTTAGGGTGTTTGGTCCAATGTTCATTTTAGCAGGATTTCTTTCCAATTAGTATTTATTTGTTCATTCAATAGCTCTTTATGGGTCACCTACTAAGTGCTAATCACTTTCCACTCAAGGTCGTGGTTGACCTACAGAACTTTAAGGTTTATAAAGTATTTTATAGACATTATTTGATCCTCACAAAAACTCTTGAAGGTAGATACCATTATTTTCCTCTGTATACACATGAGGAAACCAAGGTTCGGAATGGATTAGTGACTTGTCCATGGTCCTACTGTCAGTAACTGAACTTAGGTCTCTCAATTCCAAACCCAACCCTATTGTCTGTGGCTATGCCATGGTGCAAATAGAATTGAAGTGGAGATTTGCTCAGTTTAGAGAGCAAGAGAGATCCTTTCTTAATATTTCCCTTATAAGCCCAACTTTATCTTGCAGAACTGGCCACAATCAAAGGAAATGAACAAATGATTTTCAGAATAAGGAAAGCAAATCATCAACAATGCCACCTCCTGCATCCTCCTGCCCCTACAACTTAGACCCTGTCCTTGGGACCCTGGTCTCTAATCTTTGCTTCATCTCAACCATAACTCAGGCTGATACATACTTTCCAGCCACTTTTAAACTAGGCAACAGGACATAAAGCTTCTCTCACTCATTTTAATTCTAATTAGAAAGTAACCTCATTGAGGGTTTAGACTATCTTGTTTGTTAATATTTATGTCCCTAGCACCTAGCATACTACTTGGCATACAGTAAGCACTCAATAAATGCTTTTTAATTCATTATGACAGAATTGTACAAATCTATAAAAATAAGGAAAATATAGATGAAAATAACTCTCAGGTTTTACCTCATTGAGGGAAGTTACCACCTCCCCTCAAACACACATTAATTCACTATTGGCAAAGTTGTCCTAGACATTTGGGGAAATAACTTAGAATTAGGGGAAATATAAAGGATTTCACTGTTTATACCTTGTAACTCAGCAACCTCACTACTGAGCATAAATCCCCCAAAACCTCAAAAATAGAAAGGTCACCAATACAGTAAAACATTCATAGCAGTAGTAGCAAAAAATTAGAAACAAAGTGAGAGTTCATCATCTGGGGGACTGCTAAATAAATTTTAACACTTAAATGTTGCCAAGAAAAAAAGGGAGAAATTCAAAGAAACACAGACATGCAAAATGATGTAGTATATAAAAAGTTTTTGTTGTTCAGTTGTTTCAATCATATCTGATTATTTGCTGCCCCATTTGGGGTTTTTTTTGGCAAAGCTACTGGAGTCATTTGGCATTTCCTTCCCCAGCTCATTTTACAGATAAAGAAACCGAGGTAAACAGAATTAAACGACTTGCCCAGGGTCACACAGGTAGTAGGTATCTGCAGCCACATTTGAACTCAGAAAGATGAGTCTTCCTAACTCCAAGCCTGGCACTCTAATCTCTCAGCCATGTAGCTGCTCCAAATAGAAAGTAAAATCAAGTAAAAATAGAAATTATATATAAAAATAATATAAATAAAAATTACAGTACAAGATGCCTAACTCAGGTTGCAATGAACAATCATAGTTCCAGACAATAGGAGCTACAACATACATCCCTCTCCATCAAAAAGTAAGATACTGTAAGTATGAAATGTGGTACATACATCTTCAGATTCAGTTGCTTTATTGGTTAGTTTTGCTTAAATATATTTTCTTTGTTACAAGAGTGTTCAAAAAAACAATGGAGGAAGTATAACAGGATATATAGAAATGAATGTTTTTTTTAAAAATCATCACTTTAAAAAAATGGCAAGAGGGAATGAGCCACAAGATAGATTGTACCTCATATGACACCCATGATTTTCCCAGACCTGTTTCCATCTGGTAGGAAATTTTTTAGGGAATAGGCTGGGTCTTCCCACTCCCATATTGCTTGTATAGTAAGAACATATGGAAGAGTACATCATTGACCAGAAAAGGAAAGAGAAATTGAATAAATGAAAAACATCTTCTTTTTTTCCTTTAAAAAAATTGTTTTAATACCTCATCCACTTGTCTTGCCTTAGTCTAACTTCCTCTCCTGGGGTATATCTGCAAGGCTCATTAACAAGAAATGCTGGCATAATCCACACAACAAGCTTGTGACTTCAGCACCTCAGTTTCTACTTGGAAAGCTGCAGCTGTTCTCCAACAAAGCCATATTACATCTTTCTCAAGAGATCACCATCAGCTACACTGTAAGCAAGAGCCAACTAGGATAGGAAGATTTGAGGGAAGGAAGAGAGGGTGAAGAAAATATCCCCTCTCTAGTATGGCCTGTGTATGGAGAACCCATCAAGCCTGACTCCCATCCTTATGTTTTCCTGAACCTCCCTTCCCCCAGGAGTGCCAGTCAGTAGCTTCCTATGGTCTCCAGGCCAGATGGCATGGCTCACGTGACAAGGAGCATGGTTAATATCTGGGGGCAGAGAGGTGGGGGTGGGTATCCTCACATGTGCAGGCTCTCATTCTTTAGATTTTGCTCCCTAGGGCCAGGAGGAGGGAATTGTGGTTTCACAGTATTCATTTATTAATATAATTGCTGTCCTAGCTGGCTGGGCTAGAAGTGAATTCACAGCAGGGTTACTGCACTGTTATGATCAGGGTGGGGATTATAAAGAATTGTAATTGTTGGTAATACAAATGGAACAGAACTTTCTTTTTTAATTTTCTTTCTCTTTTCCCTAATATGTGTCTTTAATGTGTGATTGAAGAGGCATCAGGTTGTCTCATGTAACAACAGTACTTGGGGAAGAAAAAAAAAGAACCCTGCTATGTGGCACATTCAGCGTGAGAGGAGAGGTGATTGCAGATGCAATTATACTGTAAATCCCCAGCAGCTGTTTGACCTCCCTTCTTTTCTCTCTTTACTGAAATTCCCCAGTGAACAGTAAAAGGGGAAGATGACAGTGTGCTACAGATGGTAGTCATGGGGTGTGTTTTTAATGGAAATGAGAAAACATCTTTTTTTCCAGAAGGTACTAAAAGATAACCCTCTCTTTTCAGCCTAAAAGTATGGCTAGATACCTACCATATTTCCTCAGCATCTTCCTCTCATTCCGCACACCAGAGGGAGGGGATGTCACTGATGAGCTTTCAAAGCATCCTCTGCTTCCCCCTCTGTCCCTGAAATACCAGTGCTCAACAACTGATGAATACGTTTTCTTTTGTGGGATAAGAATGAATGACCTTTTCCCCTGGATTCCTATCCAGAGGGGTTCAGAGAGAACTCAGCCTGGCCCCCATACCTCCGTGGGAAAGAGCGTCCAGACCTTAAAGCTTGACAAATGCCCCCAAATGCTTTGAAAATCACTCAGCGTGATTGCTCACTCCCTGCACAAATGTTCAATGGTGTGATGGGAGTTGCTCCTCAGTCTTTGCCTTGTGTATGGCCCCCATACACAGGAATGAATCACAAGTTAAATTCACCCCACTTGTTTTGTCTTGGGAACAGTTTCAAAATGGAGAGCCGGTGAGGTCAGTTTCCAAGGAGAATCTATCACATGGCCCCAGTAGACATTTCCACCTTTGCAAATCATTAACTAAACTCAAAGGACAAATTAGTACTTGTAGGTCACCACCACCCTGCGAACATAGGAGAAACATGCACGCACACAGACATACACACACGCACACACACACACACACACACACATACACATGCACATCCCTCCAGTCAACCACTCAACTAGGACTTAAATCACATTTTCTTGTCCGTGGGCCAGAAGTCAATGGTCTAGCTTTCTGCTCAGAACTGTGTCTTAGAACCTCAGTGAAAAGCTCAAAACAGTGAGTAACAAAAATGGTTTTAGAATCAGTGTGTGTTATTCATTTTTGTGGCCTGCTGACAAAATTACAGTAGAAGTTAGGTCAAAAGGATCATATAACCATAGACTTATAACTTGAAGGAACCTTAGAAACCATCTAGTCCAATCGCTTCATTTTACAGTTGTCTCACCGAAATAGCTTCATTTTTATAAATGCCTCACTTACAAGACTTCGTTGGTACAAAACTGAGATGCAGAGGAATTAAGAGATTTGCCTCTGGTAGTAAGCGAAAGATTAAGAGAATTCAGACCCAGTCCCTCTTCTTTCAAATCTTACAATCTTTCCACTGGAGGTGAGCCATGACAAGGGTGAAGAAGGAAAAGAGGGGAAGATATTGGAAATATCCTGTAAGATCACAAATGAGTTTGAGCCTATTTTAAGCTTTCTGGACTTGATTTTACCCACTTTTTCCAAGTGTTTCATTTATCTACAATTGAGTCTATGGACATTGGCCATCAGCAGATCTACTGCAGATAATCATTGATCTTAAAAAAAAAAAAAAGGTTCATTGTATCAGATTCATTACTTCAACTTTTTAAATCACTTGACTTTTTTGTTGTATGTTCCATTTATATGTCTCTGTGCTATTCATTAAACTGATTATCCTAATAGTGGTCCAATTCTTTCATGCAGTCATCAGTAAGAAAGAACACACCTGTCACCTGAGCTCTAGCTCGTAATTGATTGACTCATCTTCAGCATCCACAGGGACCTCTCTATTGTTTTTTGTCTCTTCTGTCATATTTCACTACTTCAAAAGATATGTGTTTTCAAAGGTCTTAGTAGTCACTTCACTAACACAGTTCATGACCCACTTCCATACCTTAGCAGATGATTTCATGAGTTGTTGTGGCTGAAAAACAGTGATGATGATGACTCATTACCTGGTGACCAACTTCGTGGTGATGATAGAGACACTGTGCTGAGCTGTAAGAATACAAAGCTAAAAAAGAAATAGCCTCTGCTCATTGCCCAGAGTTTCTCAGATGGAAGACACACGTAACTGCTGCTACACAGCTGAGAACTACCTACCTATATGACCTAACCACAGGAAACATAATTTGACTGTAGTACACGATTTAGAAAACTATGGTTGTTGGGCAGTTCTTTCTTTTATTGAATAAAGTTTTATGGAAGTATCCTAACAATTAAAGCTATTGGCTACCTTGGGAGGTAATAAGTTCCCTGACATTGGAGCTCCACAAGCAGAAACTAGAAAACTACAATCAGGAATAAGGCACGACATAGGATGAGCTTTGAAAACCTTAAAATGGTACATAAATACTAGCTATCGTGGGATTACTGGCATCATTGTAGTAGAGCAGATTCATATAATCAAGGGGATTAAATTAGATGGCTGCTGAGAATCTTTCTAAAAAATAGCACTTTTTCTTAGTCTGGACCTTTTATTTCATTGTTGAGGGTAACTTGCGGCATAGAGCCTTCTTCAATGAAGAGTAGCAGATTCTCTTTAATTAAGAGACTTAGAGTTACCATGTGTCACTGAAGCATTAATAGTGTGCCAAGAGTCACATGGTCATTATGTATTAGAAGGGGTACTCTCACCTGTAAATTTCATTCTGTAGCTACATAGAGCAAATAGTAGAAAATCATTTATTTAGAAAATGAGAAGAAAGAAAGAGAAGAAACTGTCAAAAAATGTAGGAATATAGTATGAATGGTCATGGGAAAAAATGGTGAAACTGATGTATAAAAAGAAAATCACAATCCCAGTGAAAGTTTAAAAAAGTCTTGTAATAACAAGTCAAAAGCAATGGACAGTAACTGACACCCAATACCTTTGGCAGATGAAAACACAATTCATTTGATCAATTAATCAATCAGAGGTGTGAACAAGGCCTGGACATCTTCATCCAATTAAGGAATTTCCCCTAGTTGTGACAGGGAATCTGTTAAAAGGGCTCACATGAAACCAGTGAGCATTCAACTATAGATCAGCTCAGTGGATAGGGAGTTGAAAGTGTCCCTTGATATTCCCTGGGAAAGTAATTTCTTGGGGCTCTGGGGGAAGGAAAGCACCTCTGCTTTCAGCCTCAGAGTCTTCCTACCCACCTTGGCAGTGGAAGATTTGGCTTTTTTCATCAATGACCTGTCTCCTGAGACAACAGCAATTAACAGCAGTGTCTGCATTAGGAGATGAGAACAGACAGTATGAAATGGAGAAAAGATTAAAGGCTGTCCATGGAGACCAGTAGAAAAGTTATACCATAACTAAAGGAGATATTTTGGGGACTCCAGCAAAGGGACTTCCAACTATCAGGAGAGTAAGTTACCCCTTTTTCACACATACTCTCCAAATTGAAATTCACTTGCCCCTGACCTTTGTCTATAATAACAAAAGAATGTGTCACATATTTGGGGGAGGTGAGATATTTTTTATGAGGTAATAGGGGTTAAGTGACTTGCCCAGGGTCATACAGCTAGCTAGTGTTTGAAGCCAAATTTGAACTCAAGTCCTCCTGACTCCAGGTTTTCTATCTACTGCACCACCTAGCTGCCTCAGAAGCTTACTATTGTTCTTACTATACCACCTTAGTAAATATCCCTTTCTAAAAACTAATTAAGTCTGGCTTACTAATTGATATCAATTGATAATGATGGAGAAAGCATTCCAGATTCCAGTTGGGGCTCATGTTCTATAGCCTTAGAAAAACTATTTCTCAATCTCTTGGGAATGCCTCTAGATTTTGAGGGTACAAGTAGCAGTAGTGCTCTGGGGATCTAGCTTTCCAATACAAGGAGGATTGGAAGAATATTTCCAAAACCTATGCCATATTAAAACATAGCACATTTAGAATAAAGGTAGTTGTGGGCATTTTGAGGAGTGTTCTGGTAAATGTTGAACAACTGGCTTTCAAAAAAAAGCACTCATGACATGCTCCTAAATTTAATCTACATTATCGACATTTTCTTCTTCACTTTCTTAAGTCTAGACAATCAACAAAACAATCAAGACAAGGTTTGTAGCATTTGCCCAATTCCAAAGTATAAATGCTCACACTGAAAATTTAACAACCAGCTCTCTCAAACCAGTTTGAACTGACTCCAACATACCTCCTGGGCATATTTACATTATTTGACATACCCCATGCTTCATATTTTTCTTTTTCTTTCTTTTTTCTTTTTTCTTTTTTTGAGGCAAGCAGGGATAAGTGACTTGCCCAAGGTGACACAGCTAGTAAGTGTCTCAGGCCAGATTTGAACTCAAATCCTCCTAACTCCAGAGCAGGGCTGTATCCGCTGTGCCACCTAGCTGCCCCTGTATCACATTTTTCTTGAGAGTTCAATGTAGTGGATTGAATTGGAGGTTGCAACCCAGGGAATGCATCATGGAGTTTTGGTCTATAGAGACTATTCCAGGGCATGTGCTTCAGAACTGTTCTACGGACTTCTCTAGACTTCAGAGACAGGTGTGACTCAGCACTAAAAAGAGAGGGAATGTTCTGATTGGAACAATATTCGTTGTAATGAGTGTGAAAGCTCTGCTCCAGAGGCCAAACTGGCCATCTAATAGAAAAAATGTATAGCATTAGGCAAAAAGAAAGAAAAGAAGAAAGGAAGGAAGGAAGGAAGGAAGGAAGGAAGGAAAGAAAGGACTTTCACAAGGCCACAGGAGATTGAGGGGTGTTGCTGAGGTTCTAATAACCTTAAAAAAAATTGGAAGTTTCTTAAACATCCTAGGAAAAAGCATCAACCTTCACTTGAGGCCCCTATATGATATGAAAAGTAGATAATTCTTATGAAAAGATGAAGTCCTCCTGTATTTTTCCTATCTTACTAAAGCTGAAATTATAGAAAATTCATTTGGAATACATACAAACTGAAGTCTTCTTCAAGGAAGAGAACAAGTATAGATATTTTGAATAAAAATAAAGTAAAATGAAAAAGAAATCCCCAAAATTCCATTCATGAAAAATGAAATGGAGTTTATAGTTTCAAATTCATGTCTAGTACACATTGACTCAACAATAATCAAAAACTTCTGCCCAAGTCCCTCACTGCTATGCCCTTTACTTACACATTGAACCAAAGAAATTTAGGGCTGTGTAAGAGACAAACCTCATTTTAATGATGAGAAAATTGTGAATTAGTGGTTTGTTTAAAGTCATATAGAAAGTTAGTAGCAGATCCAAATCTTGAACATTGGGTTTTTTCCCACACCACACCATTTTACAATGGTACATAGCCAAGTTATCTCTGCACCAGTGTTATCAGACTCAAATAGAAATGAATTCCCATAGGTGTATATCAGCTTAAAAAACCGCAAATCAATATTATCTATATTATATTGTATTCTGGGCAGCTAGGTGATGCAGCAGAGAGAATGGTAGACCTGGAGGCAAGAAGACCCGAGTTCAAATCTGGTCTCAGACATCCACTTGCTGTGTGAACCTGAGCAAGTCACTTAAACCTGTTTGCCTCAGTTTCCTCATCTGTAAAATGAACTGGAGAAGGAAATGGCAAACCACTCTAGTGTCTTTACCAAGAAAATCCCAAATGGGGCCATGGAGAGATGGACATGACTGAAATAAGTGAAGGACAACCCTGAAGGAGCAGAAGCCTAGTGGTCCTGATCCTATATTTTATAGGATCATATAGAACCTGAAGCAACCTGAAAGGATATCTAGTCTAACCCCTTTGTTTTACAGATGAGAGAATGGAGGTATATGAAGTTAAGTGATTTGTCTAAGGTCATGAAGATAGTAAATAATGCAAGTGAAATTAGAAGCCAAGTCTTCCGACTTCAGAGATGGTGTTCTTTCCACTCTGCCATACTTCTCAGCTATTGAAACAGTAGGATCCTGGCTTTCTCTTTTACAGGTTTCTAAGAGATTACTCAATGGTTCCTCTTTGACATTTTTTCTTCCTTTGTAGAGAACGGTAACTAAACTACACTCAGTACATTTTTCATTCTCATGTGCATGAGGGAATAGCAGAAGCCTACCTGTATACGTTTCTGTCTATGTCTATATCTGTTTCTGTACTCTGTCTGTCTAGCTCGCTCAGTCTCCAAAGGAAAATTCACGTGGATGCATTCCATGCCTAGCAGAAGCAATCTTGTGTTATCCCCTTACTTCATCTGTTTTCTTTTTTTTATATATTTTCAGTATTATTGTTAAAGATTCTATTTTTATAACACAGAACTCATTATTGATAAGAGTTCCATGTTGTTAGTTAATGATCCCGTGATTGTTCACTTAATGGCTAGCTTACAGTGATTATCAATAGTAACATTTTCTGTTTCCCTCCTGGTCTGATTTAGTTATTTTTCCTTTTGCTCGTGAAAAGGGCCATTCCCTGACTACTTCTTAAAGAAGTCTATCCACTCAATGGGTGTTACCTCCCCCAAGTGAGTACATGAAAAGACCAAGGTCTCCCATTGCATCCCGGGCGATCTCCAGTCATCCTGATGAATATCTGGTCACTGGATCCAGATGACTCAGGAGGAGAAAGTGAGGCTGGTGACCTTGCACAGCCCTCCCTCACTCAAATCAAAGTCAAGTGCAAGTCCATGTCATCATTTCTCTGATGTGACGGTCTTCTTTGAAAATGAAGGACAAACACACAACCTGTGATTGTTCAAGTAATAGCTTCTCTTATAAGAGATTGTCTGGCAGCTAGTGGTATTGTGGATAGAATGACAGGCTTAGAGTCAGGAAGATACATCTTTTTCCTGAGTTTAAACTGGCCTCAGGTACTTACTACCTGGACAAATTACTTAACCCTATTTGCTTTAGTTTCCTCATCTGTAAAATGAGCTGGAGAAGGAAATGGCAAACCACTCCAGTGCCTTTGCCAAGAAAACCCCAAATGGGGTCACAAAGAGTCGGACAGTTCTGAAAAACAACTGAACAACTTCAAAGAAATTGGCTGTGTTCATTACTAAGCTAAGAAATATCCCTATTAAGTGCCTCTCTAGAGTAACATTTTTTAAACACATCAAAAAATTAGTAAGCAGTGAAATGATATTCAGTCTACAACATTTCATCGACTCTTCTACCCAATGTCTCTCTTGCCTTTCTTAGTTATTCCTACATCCTTCTATTGTTCTCTGTTAGCTGGTTAGTAAAACACAGACCTCTGCTTGCCACCAACACTCTGGTTGTCCCTGAGAAGTAAGGAATTCCTATAGAAACAAAACCAAACAGAAAGGAGAGTGATGGGATGCATATGTTCTCCCCAAGTCTACAGCTGTATGCTCCATTGACCTCATCCATTTAGGGCTTCCATCTTGGGACTGGTCCTTATTTTCATGGCTGGTCTCAGATAATCTTTTCCCCATCAATGTTAAAATTTAAATTGTTCTGCCTTGGACATTCCTTCTAATCCATTCATTCTCAATGCCCTAGCTCAAGCATAGGACTGAAGGTAGAGAATTTGTCCAAATCCAGGGGGAGGGATGTAGGGAGAACCATAAGAAACCCTTGCTCAAGTTCCAGTTTCCATAGGGATACTGGAGGGAAAAAATTTCTGGGAACTCTAGTCTTGAGCATAAACTTTGTCTCGATGCATTAGGGGAAGGGAGGGGACAATGTTCACTTGGTCTTTTCTGCAAGAGCAGTGTGTACTGGACATGTGCCTTCACATCCTGGAATATGAGCTAAGCTCATTTGGTTCCAAGTCCTATAGGGCCCAAGTAGAAACATGGAACCATTGTAAACAAAGACCTTGGAGCCTCAATGTTTTAAACAGAAGGAAATAAAGCCGTAAAAGGGCCATCTTGAGAGTGGCAAGCTGCCCAGGTGTACCTGAGCAGCAAGTTACATTCCCCCAACATCAAAGGCAAGGGTGCAGTCGCTAATTCCAATCGCTGAGACATTTTAACAGCTGGAAATTAAAATAAGCTGTCAGTCGGCTCAAAAAGATTTTTTAAATTCAAAATAAAGCAAGCTAACAATTTGCAGATGTTTGGAAAGAAAATGTTTGGGTGACTCATTTTTAAAACTTGATTCCCTACCTTTGCCACTCCAGGACATCTGAATGGCTATGGAGATGGTGAAGTCCTGCTACCTGAATTCTCCTTGTCTAAGTGAAGCTGTCTGGTGCTGCTGATCAAGATCGATTAACAGAATGATAGAGGAGAAGAGGAAGAAAAGGTTTAATCCAAGTGTTGATTTGAGAGAATAAATAGAATGTCATCCTGGGTCAAGCTGTAGTTCAGGGATAACCAAATCCAAAGCAGGAGTCAGAATGACAAGTTCACAAAAGACAAAGTGGACAACTTATAGAAAATAACATCAACAGTACTGCTAAGAGAACTGTAGGGACTGGTGAAATGATGGTGTATCTTATACAACTTTGCTGCCCAAGGTAGAATTTTTGTGTGGTAGCCGTTTAAATATATTGCCCTTCTCACTCCTCTCTATCTATGTTACCAGCTTCCCATTATCCCCAAACTAATGCAATCATGGATTTATATAAATTGAGTTACCGTCTCTATTCAACTAAAAATGAGGAACTGAAGGATGGGAAGAAACAAAACCAAGAACAAAAACCACCTCCTGGTAAATTTGCCCCATGTACCATTGGTAAATACTAAAGAATAAAATTCTTTAAGGCGAAAGGTCACAATTTTTAGCATAGGTGAAAGACTTCCAAGGACTTTGAAGTGTTCCTTACACATGAAGTCATTGCCCACGTTTTCACTGAAGACCCTCATCCACCTCCAAAAAAAAATTAAAAATAAAAATTTGCTATCACCAAACTATGTCCAGTGGTAACTGTCCAGCAGAGTTGAAAATGAGCAGAGGCTCATGGGAACAAAGTCCTTTCACTGCTTTCCATGTAGGTCAATCAGTCTGACAGGAAGAGTCTTCTCATGTCTTTCCAAAATTACAAAATCCAGAGTGTCAGACTGACCTGAGTCACTCAAAGAATGCAAATGACTAAAGTCCTGAACCCAATTAAAAAAAAACAACAATGGAAGGTGGAAGGTCAAAGATACTTTAATGTGGGAAAGGATAGGAAAAGCAAATAGGGATCATTAGCTCAGGCCTGAGCTTGTTTGCCTTTCTCATCTCCCACTTTCAGTGTGGCAATACTGGAGTTCCCCTGTTTGGTCAGCTCCACCTGGACTTAAGCCTGTAACACCTTTAACCTGCAGGTATTCTTAGACTTTGCTTCTTTTGGTTTTTTTCAGTTTTTCACTTTTAGTCTTCTCTGGAGTAGTGCCCTTCCTGTAGAGGACCTTTTTCTCATACTATGTACTGACACTTCCCCTAGCTACATGGGATACTCAGAATAACTTCTTTGGGGCCATACATACAAAGCAGAACCTACATCCAAAGTTCTGAATTCTAAGATGCTCCTCTATACCCTGCTTCTCATAAACTTTACATTAAATGATGAAGGTATTTTTCTCCCATCTTCTGACTGAACAATTCATTATCAGAGTTTGATTCAGTATTCTGGGAAGAACCAATAACTTCTCTTTTACCTTATTTCCCACAGCCTTAACCCAAAAACTATGACTATAAGATAAACATCCTTGGACCAAAAATAATAGCTTAACATTTATATCTCGCAAAGTACAACACATATGTTAGGCCGCTAGGTGATGCAGTGGATAGAGCACTGGGCTTGGAGTCAGGAAGACGTAAGTTCAAATAAGACCTCAGATACTTACTAGCTGTGTGACCCTGGGCAAGTCACTTAACCCTACTTGCTTTAGTTTCCTCATCTATAAAATGAGCTAGAAAAGGAAGGAAACGGCAAATCACCCCAATATCTTTGCCAAGAAAACCCAAAATGGTGTCAACAACCAAGACATATGTTATCTCATTTGATTGTCCAAACAGCCCTGAGAGGTAAATTCTATTATCCCTATCTTACAGATGAGGAAAGTGAGGCAAACAAGGGCTGAATAACTTGTCCAGATCCGACACTCTATCCACTGTGCCATCAAGCTATAAAAAAAATCAAAGCATATAGAAGACATTACAGTTTTTGGATTTATTGTACTTATTTTCTCATTTATAACACTTTAAACCAAACCAATATATCTTGTGGAGGTGGAAAGGATTCTGGAATGGGCATAGGGAAACCAGAGTTGTGGTACCAACTTTGCTATTATCTAACCATGTGACTTTTGTGGAAATAAAAGCTCTCTGGACCTTATTTTCCCCATCTATAAAGTGAAAGGGTGGGGCTAGATGATCCCTAAGTTCCTTTCCAATTCTGGATTCCATGATTTTACTGTATACAATGGCATTTGAATGAATGAAAAAGAGCATGGATTGGGTGCTTACTATAGGTCAAGCACTGTGTTAAAGCACTAAGGATGTAAATACAAAGATGAAAACAGTCCCTACCCTCAAGGAGCTTAAATTCTACTAAAGGAGACATGACACAGGGGAGTGGTGGCAAGGAAAGGATGTTTGTTAATAGGCTCACTTACCTTCTGCTTTCCAAAGAAACAGTTAACCCTTCAACAAGCATTTATTAAGTACTTACTATGCTGTAGGAGGGGCAGCTATGTGGTATAGTGGACAGAGCATTCAACCTGGAGTCAGGAAGATTTCTCTTCCTGAGTTCAAATCTGGCCTCAGATACTTACTAGCTATGTGACCCTGAGTAAGTCACTTTACCCTATTTGTCTCAGTTCCACATTTGTAAAATGAGCTGGAGAAGGAAACTATAAATCACTCCAGTATCTTTGCCAAGAAAGCCCCAAATATGGGATTACAAAGAGCCAGACACGACTGAAACAGAACAACAACAAATGTTCAAGGCATTGTGTTAAGCAATGCAGATACCATGAAAGTGAAAAATACAAAAACAGTCTTTGCTCTCTCAAGGAGCCAAGAACATAAGTTCTAATGGTAGAACAATGTATAAATCTTATATATATATATATATATATATATATATATATACAGGTTGTGTCCTTCGTCTTCAAAGAAGACCATGCCATCAGAGAAATGATGACATGACTCACACTTGACTTTGTTTTGAGGGAGGGAGGGCTGTGCAAGGTCACCAGCCTCAGTTTCTCCTCCTGAGCCATCTGGATCCAGTGACTAGATGTTCATCAGGCTTACTGGAGATGACTCAGGATGCAATGGGAGACCTTAGGCTGATCTTTTCAGGTACTCAGTTAGAGGGAGGTAATGCCCATTGAGTGAATAGGCCTCTTTAAGAAGTAGTTAGGGGATGATCTTTCTAATGAACAAAAGAAAACAATTAACTATGACACACAGAGGAAAATAACCTAAGAAAAATAAGGCTCAAATGCTTAGAAGGCCTCCTACCAAAGGTGACATTTGAGCTAAGATGCAAAATAAGCCCAGGATGTCAAGATATGCACAATAAAGAGAGTGAAAATTGCAAACAGGAGGAACAACAGATGTAAAGACACAGAGACTAGCAAAGGTGAGTCATGGGTGAGGAGCACTGCTTAATTATGAAGTAGGGGATATAAAGTGTGAGAAGAAAGGAAAGGTAGAATAAGCATGACAACATCAAAAAGAGGAAAGATGCCATCTGTATTTTCTGTTGATGTACAGTCTTAGCAGTGATAGTTGGCAGCATTGCAGTAATGTGGCAATCTGGCCTATTAGCTTAAATGGTTATGGTACTTTGTTAAGGATGCCAACAAATATTTATTAAATGCTGTACAAAGCACAACAGATACAAGATAGGCAAAAACATGGTCCCTGTCTTCCATGAGCTCACATTCTAATGGAGGAGACAAGCAGTAAACAAGATAGAGAGGATGTAGATTAGTAGGTGCTTATTAATGTTTATTGGCTGACTAAATGAGAGGTAATCTTAGAGGGAAAGGACAAGCAATAGAGGAGGAGGGAGGAAATCAGGAAATATTTCTTGCCAAATGTGGGGGTTTAAACTCTCCTAAAGAAAGCAAAGGAAGAGAGAACACCGCAAGCCTGGGGGAACGCTACATAAAGGCAGAAGTCAGAAGATAGTGTCCTAAATGAAAACCAGCAAGGACAGTGTCACCAAAATGTAGACTATCTGGAGAGAGTAAACTGTGAAAGAGACTGGAAAGGTAGGAAGTGGCCAGGTTATGGTTGGCTTTAAAAGCTGAACAAAGCATTTTCTATTTGAACTTGGAGGTAAAAGAAAGTATAGGAATTTATTGAAAAGAAGGGTGATATGGTCACATCCATACCTTTCATATCACTACTACTTTAGGTAACGTGGTTGATAAAGCGGGGGACATGTGACTGAACAACAGTGAGTTTTACTTTGGAAATGTTGAATTTAAGATGTCTAAGGGACATACAGTTAGAGATACCTATGAGATTAAAATTAAGCAGGGAGATTAGGGTTGAATAAACAGATGTAGGGTTCTCAAAGCATGGTCTGCAGAAACCCAAGGCTCTCTGAGACCCTTCCAGAGGGTTCACAAGGTCAAAACTATTTTCCTAATAACATTAAGAGATTATTTGTCTACTAAAAAGTTATTTCCATTTCTAATCACATATCTGGGTGAGGCTGGATTTTCTTCAAATACTTCAACCAAAACATCAAATCCATGAAACAGATTGAATGCAGAAGCAGATATGAGAATCTTAATCTTCTATTAAAGCCAGAAATTAGAGATTTGTACAAAGAAAAAATGAAAAAGAAACCATTTTTCTATTTTTCATTTTAAAAAATATAAATTTTTTTCATTAAAAACATGTTATATATTATCATGCAGTAGGTGTGTTATTTTAAGTGAATTAATAACTATATTAAAATTTTACCAGTTTTAATTCCTAGTACAGTCAACATCAATAGATGCAACCAACCAGAACAAAAATTCTTTAGGGTCCTCAGTAATTTTTAGAAATATAAAGGGTTTCTAAGACCAGAAAGTTTGAGAGTAGTTGGTCTTAGCATATTACTTAAAGCCCTTAGTTATACCCAACATGCTGACTCTATCTCCTATGTCAGAAGTGTCAAACTCAAATAGAAACAGAACCATTAAACTTTATTTGAGGATCCTTGCAGCTTCCCGTTGACTTACTATGTTCTATTTTATTTTTATTTATTTTGTTAAATATTTTCTAATTCTATTTCAATCTGATTCAGACAGTAATGGGGCCTAGGGCCACAGATCAGTCACCTCTGCCCTAATCTAAATTGTCTCCTGTCTACATACAATAAAAATAATTTTGTCCAGAAGCATACGTGTTCATTTGATGCATATATTCTTTAGTCTCAGGAAAGCAAAACATTTTTTGTTCCATGTGTAATTCTGACAGTAGGTCAGCAAATCAAGGACATTACATTTGAAGTAATTACCTCTGTTCCTAAAACATTCCCCAAAATCCTGAAATATTCTCCAAGTGCTCTTTCTGCTGTTCTGCTGCAGTAAACATTTTTGAGACTAGTAAGCAAATACTATGCACATAGCAATGAACTGAGCATATAATGTAGCAGAAGCAGTGCTGGAACTGGGTTCAGGAGACCCAGATCTGGATCTTGCCTCAGTTGACCCTTAATTCTCAAAGATCGATGACATCAGGAGGGTAATGTCTTGACTTGCTGTTATCAGATGAGGTAATAATATTGGCAATATTTGCAACTTGTTGGACCATTGACAAGTCACCGAACCTCTCAAAGCCTTAGTTTATTGACCCCTATAAAACAAATGGAGACAATAATAGCTGCATTACCTACCTCCCAGAGTTAGGGGTAGCTAGGTAGTGCAGTGGATAGAGCACAGTATAGGAGTCAGGAGGACCTGAATTCAAATCTCACCTCAAATACTTGACTAGTTGTGTGACCCTGGGCAAGTCACTTGACCCCAATTGTGCCTCATCCTGCGTCACCTCAAGTCATCCTGATGAATATCTGGTCACTGGATTCACATGGCTCCAGAGGAGAAGTGAGGCTGGTGACCTGCACAGCCCTCCCTCACTCAAAACAAAGTCAAGTGCAAGTCATGTCATCATTTCTCTGATGGCATGGTCTTCATTGGCAACAAAGGATGAACACACTTCCCAGGGTTGTAAGGAAAGCAATTTTTAATCTTAAAGCTCTGAAACAAATCTCATAATATGAGCATCATATTAAGAACGACATGGTCTCTACTCTCCAGTGGTTTATTTTTGAGAAGACTAGTCACCCACATATGAAACAACTTGGGTTATTTAGAAGACCACAAAGAATGAAAGTCATGTATGGAACATGGCAGCTCACCTGAGAACAACCAAAATGACATTAGTGGCCATCCTGGCAATAGAATTGTCACTTCTCTAGTAGCTATGATAGAGCAGCGTGGTGGGACAAAGAACAGCTGTAACCATACAGACTTGGAACTGTGTATCATTTCCAAGGAAACACATCCATCACAAGTCAGCTCAGGGCTCAGTCAAAGAAGGTTCCATTGACCTCAAGAATGGTTTGCTGGGATTTGTCAAGAGTTAGACGCTTCTGCCACCTAGTGTAGAGAGTGCTAGGGTTAGATCCCTTGGGTTTACAAAATGGGAGGGACACAGCAATACCTCCTCAATATGAAATAGAGGCAGAGGTAGCCCTACCTGATATATGAAATTCAAATTAGACCTTTTTTAATGCAGCTTTCTTTGTGGAAGTGAGGGGCTATGGGCATACAGCATTGCATGTATTGTCATACAGACTTGTCTTATGTGTTGCTTAGTTTTGCTAAACTGTTTTTTCCCTCTTTTAAAAGTCCTTTTTTTTTTTTTAGAAGAGATAGCTCTCTGGAAACATGACAGAAGAATATATCTAGGAATGAAGATGATGTAAAAACAAAAGATAAAAATATTTAGGTGAGAAAAAAGAAGCATAAGTTTGATGTTTTGGTTAGCTTCAAATGCTGAGTATATATTCCAAAAGCTAAGGAGCCTAAAGAAATACTGAAAAGCAAAATATGGTAAGTTAATTTGAAAAGCACAATTCACTATAGACGTACATTATATAATGAGAGTCAGAAATCACAAAATTGTGGGATTATAGAACTGCAGAGTCAGAGGGGACCTCAGAACTTATCTAATCCAACTCCTACCCAACAAATGAATCATGTCTACAATATTTTAAGTTGTCATCTAACTTCCATTTAAGAGTTCCAGTGATGGGGAACTCATTACCCCACCCCCACACTGAAGCAATTCATTTCATTTTGGGATAACTCTATTTGCTAGTAAATTTTTCCTTATGCTGAGCCAAAACCCATCTTCCTGTTACTTCCACCCATTGGTCCTAGTTCTACTTTCTGGGCCAATCACCCCTTCAAATATTTGAAGAAAGCTACAATACTTCTCCTAAGTGTTCTTCTTCCCAAGCTAACATCCCCTGGTTCTTTAACTGATCCCCGTATGGGATGGCTTCTAGTTCGCTCATCATCCTGCTATCTTAGCAAAATGCATTCTAACTTATAAATGTCCTTTCTAAAATATGGCACTCAGAATTGGACCACAGATGACATCTGGTGAGGGTAGAATACATGGGGGAGAGAAAAGAATGAGGTTAAGTGACTTGGCCAAGGTCCCACAGGCGTTAATTCCAAATCAAATAATCTTTCCATTCTTTCATGCTGCCTTTCAAACTAGGTGGTAGAGATAGAAATATAAAGGATATGGATGTGAGATATTATGGAAGAATTAAAGTGGTTTATAATTGATTTTCCATGGAGGACAGAAAAAAAAGGAATCAGAAATGGCAAACAGATTTCTGGCCTAGGTAATGAGAACAAGGATATTTTAACAAAAAATAAGGAAGTAAGAATAAGTAGCTGTTTATGAAGAAAGAAGATGAGCTTGGTTTTTGATATGTTTTAGGTTCTAACAGAGAATATAAGTGGAGACATTCAGTAGACAGTTGGAGCCAATTGAGACACCTGAAGAAGACAGAGATTAAGTGACCTACCTTGTGCCATATAGTTAGTAAGTGTGTCTGAGGCTAGATTTGAGCTAATATCTTCCTGACTTGAGGTCCAGTGCTCTATGTATTCAACCATCCAACCGCCTCTACTAGCTATGTGATAATAGAAAAGTCATTTACCCTCTCAGTGTCCATACTACTCCTAAGAATAGAAGTTGCATCTGTGATGCTCACCTACATTGGTGGAAGGAATTTCCACACTGGAAGTTCCCCATAACCGATGAAATAACAGGTCTAGTTTCTCTCCCCTCCACCATATACATACATGTGGGAATGGAGTGTGTGTGTGTGTGTGTGTGTGTGTGTGTGTGTACATAAATATATATATATATATATATATATATATATATATATATGTATATAAAAGCTTTCCAGAGGTGATAATTGAGTCCATGGTGATAGATGAGATTATCAAAGGAATGCTGAGTAGGAAGAAAATTAAGACCCTCCCAACGAATGAGAGAAGCAGAATCTTAGTTGTCAGCTTTTCAAAAAGTAGCTGTGATTCCCAAATCAAAGATCAGTCTTTAGACAGAACATAATTGAGAGAAATTTCTATTGCACACATACCTTCAACATAGATGATGGCATGGTCAGTAATGCTACACACAATGACATTCAGTTTCTATCACTTACCACCTCCCCCCTCCCAACAGCCAAGCAAACATAATTTATTGCAACCTTCTTCTCAAGTTACCTCAAAATACAGACACAGAAGGGGGAACCTGAGGGAAACCACAGGAGCGGTAAGACAGAGTTCATCAGCAGTCAAACCACCATGTGAGATTTGGAGGAGACACGTAAGAAAAGATGAGGGATGACCTCTTCAAAACCCAGCAAAGAGAATCCAGTTACATCATAGGAGGGTGGAACCACTTCAAAGTCACACAAAAGCTTACATATTGGCAGCTTGAATCCCACTAAGGATTGAAATGAAATACTATCTATTTCAACAGAACTGGAGAATGATTCAAACAGCTTAATCCCTTCACATACCCTCGGTTGGTGATCAGGGAGATCTGTCTCAGACCAACCCATTCAGCACATTTCATATATTTTGTCTTTATGGGTTTCCTTTTTCGGGAATGTTACATAGATGATGGAAAACTGTAACTTAACCCCTTTTTACAAAAGAAAAAGAGCAATATCTAGACTTTGCCCTACCATTCCTAATGCCTGTCTAGAGACCTAAGACATTAGCCATAGAGGCTGTTTTCTGGAGATTGGTAGGAAGCATGGTGGGAGGGATCTGGGGCAAAACTGGAAAACAAAGACAGGTAAGTTTAAATAGGTATTGTTGGGGTCACAGCACTGAGCCAATCACCTACAGCAAAGACTGGAAACATTCTCCAAGAACAAAACTTCAGGTCTGTATCTTATGATTGTGATAGAGAAACAGATCCCTCTGCCAAAGGAAAACAACCACAAAACAATCAAAAATAAGTGTTGCACATTTACAAAGAATAAGTATGGCCCAAAAGAAGAGATATGAGAAAACACCTCCCCATTCCCACCCCATACTTCTTTGTAGAGGTAGGAGATCCATAGATATAGAATATTGCATAAATTTTTAGATTTTTTTTTCAATGTATTGGTTTGTTTTGCTGATTTTTTTTTACCCTCTTTCCTTTTTTTCTTTGAAAATGTATTTGTTACATGGGATGTCTTTCTAAAGAGGAAAGGATTTAAGGGGAAATTTAGAGAATATTGAAAAAAGTCATCAATAAAAATTTATTTTAAAAAAACCTAGAACACACTATGAAACTGATCCTGGTTTAATGCTCAAGTATAGGACCTGAGTTGAGTTTCCAACTCTGCTACTTATAAGCACCTGGATGTCTTTGAGCCTCTCACGGCCTCAATTTCCTCATTTGTAAAAGCTAGGCCATCTCTCAGGTCTGTCCTAAAACTGTGATCCTTTAATCCAATGACCCTTTAAAGTCGGGTGTGACAGTAAGGGTGAGGGTCAGGAAGTCATGAGTGGAAAGAGAATAAAACACTTAACCTCATCTGCCTAAAGTGGCTTAAACCAGAGGCTTTCCCTGTCTCACTCCCAGAAACACTAAATGAAATCCCTTACATTTAGAAGAAAAAGAACAGCTGCTTTAAAAAAAGAGATTGCCAGGAGCTGTAGCAAAGCTCTTCATCCTTCATTTTCCTCAAGTGCTAAAAATCCTGAGCCCCATCAGTCCTGTATCATCAGTCAAGCATAGTGCAAAGATCATATGTGGGAGAAGGTCTACCTCTCTGGGGGTCATCCCAGTAGGTCTGTGTCAAAAAGGAAAGGGAAAGTTTTTCAAAGCAGTGGGTCTGATTCTCAGGGAATTTCCCTACCAACTTCCTCCTCCCACCCTGAAGTTTCAGACTACATTGCCACTAGCCTCAAGCAAAAGAACTTTAACATAGAGAAAAGGTGGGTCACAGGAGCAGATTCAAATTTAGATCCGTGATCAGAGGAGGCCTTGGGAAAAATTGTGAAATAATCCAACTTGGACTTCAGTTTTTCCCCCAGTTCCCCTTTCTGTCCTAGTATCCTCCACCTTAAGAAATTTCCCTTTAGCCTCTCTCTCTTATACCTACTGCCCTTATATAGTCCCCTATATTGAAGGGAGAAATCAGATCTGGAGACAGAAATTTAGGAGTCCTAAAGAGCACTTGGAAGCTCTGGCTTTGAGTGAGTATAGACCCATAATTTACTTTGAAGCATGGTACTTTGTCTCTGCAAGTTGGAGGTATGTGACCTGGAGTCATACACACAGAGGCTATGATTGAAGCTATGGGGGAGGATGAGATCCCCTCCCTACCCCCACTCCCATCATAGTCTGCCCTCCCCAGCAGCTCAGAAAAGCTTCAGATATCCTAGGCCTCTCTTTGTATGGGTCGGAACTGCCTTGCTCTGTATTCCATTTTTCTCTCAGGTAGCTGTCACACTAAAAAGCAGTATAAAAAATTCATAGGATCTTAGATCTGGAAGGAACCTTAGAGATAATTTATTTCATCCCCTCCTTTCACAGATTAGGAAATTGAGTTATAGGAAGGTTAAATCACTTGGCCAAGCTCACATGGCTAGCTTGTAGCAGAACTAGTATCGCTTGCATCTCTTGATTCCCAGTTTAGAGTTCTTCCTCACCGTACCATAAAAAATGAATCCCCACAAAAGTGATGATTGTAGACTATAAGCTCCTTGAGGCCAGGGACTGTTTCATTTTTGCTTACGTATCACTAAGTATTTAGCACGGCTAAATAGTGTTCTTAATGGGGAGCTAGGTGGCACACTGGATACTAGAGTCAGGAAGACTCATCTTCCTGAGTTCAAATCTGACCTAAGACGCTAGCTATGTGACCATGGACAAGTTACTTAGCCCTATTTGCCTCAATTTCCTCACCTGTAAAATGAGCAAGAGAAGGAAATGGCAGAATTATCTTTGCCAAGAAAACCCTAAATGGGATCATGAAGAGTTGGATTAATTGAAGACTGAACAAAAATAATTGCTCTTAACGAACACTTGTTGAATTTACATTATAACAAAGGCTATTTCTTAATCTAAAGGAATGGGCCCTAAATGGTGGAATTTAGGCAGTGGGTTTGGCCTCTGCCAGGCCTGGAGTCAGGAAGACTCCTCTTCCAGAGTTCAAATCTAGCTTCAGACACTTGCTAGCTGTGTGACCCTGGGAAAGTCACTTAACCCTGTTTGCCTCAGTTTCTTCATTTGAAAAATGAACTGGAAAAGGAAATGGCAAACTATTCCATTACCTTTGCCAAGAAAAGCCCAAATGGAAACACAAAGCATCAGATATGACTGAAAAACAGTAACAAAATCATATTATGTAAGGCAATTACCTACAAAGAAGACAGCTCTGGTTGGGAGGGTTCACCTCATGACTGAGACCTCAATAAAGATAACCTGGTTACATTGGTACATTTGAATTCTGAGTCCTAGGTGCTAAGGTCACTACTTCACAAAAAAAGATGCCTTCAAATATAGCCCTAACCTCTCTTTCCAACCTCATTAAACATTATTCCCACTCCCAAGCTTTCAATTCAGTCCAACTGGCCCCTTTTCTGTTCCCCATATCCAACCTAAGTCCATCTCCTGGATCCATGTCTTTTCCCTGGCCAACCCCCATGCTTGGAATGCATCCCCACTCCCACCTCCACCTTATAGAATTCTTTCCATCCTTTAAAACACCACCTTTTACATGAAGTCTTTTCTAATCCACCCAAATATCTAGCTTCTTCTCTCTCTATCTGGCATTTCAATACTTTGTTAGAGCACCAAGTAATTTATATTAAGAATTAGTGATACTTTGGACACAAGATGTCTCTGGATTTGCCATATCTCAGTATGATATTGAATGTCCTCTTTACAAAGAATTTCTTCACCTACAAGCAAATGCAATTGTTCATTTTCTCTTAATTTCCAAACCTTTGGCTTCTTTAGACTTTTTTATACACTGAAATTGGTTGAATCTCAAAATTGTACTATGAAGCCTTCACCTCCATCCCTCCTTGTATAAAACACTAGTATTTTCTTATTTGTTTATTAAAGTAGAGGAATTGTTCCATGATGCTCCATCATTATATCTGTCCCAAATTCTATGCTCCCAGTGGGGAATAATTATTGTATGTTATTCTATACACAAGAAGGAAATGAGCATAACCAAGAAAAAGTTATGTACAGTAGCAATACTATTTTAAGAATAATTATTTTGACTATTATAAATACCCAAATTAACCACAAAGGACATACGCTATCCATATCCAGAGAAAGATCTGATAAATAGAGGTATATATGGAATGGTTTTACATATACATATGAATATTTATGTCAATAGTAGCCATGGGCAGGGAGGAAGAAAAAGGTTATGTGACAACTTTATTATCTATTTAAAAGGAATAGCAAGTTGTACATGATAGAGTTGCAGTTTCATGTGCAATCATCTTCTTTTCTTTTCTACTACATTATAGAAATGCTTGTTTTATTAAGTCCAGAATAAAATAGACATTTTTTTAAAAAAGAGATTAAGCATTTCAAACAGTCGGAATCTTAGAGACAATCACATCCAATTCCAGCCCAGTGGATGACTTTTAATCAATGAGGAGAAAGAGATGAGAGAAGACATCAACAGTAACATCAAACATGTTTAATCGCATGAAAAGAGGGTCCTCATCTAAAAAGTGGTGCTTGGAATTAAATGAAATAGTCCCGAATTTATTCAACTAAAATGGAACACCATGAAAGTAGCACCTCCCTCCTTCTCAATGCTTTGTTACTGCAGAAGATAATTGCTTTAGGTTTTCTGGCAGGCAGATCACTCTTTGATTCATATTGAACTTGCAGTCAACTAGAACTCCCATACTTTTCCACATGAACTGTTATCAGGTCATGCGTGAGTCTCTCCTCACTTCTCCCTGATTTTTTTTAACAGTAAAGGAATTTACATTTATTCCTATTAAATTTCATTTTGCTTATTTGCCTTATATATCTATCCTGTCGAGATTATCTTGGATTCGGATTTTGTCACCAAACATGTTAATTATCCCTTGACTAGAGTGAAAAGAACATGAGATTTGAGTTAAGAGACCTGAGCTTGACTTCCTGCTCTGATACTACTACATAGTGGAGATAGCGTAGTATGGTGAATATCAGAAAACTCTGAATCGGAATGCTGCCTCAGATATTGCCTAGCTATGTGACCCTGGGCAAGTCACTTATTCTCTCTAGACTTGCTACATTTTCATCATGCATGAAATGAGAATGTCGGACTAGATGACCTATAAGATTCCTGCCAGCTCTAAGTCTATGACCCTATGAATCACAATTACTTGATAAATTACTTGATCTCTATGGACTTCAGTTTTCTCCTCTGTAAAATAAGGAGGGTAGAATAAATGTTCTCTTCACATCTAAGTGCTATAACCCTTCAACAAACACTTAAAGATATTAATAGACATCAAGTCCTATGTTTCCTCATTTTACAGTTGAGGAAACTGAAGTGGAGAGCCTAGAGTCACATAGTTCAATTAATATTTATTAACCACCTACTATATGCAATACACTCTCATTGGAGTGTCTTTTTTTAATGCATTCAATATTGGGGTGAAGGTGCCTATTGTTTAGCTTATCATTTTAATCTTCCATTTTTCATATGAACAAAGAGCCAGTTTTTGACTCCCATTTCCAGCCTATGCCTTGCAGTCAGGAAGCAGACTTTATTTTATTTTTTAGGCTTTACTGCCCTCCTGTGGTCTTTTGAAACTATTGCCTTTGGGGACATTTTTTTAATTCTTCGCATTACAGCTTAATTCCATGATTGATTGAAAGCACTAAACTGCATTCTTTTTTGGGAGAAACCTGCTTGTCTAAAAGTAATCTAAGTAATCTTTGTTGAAGAAAAGAATTATGGATGCAATAGCTCATACTTCTTGTAAACAGTGAATATTCAATAAGAGGTGCTTAGGATATAACAGATGGCTATTAATTTTTATATTGATGATACCTAGAAGGACCCTACCTACCATTGCCATAAGGATGGTGGGAAGCCAATATAAATGAGGGAAATGGAGGTACAGAGAATTGGATGGGAGTGGGGAAAGGGTTTGCCTCAGAGAGAAAACTGGAAACAGTTTGATCTGACTCATCCCTGGATACCAGGTACTTGACCATATCACTTATGAGCTGGCTTTGCAGGAATGAATGCCATCTGCCCATCCTAAAACCAACCACAGCTTCTCCCCATAATGGAGGCCTCCGCATGAAAACCCCACAAGCATGCTACAGCAAGCCTTATTCCAACATCTACAAAAGTAGCTAGGAAAAGACAAAGCAATACTTCCTCATTTTCACCGGTTTCAGTACTTCACACACTCCATTGGTTGTAGATTCTGCTCAGTTTGGAAAATTGGGAGCATATATACCAGCATAAGTCCAACCTGGCAGAAGAAACCAGCCAACGAAGCAAAACCACCCCCATACCCCATCTCACTCTAACAGTCGTTCAAAACAGAGGAGTTTTGACTGCCTAGAAAAAATATTGAGTTCATCCCTCATCCTTTGCACTAAAGACAAGTGGAAGATGGAATACAAATGCATCATGGGGGATTTAGGTGAGGTGAACAGAAGAATTTTCCTGGCAGAAGAGGTTATTGAACAGTGTATTATATAATATTCTCCTGGAGACCATTTTTGAATGAGAGAATCTGTCCTACATCTGGGTTTAATACTATGGAATATTCAAGCTGGAAGGTGTTGGCAGGATTGTCTAAGAGCAGAGGGAAGAGTTAATGGACTCTTCAGGTTCCATTCTCTTCTTAATTCTATGACATTTAAAGATTCATACCCAAGAGATATTTACCCTTCTCTGAGGAAGGGGACATACCAGTTCTATCATCATCCATACTCTCTAAATGTTAGATGCCAACAAAGACCAACTCAAAAGGTGTGGGGAGAACCAAATGAAAGACAGGACTGCTACTGTTCCCTAACAGTGTTGCTAGGGCTCTCGTTGACCCCACCAAAATTAGAAAAGGACTGAAATTGTCCTCTTACATATACAAATTCCTTTCTTTGGCTTTTAAGCTTTTCACCCCCTAGCCCCAACCCATCTTCTCAGTCTTGTGGCATACATTAGACTCCTTCCCATAATCTGCAGTTCAGCCCATGTTCCTCATACTTTGGACTTTTGTATAGTTATCCACCAAGCCTTGAATGAAGCCCTCCCTTCACATCAATTCATAAAATCCTTCAGTTTCATGGTGACTCATCAGCTTAAGTACCACCTTACCACATTCTATGGAAAGTCCTTTCTGAACCTGCAAATAATAGTGCCCTCCCTTCCTACCTACTCCGTAATTAATCACCTTGTATTTATTCTGCATTGATTTATTCTGCATATACATCTATCTGAGACACTACATAGAAAGTCAGTCCCAAAGCCAGAACGACCTGGCTTGAAGTTTCACCTCTTGCCCAAAATGAATATGTGGCCCCTGGGCAAGTGGCTTAACCTCTCAGTGCTCTAAAACACACCTGTAAGATGATAAACTGCAAAGAAGGTGCCTGTTGGCATTGGGAGTATGATGGTGAAATCATAGGTCTAGTCCCTAATTACTTATATATGTATATGTTATCTCTCCTGACTGAATATAAGTTCCTTGAGAATAGGCACTGTTTCATTTTTTGCTTATATACATATGTATATAATATCTTATTTTCTCCAATTACATGTTAAAACAATTTTTAATTTTTTAAAAAGTTTTAAGTTCCAAATTCTATCCTTCCTTCCCTCTCCCCCGCTCCACATCCCCCTCCCTGAGATGGTAAGCAATCAGCTTTAGGTTATACATATGCAAGTATTTCCATATTAGTCATTTTGTAAAAGAAAACTCAAATTTAAAAAAGAATGAAAGTGAAAAATAGCATGTTTCCGTCTGTTTTCAGACAATATCAGCTCTTTCTCTGGAGTAGGATAGTATGCTTTGTCATTAGTCCTTTGGGATAGTCTTGGATCGTTGCATTGTTGAGAATAGCCAAGTCGTTCACAGAACTCCAGTGCTGCAATCAGTTAGTGCAAGGTACTTATATAGCATTTTTTGCTTTGGTATTCCTAGCACTTAGCACAATACACCTAACACATAGTGGTAGGCACTTAATAAATACCTGTTGATTGATTATCACATGTAATAGCTCAAAACATGACTCTATCCTAAATATCAAAAACACCTAATTCACTATTAATCCTAGACATTTTATACCATTTTAGCAAATCCAACTAACATTTAAGTGTTTACCATGTACAAAGCCCAATGCTGGAAGGGTTGTTGTTTTTCCTTCATTTTTGAAGATGACCAAGACATGGCCATGTCTTGACTTGCACATGAATTGGATTTAAGTGAGGGATCTCTTCTTGAGTCATCAAAGTCCAGAGGCAGGACAAAAGTCAGGATGACTGGCAGTGGCCCAGGATGCAATGGATGACCTTGGCATCTGTGATATCTGACCAAGCTCTAAGGATGCCACAGCACCTACTTCTGCCACCTTCGTGGCCATTGGAATAAATTGTTCTTTCTATCTTTTCCATCAAGGAAATTCTTCACATGCTTGGATAGACATCCCCCTAATTCACCAATAGGTTTAAGGTCTATCAGTTACCCTCATCTGCCAAGATGATTTGACCGGGGTATGGGCCACTGCTCATGTTATAACTTCTCGGAGCCACAAGTGAGAGTTGGGTCACCTGTTAGTCACCAAAAGTGGATGAGCAGCTCTGAAAAGGGTGCTAGTCCTCCTAAACACCCCATATACTCCACTGAAAGGTAGAAGAGGTATAAAGTTTAGATAAGACTAAACCTGCCTTCAGGAAACATCATCTAAAAGACACTGACTCATACATAAGTAAATGTAGTACAAAATGATGTATGCTAAGTGCACCAAAGAGATACAACGTAGAAAACATCAGTAGAAACCAGGGGATCAGGGAAGGTTTCATAAAGGAGGTCACATTTAAACTGAGTTTGAAAGGATGAATAGGAATTCACCAGATAATGAGGGGCAGGGGATCCAAGCATAGGAATCAATAGAAGAAAAATCCTAGAGGTGGTAAATGAACAGAGCCTTAAAAAAGGATAGTAAGAAGTCCAGGTTAGCTAGAGAAGAGGCCTCAAACTCAAATAGAAATGGATTCCAGGTCATATGTTGACTTTGAATATCACTATAATAAACAGCTAATTTTCACATACATGCATATACTCATGTTGTTTCACTCATTACACTGCAAATTCCTTGAAGGTAGAGACTATTTCATTTTTGTTTTTGTTCCCCCAACTCTTACCAGAGTTCCTAGTACCTAGTGGCATTTAATAAATGCTTGTTGATTGATTGACAGACACTGTAAATGGGCAATGAGGTGGACCCAGAAAATGAACAGGAAGAAAGGAGAGTAGGCTAGATTTCATTTAGAGTTCTTTTACCGCTTCCAAGAATCTCCCTAAAATAAAGGCCCATCTTTTTTCAGCAGTTTTCTTGGTTTTTGATGATGTGTGGCTGTGAGTGATGGTATACTGGATCTATAGAATGGAGTTGGGGAGGTGGTGAACTACATGATCCCTAAAGTAACTTACATTAAGGGTTTAAAATTCTATCATTATCTTGCCTCCAAGCTCGATGATTTTTTTCCCCGTAATTCTACACTGTGAGTTGAAGAACTAATTCCTCCCCTTTAATGTGTTCAGTCCAACAAAGAATCAAGATGAAAATTCAAAACCAAGAGGGAAAGAGTTTGCATTAAACGTATTTATCACATAAGGCAAGACATTTAAAGGATGGAAAGCCATCTAAGGGAGAAGACATTTATCTGAAACCTGTCTTAATCCTGTCTCTAATCCTAGAGCCCCACTGAGAATCTTTGACTGTGAAAGTGAGGGGAGCAAAATGATCTAAGTGCTTGAGTTTAGAAGAGATCTCGGAAGAGATCATGGGTGTCATTTCAAAATTCCAGAAAAGAATTACATAAGCAGGAGTAGGAAAATAATGACATCCTTTTTATGCCACTGTAATCCCAAGACTCTATTAAGAAATCAAAGAACTGCCTCACTGAGGCAAACTTCAGGTTTGCTTTGTTAGAATTCAGCACAATGGTTCTTATCACCCAAGTCTCCCACTTCTTTGCCCCATAGCCCCAGCCTTCTATTCATTCATGAAAATCTCACCCAAACACTTAGAAAGATCTCTTCAATGTAGTCAGTCACTTCACTGTTGTACATTATGGCTCTTTTCTTTCTTCTCATGCATAATTAATTCTTGTCTATGTCTCCCTCTAAATTATCCAAAAGACATCCATTGACACAGTTGCAGCTTTCCTTTGGTTCTAATATTTCTGAGCTCCAGCTATCCATTCATTAGTCCTAAATCTCATTTCATAACCAAACAACATCCTTTTTGGCTAAAATTTGTCTTTGATGATGTCTTCTACACTTCACAACCATCATTTTGGTAATATGCTATGGTACACATTTAACTATTAGGCATATTTTTATTAACTACCTTGCATATCTTGGAGGAGAAGTGAGACTGATGACCTGCACAGCCCTCCCTCACTCAAAACAAAGTCAAGTGCAAGTTATGTCATTATTTCTCTGATAGCATGGTCTTCTTCAGCAACCAAGGACAAACCACACACACACACACACACACACACACACCTTGTATATTATCTCTCCTAGATCACTGCCTTGTTATGGTAAAGGGGTTTGTCAATAAAACTATAAACCCAAGACAGAGAGGTCATAGTAGAGAGTTCAGACAAAAGGTAATCCACTGGAGAAGGAAATGGCAAACCATTCCAGTATCTTTGCCAAGAAAACCCCATGGATAGTATTAAAATAATAAAAGAAATGGCATTGGAAGATGAGCTCCTCAGGTTGGGAGGTGTCTAACACATTACTGGGGAAGAGCAGAGGACAACCACAAGTAGCTCCAGAAAGAATGGAGCACCTGGGCCACACCCGAAAGGAAGCTCAGCTGTGGGTGTGTCTGAAGTTGAAAGAAAGTCCAGTGCTGCAAAGATCAATATTGCATAGGAACCTAGAATGTAAGATCTGTGAACCAAGGCAAACTGGATATGGCCAAACAGGAGATGGAAAGTTTAGACTTTCAATAACTGGGGTGTCAATGAATTGAACTGGACAGAAATGGATGAATCTAATTCAGGTAAGCATTACATATATCACTGTGGGCAAGAATCCCTTAGAAAAAATGGAATAGCCCTCATAGCTAAAAAAAAAAAAAAGGTGATTAAAAACAGTACTGGGGTATAATCTCAAAAATGACGGAATAATATCTGTTCTAATTGAAGGCAAACTGTTCAGCATCACATAGTACAAGTCTATGCTCAAACCACTGAGAACAAAGAAGTCAAATTTGCTCTATTTACAAACAACATATTCTAGAAATAACACACACACAAAAAAAAGATGTCACATTCATCATAGGGGATTGGAATGTTAAAGTAGGAAATCAAACTGGATTTCCTGGAACTAGAAGGCCAAGCCTGGCCTTCAAGAGCAAAATAAGGCAAGGCAGAGGCTAATAGAGTTTTCTCAAGACAACTTGCTAATCATAACAAACACCTTTTTTTCAACAATCCAAAAAGCAACTCTTACACATGGATGTCCCCAGAAGGTCACTATTGAAATCAGATTGATTATATGCTTTCCAACCAAAGGTGGAAAAGTTCTATACAGTCAATCATAAGGTGACATGGAGCTGACTGTGGTTCAGATCATGAACAGCTTATTTCAAAATATAGACTTGAAGAAAGTAGGGAAAACCATCAGTCTAAAAAACAACCCTTATGAATATGAAGGAGAGGTGATGAACAGATTTAAGAGATGAGATTTGGGAGATCAAGTGCCTGAAGAATTATGGACAGAGGTTTGCAATTTTGTGCAAGAGGCAGCAATAAAAACATTCCAAGGAAAAAGAAGACAAAATGGCTGTCTGATGAGGCTTTACAAATAGCTGAAAAAAGAAGGAAAGGAAAAGGAGAGAGAGAAAGATACACCCAACTGAATGCAGAATTCCAAAGAACAGCAAGAAGAGATAAGGTTTTCTTAAATGAGCAAAATAAATAAATAAAAGAAAACAATATAATGGGGAAGACAAGAGATTTCTCCAAGAAAATTAGAGCTATCAAGGGAACATTTCATACAAAAATGTCCATGATAAAAAACAAAAATGGTACACAACAGAAATAGAGGTGGCAAGAACATATAAAAAATTAATAAGAAAGATCACTAATAACTCCAATGGTGTGGTTACTGATCTAGAGACATACTGCCTGGAAAATGAAATCAAGTGGGCTAGTGGAGGTGACAGTGCTAATTGAGCTATTTAAAAACCTAAAAGATGACACTGTTAAAGTGCCACACTCAAGCCTACAAATTTGGAAAACCCAGCAGTATCCACTAGATTGGAAAAGATCAGTTTATATCCCAGTCCTAAAAAAAGGACAATGCCAAGGAATGCTCAAATGAGCAAACAATAGCACTCATTTCACACACCCACAAGGTTATGCTTGAGATTCTGCAATCTAAGCTTTAACAATATGTGAGCTGAGAATTACCAGAAGAGCAGGCTAGTTTCTGGAAGAGGCAGAGAAATGAGTGACCAAATTTCCAACATTTGCTTGATTATGGAGAAAGCAAGGGAGTCCAGAAAAACATCTTCTGCTTCATTGACTATATTAAAGCCATTGACTGTGTGGATCACAGCAAAATGTGATGATTCCTCAAAGAAATGGGGGTACCAGATCATCATACTGGTACTGAGGAACTTGAGTGAGGGTCAAGAACCAACAGTTAGAAACACACATAGAACAACTGATTGGTTTAAGATTTGGAAAGGAGTACAACAAAGCCGTATATTGTCACTCTACTTATTTAACTTATGTTCAGAGTACATCATGCAAAATGCCAGACTGTATGAATCAAAAGCTGTAATTAAGGTTGCTGGGAGAAATAGCAACAATCTCAGATATGTAGAAGATAATATCACTCTTATGACAGAAAATGAAGAATTAAGAAGCTTCTTGATGAGAGTGAAAAAAAGTGCAAAAGCTTTTAATATTAAAAAAATCCTAATATTATGGCAAGTGGTCCTAGCAAACAGAAAAAGAAGAAATGGAAGCAATGTCAGATTTTATAGTTTCCAGTCACGGTGTATGGCTGTGAGTTGGCTTATAAGGAAAGCTAGGCTCTTCAGAATCAATACTTTCAAACTGTGGTGCTGGAGAAAATTTTTCATAGTCCCTTGGATAACAGAGATCAAATCAGTTAATACTTAAAGAAATTAATTTCAGACTGTTCATTGGAAGAACAAATACTGAAGCTAAAGTTTAAATACTTTGACCACATAATGAGAAGACAGGACTCATTAGAAAATAACCTGATGTTGGGAAAGAATGAAAGCAAAAGGAGAAGGGGATAGCAGAAAATGAGATGAATAGATAGCATCATGGAAGCAGTGAACATGAGCTTGGACAGACTTCAAGAGATAGTGAAGGATAGAAGAGCCTTGTGTGATGTTTCCTGGGGTCAAGAAGAGTTGGACATGACTGAGTGAATGCCAATAAAATATTTCCTCTGCTTTCTGGATCATCTATAAATTGATTCCTCTGAACTTATGGGGTTCTGTAAAAGACCATCATGTAGAGTTACTAGGAGAATACTGCTGTTAAAAAGTAGGGCATTTGCAAAAGGGAGCATCATGGGGTCACTGAAATAAATGTACAATTTCTCAAATGAAATCCAGCCTGATTTCCTCCTTCCCTTCAGTTGTAGACCCTGTTCATTGTCCATCTTCAGCACTTATTCAAGAATATCTAACAGATGGACTCCCTTTACAGGTGCATATCATAATCTGGACAGCATTCATGTATCATTTTCCTTATGTGGATGAGTCAGATGAGGCTCTTTCAAATGCCTGGTTCTCACTGGGGCTTTGTAAAGTTCAGATTGATATCATTTGTAAGTAGAAGCTTTGGGGGAGCTTTCTCACAATCAATAGGGAATCCTTCTTTTTTGGAGTCTTACAGGGCATCTTTTCTGACACTGATAAATACTTTAGGTGAACAAATGTGTCTCTGTTTTATGCCTTACTTAATGTTGATACTCAGTGGATTGTGGAATAAAGTTATTTCCATCCATCACAATCATAGGAGACACCTTGTTTGAAGAAAACCTATAAGGGCATATTTGTTTTACACAGTAATGTGGGTTTTTTAAATCAACGAGCAACAGACACAGAAAGATCATAATTCATAATAAAAAGAGCTTCTGCCTTTCCCTCTTGCAGACACGATTCCCAGCAACACATTCAGCAACAGCTGGGAAGGTATTCCACTGGTTTCTTCCTTCCCACGTACACATTTAGCCCAGCAAAGCAAAGGGAGAACAAACCTTGCTTCAAAACTATTAGACTTGGCTATGCTTAGGCAGCTTGTTACTGCAGATCTACTCTTGGTATCTGGAAGCTAAGTGTCACAGGTAACACTTGAAGAAACTGCCCTGGCACCAGGTATGGCATTCATCACAGATCAAAAGCTCATGGCCACAAAGATGTTTGAATACCCTCTTATATGGTATCTTGCCTCCTAAAGGGGAAACTACTCTATCTTCTTAATATACTTTGCTATTTCCTTGCTTCTTTCTTAATGATAGCAATTTCTTATTAAATCTCCTGGGGGTTTTTTCCCCCAGACCCCCATTTCTTTTATATTAGTGAGTCTTTGCATAGGAAAAAAACAGAAATTTCCTGCTTGACTTCAAAGAACAGAACTAGGAGCAATGGGTGAAAATGGCAAAAGATCAGATTTTTGACAATGTCAAAAAAAAACCAAAAAACTTAAGACCAACCACAAAGAAAGAGTTGGATGTTACCTCAGAGACCACCTATTCTCCTTAAGTAAGGCTCAAGGAGTTTAAGGAACTTGATCAAGGTCACACAAGAAAGTGGAATGGTTGCTGCCTTCAGTAGCAGTGAGTTCTCCCTTACAGGAGGTCTTCAAGCAAAAGCTTCATGACCCCTTGTTAGGTATGTTGTAAGGGGGATACTTGTTCATGTATGAATTAGATGAGATGACCTCTGAGGAATCTTTCAGCTGCTAGATTCTAGGAGTATGAGAAAATAACAAATTTGGTAGATATGATAGTATTAAGAATGATAGAAAGGGACACTGAAATTTCTTACTGTTTTGACATTAAATCATTTACTCTACCATTTGTATTAGTAAGCATTCTAATTATGACTTTTTATTTCACAAAATAACTTTTTCTAAGGCAAGAGAAGGGTGATCATTTTAAGATTCTGTTTCTGACTCAAAATTATTTCATTCCATATGATGTTAAGAGGAGATCATATAGCAAGTAATTCAAATAGAAAGGTCACCAAACCACATTCCCAGATCTTCCCTCTCATTTCCGTTACTGTCATTAGGAAAAGAGATCTGGTTACAACTTTATAAAAGGAGGAAAAAAGAATCTTTTTCCTTGAAATTATCATCCCATTTTTATTTGGAGAAGGAAGGGTAAGGACAAAGTATGAGAACTCACTCAGGGAACACTATCCTTAGCTAAATTTCAATTGGTAAAAATCTATTTTCTCCAGAAGTGAGGTCAATCCACTTCTTTTCTAGAGTGTACGGTGAGTTGACTGGCAATCTTGACTATTCAGGTTATTTTGGAGGTCTAACCCAAGAGGCTCACAGTGTAACGACTTCATTATACTGTTCTCTTCACTTTTCCACTTGCCATCCCTGAGCTTCCTTTACAAGGCTCAATGAGCAACTAAAAACTTCCTATGCAACCATAATTTCTGAGTGCTCATCAAGACCACATCTCCTTCATAAACCAGCTACAGCCCCATGAAAGAATGTGAATTCATAAAAACTAAACCTACTTAAACTTAAGGCCAAACCATTTGGCACTGGTGTGTTCTGCATGTAAAATGGGGTCTTATGTGCACTATTCGGATTACTTCACATTAAACAATCCTCCAGCTCCTTCATTGTGGTACTTTACTATAACCAGTGCTGCCTATGGAAAGAAAACCAGCCCCATTTTGAGTAACCTCAGGCTGACTTTATTCTTAGCTAGGGACTCACTTCAAACCATTATAGAACTTCATGGCCTCCTTGGTTATGGGGTCAGCCAGCCTAAAAGTCAACCTCCACTAACTCCCAATTTCCCTCAAGAACTTGGGCAAAGCAAATGCTTGTTCCAGCAGCTCACCATAAATAGCATCCTAAAACCATTAAAAGCAGGAGAATTCCTCCTGAGTGCAGTGAACTGTGACCTGGGTACCGATTGACCCCTAGAAAATCAGTTTGCAAGTGGATAGCTCCTCCTGAGCCTCGGAGCTTATGATCTTTTTAACAGTGAGCCCCTCCCTCACAAATATGCCTGCCAAAGAAACATGAACAAAACAATGAATAGGCGGTGTTTTAGCTGGAAGGCCAATTCAATTGTTCTTTTAGGATCAAAGACTTCAGAGATGATCTATTCCAACGCTTTCACTTTCAAGGTAGATAAACTCAGGCCCAGAGAAGTAGAGACTTACCTATGACCAACCACATAGTAGGTAATGAAATTGATACAATAACCCAGTTCCTCCATTCTTACTGCTTTTTCCACTATGCCACACTGCTGAGATCAATTAAAGAATTCAGTAAAATAACAAGCAATCAAAAAGCACTGGGATATAAGGGATAGATGATGGGGCTTGAAGTCAAGAAACCCAGGTCCAAGTGGTGCTTCTGCTACATACCAGCTATATGGCCCTGAACACATCATTTAACCTCTCACTACCCTTCTCCCCTAGAGATTTCTAAGACTATAAGTTACAAAGAGTTTCTGATCTGCATCACTGAAAGGAGTTTCCAACACCTAGGAATCTAGGAATCCTAACATCAGTGAAATCATAGATTCTGACCAAAATTTGTAAAATTACAACAGCAACATATTACCTGTGTGACTCTGGGAAAATCTCTTAACCTCTTGCTGTCCCAGGAAACTTTCTAATACTAGAAGTATCCATTCTGCCTCCATTGGAAGAAGTTACACTAATGAAATCACAGGACAGAACAAAAAAAAAAATCATCCAACTTAGTGCTGAACTAACATTTCAGTTATTTAAGCCCTTATAGCCAAAGTGACACATTAAGCAGGACATTATATTTAGAGTCACATCCCAGATCGGCCACCTCTGTTGCCTTAAGAAGGTCACTTCCTCCCTTTGAGCTTCAGTTTCCTCATCCATAAAATGAGGATATTAAGCTAATGTCCTCTCAAATTTTTCTCGGCTCTAAATCTGTGATCCTATGAGCAGATAGGTGATAAACACAAACATATACATACATATGTGTAAGCATGCATACCAGTGTTTGTACATGTGTACATATGTGTGTAATTTATATATCTGTATATAACATAAGTATAGATATATGTTGTATATAGGTGTATATAAATTTGGTTAATTAAACATGTGTGTATAGGTATGTATACATATATACTTTTGTGTGTGCATGCTCATATATACATGTGTTATGTGTTTAGGTGTGAATGTGCATATATGCCTATATAAATTGTATGTGTGTATCTGTGTATATGTGTGTATATGCATATGTAGATATAAATATATCCATCCACATATAAACATGTGTACATAAGGTGTTTTTGTATACCTATGTACGCATCAATGTGAATATATATGATATATGTATATATGCATTGTTGCACATGTATACATGTATGTATATGTTGTTGCACATATACACTATAATAAATATTGTAGTGTTTTGTATACATATATGGTTATTATGCATGTGTGAATGTGTATATACATATTTGTGTCTAGATTTAGGCATATGTGTGTATATATGCATATACATACATACATATACATGTAATCTTTCCATTGAGACTCAGGATCCTCACAAGTCACCACAGGTGGGAAGTAAGTAGAGATCCCTAACTCCAGACTTTTGGTCTGCCTAGTTTTAGCCAGGGACTTTTAGAAGGGACAAGTATAAGAAATGACTTCAGAAATAGCTCTGACTTTGGTCACTGTCACTCAAAGCCTCCATTCTCTGTATACCAGTATGTGTCAGAAGCTGTACCTTTCTGACTAACTGACTTCATTCTGACTTCAACTTCAAACTGTATGAGTCAATTCAGGCCATCATTAAGTTATATATTTAAATATTTATTAAGTTCCTACTAATTGCCAGGTACTGGCTTAGGTGCTGGAGGTACAAAGACAAAAGTAAAACTGTCCCAGTATCCATGGAGCTTAATATCAAGGGAAACAATATGTGAACATATAATTACAAAATATACACAGAATAAATATAAAGTCATTTCTGGGGAGAGGAGGGGATAGTGAAACAGACAAGGAAGCATATGTAAGAAAAGATGTTTGAACTGATCTTTGAAAAAAGTTAGGGATGTTAAGAAGCCAAGGTAAGAAGAGAGTGGACTTCTGGTTTGGAGCACCATCACCTATGCAGAAACACAGTGAAAGGAGATGGAATATCAGAGGGGACAAATAGCAAGGAAGTCAGTTGACTGCACAGTAGAGTTCACAAGACAGAATAATGCGCAATAAGTTTGGAAAGTTAAGTTGGATACAGGTTGAGTAGGACTTCAAACACCAAACAGAGTCTGTATTTGATCCTAAAGATAGTAAGGAGTCATTGGAGTTTATTGAGCTATGGCATGACATGATCAGACCTGCTCTTTTAGAAGACCAATTTAGTAACCATTTGGAGAAGGGATTGGCAAGGGGAAAGATTGGAGTCAAGTAGTTCCTCTACAACATCCCCATTACACAGTCATTTGCACCCTCTGTGAAGATCTCCCGTGAAGAGAAACTTATTCCCTCCAGAGGTAGAACATTCTACTTTGGGGTATCTCTAGTTGTTAGGAAATGTCCTTTTATGTTCATGTCAAAAACCTACCTTTGCTCCCATCGATGCTCCTTGGAACTAAAAAGAGAACTTCTAATCCCTTTTCAAAAGGATAACTTTCCAAATATTGACCTGTAGGTCCTCAAGTGCAGCCCTTTGAATCCATCCTTCACAGAACAAATACTTTTATTGAGGGATTATAATTCTAGTCTGGAACTAGACTCCAGTACATGTCAGAGCAGGGAACCTAGGACTCTCCTTACCCCAAGCATAAGGCTCCTTCTTCTAGTCATCAGTGTTTATGTGAGTTATTTTGATAGGAGCAGAAACTTCTCTGCTAGTAATGAAGATCACCACCTCCTCTGAAACTTAATCGTCTTAGAGAATTGCCTGTTAACTATGAATTTAAGGGATGTGATCCGGGGCAGAATTATGTGTCAAAGGAAGGATATGAACCTAGAACTTTCTGGTTCCCAGGCTAGCTCTTTTATCTACTATGTAGCCACTGATCTATGGAGGTAATGAATTTAATTACTAAGTTATATTTAATCAACTATTAGTTATTGACAGCTAGATGGTACAATGGGTTCTAGAGTTAAGAAGTCCTGATTTCAAATATAACCTCAGATAAGTACTAGCCATGTGACCCTGGGCAAGTCACTTAACCTCTGTCTGCCTTAGTTTCCTCATCTATAAAAGGGGGATAATAATAGCATTTACCTCACAGGATTATTTTTTGTTTCTTTGTTTGTTTTTGGTTTTTTTTAATATAAATTTATTTATTTAACTTTTTACATTCATTTTCACAAGATTTTGGGTTCCAAAATTTTCTCCCCATTTG
>CM053770.1:584583491-584633442 GCA_028658325.1 Potorous gilbertii | reverse complement strand
GCCATGCCTACTTCATTCACCATTTTACCCCTTCTCAGGACTTTTCTAAAGTCACACAATTAGTAAATATGGAGCCAGAATTTAAGTCTAAGTAGTCCAACTCTAAAGCCAAGACTCTTTTCACCACTCCACGGGTTCTGTCCCATCAGAAGATGGAGGGGTGGTGATGTGCCACTGTTAATCCAAGTATCAGCTTTCCCTTAGTTATGAGTTGTAGACATCTTTCAATTCAAGCAGGGAGGGGAGTGAATTGATTCAACCATTCTAGGAAACTATGCCCAAAGGGCTATAAAACCATGCATATCCTTTGACCTAGCACTACCACTGCAAAGTCTGTATCCCAAAAGAGATAACAAAAGAAAAAGGGCCTGTATGTACAAAAATATTTATAGCAGCTCTTTTCTTTGGGTAAAGAATTAGAAGTTGAGGGGAAGCCCACAAGTTGTGGCATGTGATTGTAATGGAATACTACTGTAATACTATAAGAAATGATTAGCAGAAAAACCTAGAAAGATTTGAACGAGCTGATACAAAGTGAACTGCACTGTGTACAAAGTAACAGCAATATTGTAAGATGATCAGCCAAGAATGACTTAGTTATTCTCAGCAATATGAGATCCAAGACAACCCTGAAGGACTTATGATGAAAAATGCTATCCATTGCCATAGAAAGAACCAAAGGTGTCTGAACACAGATTGAAGCATAGTTTTTTGGGGTTTTTTTATTTTTCTTGAGTTTTTTTTCCTCATCTTTGTTTTCCTTCACAATATGACTATTATGAATATGTTTTGAATGACTACATATATATATATATAAAACCTATATAGAATTGCTTGCCTTCTCAATGTGGGGGGGGGGGGGCGGGAAGAAGGGAGAGAATGTGTAACTCAAAGTTTTAAAAACAAATGTTAAAAATTGGTTTTATGTGTAACTGGGGAAAATAAAATACTAAATAAAAACTTAAAAATTCAATTTTAAAAAATAAAAAAAAATTTAAGAGTAGGGAGGGGAGGAGAGATCTCCACTCAGGTCCTTGACTTGATGGCTTTACAAAATGTCCAAACACAAAGCCAAAAGACATCTTAGTGTAGTGGACTGTGTGCTGGTCTAGGTTTCAAATCCTCATTCTAGCTGGTAGTATCTGACCTTGGAAAAGTCAATTATTCTCTCAGAAATTCAGTTTCCTTGTCTGTAAAATGGGATTAATGACACCTGTCTTACCTACTTCATAGGGTTGTTGTAATATCAAATGACATAACGTGGATAAAGCTAATTATGATCACAAATTTCTAATTAGACTCAAGTTATTACTGCATCTATGTCTGCTACTTAAATGTCAAACAAAACTGGCTTCTCAAACAAGCTAAAGAGCAGTAGACAGACACTTTCTTGTCTCAAATTGTCCACTAGAGGTCAGGAGATGTTAAAGCTGATTTTGTCATATGTGAAAACTGCTTGAATAAAGCCAAGAAAAAAATTGTAACACATTCAAGCAGGCAAGACAAGGGAACTATAGCTGATTTGAGAAATGTAAAGTATTATTTGGGGAGTGCTCTGGCTGGATTAACCTTTTTTAAAATCTTCAGAGTACAAAATGTGCGTTGGAGTTTGTTTTTTGGGGTTTTTTTTTGGGGGGGGGGAAGGGGATCTGACAAAATCCCAAGTTGATTTCTTCATTCCCTTGTTCTAAACTACCATTGATTACATGTTCTTCAGAAATTAAAGGTAGGGCATTGTTTTGGATTTCCCAATCATCCCCAGCATTCACGTTCTCCAGACATGTTGTGAGAGAAGAGGATGCTGGACTTCCATTTTTCCCTCTGACTTGTTAACACGTTTGTGCCATGCATTCCTTTGGCAGTCTAGTGAACCCAGGAAATGTCAGATTTCTTGTTTCTTTCCAATCCAAGCTCATGGAACTCTGGGACCTCCAGATTAAGAACTCTTAATATAGCTATTTTCCTTTCAAATTCATCAATATTTGGAAAAGTGCTCTTTCCTCTCTTCTTTGCAAAGGACAACGAGTGTCAAATATTGTATACACTGCCCAGATCAGCTGATGTTCTGGATGGTTTTACCATTCCATTGGAAAATCAAGTTTCAAAGTCCGTTTATCAGGAAATAGAGTAAATCAATCAATAAATAAACATTTAAGAAGCACCTACTATGTTTGCTAGACCTGGGGACTGAGGAGGAGATTTCAGTTTCCTCATCTGTAAAACAAGGAGTTCAGATTGAAATCTTAGTTCTAAAAGCAAAATAAAGTAAAATGCCTCTATGATGCTGTGGTACTAACACAACTGGAAAGAGAAAAGAGTTCATCTTTTGATATTTGTTATTTAAAATAAAATAGGCCTTCAGGTCCTGCTATTTTATTTTGGTAGCAAAGAATTTCTCCAATTTTTAGACTGTGATCAGAGATTTGGGTGCCAGGAATATTTCATATATCAAACAGTGCATGAAGGTATTCACTTCCAAGTGCTTCATGCTCCAATTATCTACATCATTCTCAACTCAAACCATCACTCTGCTAACAATGGCTGGATTTCCAGCAGCCCTGATGGCTCCTCTACACCATATCTTGATGACTGCAACATGGCTTATATAATAGCCTGAGGTAAAATCAACCGCATAAAATTATCTAGTTGGTTGGAAGACTGGCAATAACAAGTAACTTTTATATAGTGCTTTAGAGGAGTTTTTCATTTTATTTTTTTCAATTAATAAATATTTATTTTCTCTATTTCCCAAATTGGAAAAAGAAAAACAAAACCCTTGTAATAAATAGGTATAGTCAAACAAAATAAACTAGGAAGCAATACAGTTCAGGTCTCCCCATGATTCCTCCAACAAAAATCTAAGAGTGTTAGGCAGAGTCATGAGGGTAAAACCTAAGAGAAAGCCACAGTGAGTTATTTTTCTAACTCACTGTCATGAATTTAGCCCAGAGGCAAGTGACCATATGCTTAATTTTGCAAAGTAGTTTATATACATTACGTTATTTGAGCTTCACAACAACCCAATGAGGTTAGTATTGCAGGATGTTCTTTCAGATGGAGAAACTGAGGCACAGAGTGATTTGCCCATGAGAAGTGCCAAAGGGCTGGATTTGAACCTAATTTTTTCTGACTTCAAGTCTCACACTATAGTATACTGGCTCTAAAAGTCCAGGATTCAGTATTTTGCTTGCACTTCAAATGGTATTCTCTGGGTTGAGTTTTCTTTAGTTGCATTCAAGCACAGAGGTGGTGCCACCTTCCAAAGGCTGTATAGGAGTTCAGTTCAGACTTGAAGCACTGAGACGGAAATAGGGGGAGGTAGAAGAAGGGGAAAAGGGGGAAAAGCAAGAGAAGAAACATCTATGTCCCTGACCCACTCAGATAACCAAAGAAAACTCGTAGAATAAAGAGTTTAGCATAGCCTCTGGCACATAGTAGGTGCTATAAAAGTGCTTGTTTCCTTCCCTTTTTATCTTCTTTTCCTTCTCCTCCTAAAAGCTATCAGTCCATCAGCATTAGAGACCATTAAAACACTTTTCATTCTACAGATTGGAGACTCCAGGGATGGCTGACAGCCTGCCTCCAGGGACTTTCCAGTGGGAAGCTAGGATCACAAGAACCTAAATAGGGAGATGGAAGGGACTTCTGAGGGCATCCAGCCTAACCCCTCATTTTCACAATCCAGAAAACTAAAAATCGAAGACATAAAGTGACTTCCCCAAGGACATACAGTTAATAAGGGTATTCAGTGTCAGATCTTGTGACTTCCAAGTTCAGTGCTCTTTGAATTGATTTCTACTCTTGTAAAACTAGGACTGTAGCTCTGAAAAGTTTTTAAAGTTTTCTCTTTTCCAATGAGTAAAAGTAAGTGAGGAAACTGTCTGATGCCTTTACCCTTCGCTGGCCCCTGAGGGCAAAGCTGTATGAATCCAGATAGTCTCCTATCTAAATACAAAGCAAGCCATATCTTGAATTTTGCCTCCTGAAGGCTAGACAAGAAGATCATGTGGCTGATTTCCAATTCTTATCAATTGACATATGTCTCAGACATGAAGAAGTAGAAAAAGAAATCATCTCAAGAAAACCAACACCCATTTACCTGCTGGGTTTTTCCAGTAACTTCTTAAAAAATAGTATTTAAAAGGCTTGAGCAAACTACCCCCTTCAAATAGGCAGAGCTATCCATTTCCACGTAGGGATAAAGGCTAAACCTGTGATTTAATTGGTTAAAGGGAGCTCCCAGATGAAGAAAGTCCCTCCACCAATACAGGTCAGACCCTTCTCTATAGCTTAGAAAGTTGCCTAGAGCACTGAAAGGTTACATTATTTGCCCAGGGTCATAGAGCATATGTTTCAGAAACAGGACTTGAACCCAGTTCTTCGTAGCTTCAGGATAGCGATCCAGTAATAGCTACTATTTATATAGAGGTTTACTTATATTATCTCATTCTATTCTCACAACTCTGGGAGGTAAATGATATTATCCCCAACTGAGGCTGACAGAGGCTTGGTTTAGGGTTTCTTTGCCCAGAGTCATATAGTCAGTGTCTCAGATGGGATTTGAACTCAGGGCTTCCTGACTCTATATCACCTGTCTGCCTCGTTAGTCCATAGTGCCTTTTTCTGGGAGTTATTTCTCAGGGATACTGTTTGAAATGGATTCGGCTTTTAAAAAAAAATAAAAAAACAGCACAAGGAAGGAGAAGATACAAGAACACTTCCTTCTCTCCTTGTCACAATAATTTGCTCCAGGTTCATTTGGTTTACTTGGCAATGGCTTTCACCTTTCACAGAACAATTCAGACCACATAAACTGGCTGCCAAGCAGTATCTACTCTTCCTCCAATTCAGCGGCTTTTATGACCCTCTTATCATGCTTCAGTATCATAGCTAAGTTCATTGGGTTTGTCTATTATTGCTTCCACAGTGTGTGCTTTGGCAAACCTTGGCAATTATGTTCAACTGCAAATTATGTTCAGAATAAGACCAAAGCAGCAGTCTTTGAAGGATACCTCCACAAGTACGTTCCTGGAGAGGAGGCTCCTTCTGGTGTAGTCTGTCTCAGACTTTTAAACTTTAATAACTTAAAACAGCAAAACTTTACATTCTTTCAAACAGGAATACCTTGTTTTATCTCTAAACAGCCCCCACCCCTAACCCTAATGGCTAGCATAATATCTCACATAAAGTAGGAGTCAAGAAAATTGAAACATAAGAGTTTTATTTTAACTTATACATGTTTATTCCATCATATATACATAAATAGATAGACAGATGGACAGACAGACAGATAGATCATTGTTGCTAGTTGTTTTAGTCATGTCTTGCTCTTTGTGACCATATTAGGGGTTTTCTTGGTAAACATACTAGAGTAGTTTGCTATTTCCTCCTCCAGTTCATTTTTTATGGATGAAGAAACTGAGGCAAATGGGGTTCAGTGACTTGCTCAGGGTCATATGGTTATTAAATATCTGAGACTAGATTTGAAACCAGGAAGATGGCTTTTTCCTGACTCCAGACCTGGCACTCTACCAACTGTACTACCTACCTGCCCCATATCTACATATACTTATATTATATATACACGATCCATAGGAAGTGATGTTTACAACAGAAAAACATTTGGCTCTTGAGCCAAAGCACCTGGCTTTAAACCTCAGCTTTGATGCGAGTTACCAAGTGTACCCTTGGACAAGTTCCTTAACCTCCCTGGGTCTCAGTTTCCTCATCTGTAAAATGACAGGGTTGGACTAGATTTATCTCTGAGGCTCCTTCCAGCTTTTAGAGTCATCATCTAGGATGAGCTATCAATTAATAAAAAAAATCATCATAATTATCTCTGGCATTTCTAAAGCTCTTTGAGGTTTATCAAATATGTGATCTATCTCATTTAGAAATGAATTTTTAAAAAGGTGTAGGAAAGAGAAGGTACAGGAAGGAAAAAGACAGGCAAGAGGGGTTGATGATGGGGTAGATAAGGGGAGAGTTATCCTGGAAATATGTTGAATATTGTTGATTTTAAATTAGTGAAGGAGCATTGACTTTAGGAAACAGCATACAAATTGAGAGTGATCCTCCATAAGAGAGGTCTGGTAGATTTATGTAAGCCTAATGTAGTCCTGTCTGACCCATGCAATGATCTTGACTGGGACCCAAATGGATGAGGAAGGGATGGGGAAAGAGTCAGTCATCAGATGGGAAAGCAGTGGCTTGTCTATATATTTCCTAAGCTATGCTGAATTTGGACATACTTGTAGGGCTGCAGAAATAATCACAAAAGGACTTGGAGATAAACTAAATCCATATAAGGTTCATATAACAACTGTGAAAATGAATGTGAGTTAGTAGTAGTTAGTACTAGTGCTACTCAGTACCGAATCATTTGGAGCTTTTTCTTCTTTTTATTTATTTAAGTTTCATATGTTATATTTTTCTTATATCTCCCATGACCCCCTCAAAAAGAATGCTGGATACATGGTAGTTGCTTAGTAAATATTGACTGAATGGTTGAATAGCTGGCTGGCTGTGGATGACTATTTCTTTGGTATTGGAAAAAAGGGTGTCTATTGCTATATGTGTTACATATTTTAAACCAGTCTAGTTCTGATAATGTGATTGAATCATGGTGGCTCAGCTCACTCCAGAAGTTGGTAGGAGGGCTCAGGATCAGATAGAGTTTTAATGGGAACTGTGGAGACTTGATTTAAGCATAGTCAGGAACTCATTGCCCTGATGATTTTAACTAACCAAGATGGCAGACTCTGAAAGCAGATCAGAGATCAGTTAATGAGAGAGAGGCATAATTAGATGGATATTTGTGCCAGTCATCTATGACCAGTGTAAAGGTGTCTTAGGGTATAATTCCAGCTTCCTTCTTCCCCTAAGTGGCATGATCATTGTACCAAAATCTGTTTATTTGACATTTATGTTGTATTTGAGTATCAGGATAGCATAGTGGACAGAGAACTGACCTTGGAAAAAAGAAGACTTGAATTCAAGTCATACCTCCAGCACATACTGACTGTGTGACCCTAGACAAGTCACTTTACTTTAATTTCTTCATCTAGAAAATGAGAACATTGGAGTCAAGGGTCTACAAGGTCCCTTCCTAGGATATTCTAAATCTATGATGCTATGACTTTTGTGTCATTAAAGAGGTAGGGGAGAATTGAGGAAAAACAATCAATTTAAAATCAAAATAGCTGTGTTTGTATTCTGGCTTAGCTACATGTGTGATTTGGAATGATCACTTCCTCTCTCAATGGGACAGCTAGGTATCATAGTAGATAGATCTCCAGCTCTGGATTCAGGAAGACCTGAGCTCAATCCAGTCTCAGAAACTTACTAGCTGTGTGACTTGGGCAAATCACTTAACTTATTTGCCTCAGTTTCCTTTTGGAGAAGAATATGGCAAACCCCTCCAATATTTTTGCCAGGAAAACCCCAAACGGGATCACAAAGAGTTGAAAATGACTGAACAACAACAACTTCCTTGCTTGAGGCTTCTGTATCCTTATTCCTAAAATGAGAGGGTTTGTACTTATCTGACTCATAAAATCCCTTCCAAAACAGTGTTCTGTGATTCTGAAAAGAAAAAGATGGTTTCCCCACACCATGGTGCTGTACTTTATCAAGCACAATAAATAATAGCTCAGATTTATAGAGCAAGGCATTCCTTTGATACATCCCATCATCCTATTCACCACAGGGACTCATCAAACCCTTCCCATTGCTCCATCCCCTGCACTTCTCTCAGCTGAGAACCTTGTCTCATATTTCACTGACAAAATGGAAGTCACTGGCCAAGCACTCTCTCCTTTCCCTTTCTCCTTATGTCATACCACCCAATGCCCCTATTTTCTCCTTCACCATCATCTCATATACTGAAGTTGCCTTGCTTCTTGTCAAGGCAAACCCACCCCCACCCCACATGTGCAAGTGATGCCATTCCATTCAGTCTTTTCCAGAAGATTGCCCCCTCCACTTATCTTCAATCTCTTCCTACATAGTTGCTACTTTTCTTCTACTTAAAAGCATCACTTTTCTTCAAAAGAAGCTTCACTTGATCTCTGCATCTCCTTTAATTATCATCTGATAGCTCTCCTCCTTTTTGTGGGTAAATTCCTTGAGAAAGGTATCTATAATAGGTGCTTCTACTTCTTTTCTTCTCACTCTCTTCTTAACCTCCTACAGTCCGGCTTCCAAATTCATCATTCCACTAAAACTACTCTCTCCAAAGTTAAAAATGATGTCTTAATTGCCAAATTCAATGGCCTTTTCTCAATCTTCATTTTTCTCGATCTTTCAGCAGCCATTGACACAGTTAATTACCCTCTTCTCCTTGATACTCTCCTCTCAGGTTTTCCTGATACTCTCTCTAGATTCTCCTTCTACTTGTCTGACCACTCCTCAATCTTCTTTAGCTGAATCTTTTCTAAAATTTATTTTATTTTTAGTTTATGGAATAAAACAAGTATTTCCATAACATAGTCTAATTCAAAAAGATGGCTACACACGAAGTCACAAATCTACTATTTACAAGTATCTATTCCTTTCAAATATACGACAAACTTGTCATGGAAATCCCTTTTTTTTTCCTTTTTTTCTCTCCCCTATCCACTCCCACCCTCGAGAGGGTCACCATTAGCCACAAAATAGGTACATATGTTTAAAATTATTCTATATAAACTTCTATCTATCAATTCTTTCTCTGGATGCAGATGGCATTTTTCTTCATATGTCCTTTGTAGTTAATTTGGGTATTTATAATAGTCAAAATAACTTATTCTCTCAGTTATTTTTAAAATAATATAACTATTACTGTATACAATGTTCTCTTGATTCTGCTCATTTCACTCCTCATTTCATGCAAGTCTTTCGATGTTTTTCTAAGATCATTGAATTCATCAGTATAGCACATTACAGCACAGCAGTATTCCATCATAATCATACACCACAACTTGTTCATCCATTCCCCAACTGATAGATATCCTTGCAATTTTCAGTCCTTTGTCACCACAAAGAGAGCTACTATAAACATTTCAGAATATTTAAGTTCTTTTCCTTTTTCCTTAAGCATCTTTGGAAATAGGCTTAGTACTGCTATTGCTGAGTCAAAGGGTATGGGTAGTTTAATAACTCTTTGAGGATTATTCCAGATTGCTCTCCAAAGTGGTTGGATCAGATCACAATTCTACCAACAATGAATTAGTGTCCCAATTTTTCCATATCTCCTCCAACATTTGTCATTTTTCCTTTCAATCATTTTAATCAATTTCATAGGCATAAAATGTTATCTCAATGTTGTTTTAATTTGCATATCTCTAATTAAGAAGGATTTAGAGCATTTTTTCACATGACTATAAATTGTTTCGATTTCTTCATTGGAAACTGCCTGTTCATGTCCTTTGACCATTTATCAATTGGGAGAATGGCTCATATTCTCATAGATTTGACAAAGATTTTTATATATTTTTGATATGAAACCTTTATCTGATAAGCTGTCTAGAAAAATTTTGTCCAGATTTTCTACTGGGATTTATACCAGAAATGCAGGGATGTCTTTATTTTATGAACTTGTCATATGTAAAAGATTCAACTTCTGAAGTATTTCTTTCTTCCAAAGTGAATATAATTAAAGAAGGATAAACAAGCTTGTGAAACAAGGATGTGTATCTATTCAACTATGAGGTTCAAGTCAGGAATCTCTTTTATTTAAGACAGTATGGTTATGTTAGTAAAGAGTACATAACTTTTAAGCAATCTTGTCTTATGGTTGAAATGTAAAGGAAAGTTGAGAAATCTCAGTAATGGGTTTAAACGATTTGGAAAGATAAATCAAGGCTTGATCAAAAATATGGAAGGCAAATAAGAAGGTTTGGGGAGAAAGGGGGGGGAGTCATCTGAGCCCCTGCTGTCCCTAAATAGTTACTAAGTATGTTGAGAGGGTATGAGGAAGTTTGACAGTCTTTTAAGAAGAAAGGAAAATTATGTAGTTTGATTTGTAAGTCAATGGTTCAATCAAATTTCAGGTGGCCCTGTCAGAAGGATACCATCCCATACTCACCCCATTTCTGATCATTCTCCTCCTAGTCCTTTTTGACCTTTGCTTAATTAATCTTCTTGCCAGATTTGTCTCTTCTAGGTTCAGTGCCTTCCACTTGCAGATGACCACCCAGGCTAGGTACCAACCTCTATCCAAGACTGAAACCCATCATCCCCTGGACCTGGCATCAGTCAAGTTCCAGGCACTGGCTAACGTCCCATCCCCTTGAATGGGAGGGCCCGTGAGGCAAGGACAGCATTATGTTCATTATTCGTGTGAAGCAGTTTCACAAGCCAAGACCTTTACCCCTTGCCCCAAAAGATTTTGAGACCCATCTGTTTAAGTGGGAAATGATAGAGTGCTTGGGTGCTTGTGCTTGGACCCCAATTCTAAAATCACATTTCTCCCTAGCTTCAAAACACTGTCTCTGACAGTTTTCTCCCCAGCCCAAGGACACTATGCCTAGCAATAACTCATGAGTGGGTCCCAGTAAGACAAGCTACCTTTCCCCACAGTTACTCATGAATGGGCCCCAGTAAAACAAACCATCTTTCCCCATCACAAGAACAAATTGACTGAAGAAATTATCTTGTAAAAACAGGAATATCTTGTAAGCACAGAATTATCATGTATCGATTCCCAAAGTTGTCATATTCAATCCAGAGGTCAAGCTATAGGCATCAGCTCTCAAAGTTATCTTACTACAGACATAACAGACCAAAAATATACCCCTGAGAAACCCCTTCCCCTGGTTCCCAGTAGTAAATGACACCTGTAACCAAGGTTGTATGTTATCACCTAATTAGCGTTATCTGCCAGATAATCCACTACTTTTCCTATATAAGCTTTAACTACATTCCTGTTAAGTTGCAAGTTTCTTAAGGAATGCAGGTTTCTTAAGGAGTTCTGCTTATCATATGAGCAATAAACCTCTGCCACCTTGACCTGAAGAATGCATGGGTCTATGGATTCATTCCAGATGACCCTGTCCAGTACTCCAGTCCCTAGGGGGGCCCTAAACCCCTTAAACTGCATCAACCCCATCATCATTCAACCCTTGACAGAAGAAACACCTTTTTTATCAGACCAACCACACCAGACCACTTCCACCCTTGGGCTATCTAGACTGAAGAATCTGACTCTACCTAAGTTTGAGTAGAACCCAATGGGGCTTCCAGACCTTAGATTAAATTAAATTATTTGCTAGTTTAGGTTGGGATTAGACAGGGATAAGAAGAGTCAATGCAATCTCATTAGCAGAAATGTCCTTCTGAAAACTGAACTTAAGAGTCAATACTTTGAAAGAAGGGGGCTGGAGGAAGCTCTGAATCTCCAAGATAAGGATTATTAAAAATCATTTGTCACAAAAGAGATGACAAGAAAATTAGAAGAACATAGAACATATTACTTACCAGACTTGTGGATAAGTGAACAATTTATAAATAAATTTATAAATAATGAGAGATAGAAAGCAAAGTTAGGCGTAAATTGATAATTTCTATTACATTAAATTTAAAAGGATTTGTTCAAATAAAACAAATATGGCCACAATCAGAAGGAAAGCAGAAAGTTGGAGGGGGAGGGGCAGAATTTGCTGAGTCTTCATCCAAGTTACATTCATTACTTGTGTTTGCCCATCTAAGTCATGTCCTGGGCCCTCTTCTCCCCCTATACTATTTCACATGATGACCTCATCAGCTCCCACAGGTTCAGTTATTATCTCTATGCTAAAGATTCTCAGAGTTGCTTATCTAGGCGTAGCCTCTCTGCTGGCCTCCAGACTCATATCTCCGCCTCTTTGACGTCTTAAACCTGTGTCCCGTAAACATCTTAAAATCAACATGTTCAAAACTGAACTAATTATCTTTTCCCTTAAATCCTCCTCTCTCCCTAATCTCCCTATTATTATTAAGGATAATACCTTTTCCCCAGTCACCAAGGTTCACATACTAAATGTCACCTTTGACTCTTCACTCTCTCTCACCACCACTACCCCTGCCCCCCTCCAATCTTGTGGCAAAGCATATCAAATCCAAGTCTATCACATCTCTTGCAAATTCCTTCTCTCCTGCTACAGGTCCACATCACCTCATACCTGGACTATTTTAATAGTCTGCTGCTTGGTCTTCCTGATGCAATTCTCTCCTCACTCCAGTCCATTCAGCTATTAAAAATGATCTTCCTAAAAATTAAAGCTATCTATATCATTTGAAAAAAATGCTCTAAATCACTATTGATTAGGGAGATGCAAATCAAAACAACCCTGAGGTACCATATCACACCTATCAAACTGGCTAACATGATAAATGTTGGAAAAGATGTAGGAGAGGTGGAACACTAATTCATTGTTGGTAGAGCTGTGAGCTGATCCAACCATTCTGGAAAGCAATTTGGAACTATGCCCAAAGGGCTACAAAAATGTGCATACCCTTTGACCTAGCAATATCACTTCTAGGACTGTATCACCAAGAGATCATAAAAATGAGAAAGGGTCCCACATGTACAAAAGTATTTACAGCAGCTCTTTTTGTGGTGGCCAAGAACTGGAAATTGAGGGAATGCCCATCAGTTGGAGAATGGCTGAACAAATTGTGGTATATGAAGGTAATGGAATACTATTGTGCTAAAGAAATGATAGTCAAACTTCTGCAAAACCTGGAAAGACTTTTATGAGCTGATGCTGAGTGAAATGAACAGAACCAGAAGAACATTGTACAGTGTGCAAGGACTGTTTCTAATAGACTTAACCCTTCACAGTAACGCAAGGACCTAAAACATTCCCAAAGGACTCAAGGCAAAATGCCATTCACATCCAGAGAAAGAACTATGGAATCAGAACACAGAATAAAGCAGACTATTTTCTCTTGTGTTATGTTTTGCTTTCTCATGGTTTCTCCCATTCGTTTTCATTCCTCTATGCAACAGGACTAATGTGAAAATGTGTTTAATAAAAATCTAAGTAGAACCCATATAAAATTACATGCCATCTTGGGGAGGAAGTGGGGAAGGAAGGGGAGAAAATTTGAAACTTATGGAAGTGATTGTTGAAAACTGAAAACAAATTAATTAAATTTTTTAAAAAATTATCTTCCCAAAATATAGGTCTTGCCCTGTTGCTGCCCCCACTCAATAAACTCCCGTGTCTCCCTTTAACCTCCAGGATAAAATATGAAGCCCTCTGTCTGTTATTCAAATACCTTCCTAAACTTCTCACACACACATTTCCAGTTTTCTTACATCTTAAACTACCTCTCATACTCTCCCTTCCTCACACTGGCCTCTTTGTCATTTCTTACACAAGACCCTCTATCTCTCATCTCTGGGCATTCTCACTAACTGCCCCTCATACATACTAATGTTCCTCTTCATCATCTCTGCCTCCTATTTTCCCCAACTTCCGTCAAGTGCCATTTAAAATCCCACTTTGTACTGGAAGCTTTCCCTGATCCCCTTTAATTCTAGTGTTTTCTCTCTGCCGATTACTTTCAATTTATCCTGCATCTGGCTTGTTTGCACACAGTTGTTAGCATGTTGTCTCTCCCATTAGACTGTGAGCTCCTTGTGGGCAGGAGCTGTCCTTCACCTTTCTTTCTATCTCCAGCACTCAGCACAGTGTCTGGCATGTGGTAGGCTCTTAATAAATGTTTGTTGACCAATGGACTGAATTCAAGGTTCACAAAACATTTCCCTCAAAACAGCCTTTGACGCAAGTATTATCAATCCCATTTTACAGACTGTTGCTTTATGACTTATGTTTATCAAATGCTCCACAAATATCAATTAAGTGATATTAATGACTAACCATGACTAATGGATTAATAACTTGGACATTCTTGGGTTGCCCTTTTGATCCTTTGAAATGTGGGTTTTGTATTTCATTTGTGCCTTTTAGACACACGATTCTTTGCCATAGGAATTGTTTTCACATTCAGCTTTAATATTTCCCTGGACATTCACAGAGGACCAGCACTTCTGGTTTAAGGGCTTGTGAGCCCCTTTCAGAGCTGCTCATTCACCTTTGTGTTCACCTTTCACCCAACATTTACCAATGGTTCCAAGAAGCTGTAGCAGGCACAATGGTCACAGACCTACAAACCATCTCAGCAGTTGAGCTAAACCAGGTTGAGGGTAACTAACAGACCTCAAACCTGTCAATGAATTACCTCAAGCATGTGAAGACTTTCTCTGGTGGAATGGGTAGATGAGAACAATTTGTTCCAATGGCTGTGAAGGCGGCTGAAGCAGATGCTATGGAGAGTTAAGAGCTTGGTCAGGAATCAAAGATGCCAAGGTCATTCATTGCATCCTGGGCCTTCACCTGATATCTTGACTTTTGTCCTACTACTGGATTTGATGACTCAAGAAGACAGAATGAGGGTGATGATGTGCAAAGTGAACAATTTTGCCTCACTTAAATCCAAATCCCATACAAGTCGTGACATAATCCATGGTCCTCTTTGAAAATGAAGGGAGCAACACTGGCAACCTTTCCAAAGTTATTCCCTATTTAAGCCTTTCCCACACACCTCTGGAGTGCAGCATGGTATACTGGATAGCTGGCCTTGGAATTAGGAAGATCCAGGTTCAGGTCTTCCCTTTGACCCATGCTGGCTAAATGACTCTGAGCAAGGTCTCAAATCCTCAGTGACCCCCAGGCAACTTGTCTCAGGTTGTACATTAATAGAAGGAGTTTCCTCACTGAGGAGTTCCCTAATAATAAAGAAAACTATAGGACTAGGCTTCCCAAAATTTCCCAACAATCCACACAGCACTCACCTCTGGAGCTAATCAATATGATACTCTATTTTGTAGTTGAGGAAATAAGGACTTAGAAGGGAAGATACTTACCCAGAATCTCAAAGCAAGGTAAGAGTGATCTCATGGTTGTAGTTACTCTACTTAACAGCAGATGTTTTGTGAAAATGGCCTCTTTCAAGACAAGTTTCACTTTATAAATTATAAATATGGGACCCCAAGAGAACCTAGTCCATTCTGCATGTGAAATTACTTCAATCACCTCAGAATTTTATAAGTTCATTGTCTATCTAGCCTCCTACAATTAAAGCAAACATCCCATGTCAGCAGACTCAGTAACCTGACTAGTAATACTGACTCTTTTGACCCCAGACTACCTTTCATTTCAAATGAAAGTTGAATAAGTAAACTGACTTTCAAGGGATACTAAACCCTATTTCCAGGACAAAATTCTACTCTACAGTAAATATAAGGACATAACTTAAAAACAGTTGTATTCCAAAAGTCTCCTTGCAAATTTGCTTACAATTCATTTTCCTATAGAAATAATGTCATGGTAGTTAGGTTGACAGGATGATTGACAAAAGTTTACTTAACTCATAATATAATAGGAATGCTGCACATTTACAATGAAAAAGACAGGAAATGTTATTGTTACAAGTTGGGTAATTTTAATTTACCACCAGACAGCTGGTGGCATAGTAGGAGAGCTCTGGACTTGGACTTTAGAAGATCTGAGTTCATAACTGGTCTCAGACACTAATTAGTTGTGTGACCTTGGACGGGTTACTTAACTTCTGTGTCTCAGTTTTCTCATTTGTAAAATGGGGATAACAATAGTACCTACCTTGAAGGTTTGTTAAGAGAATCAAATGAGAGAAAATTTGTCTTTAAAAAATGCTTAAGAGAGCAGCTAGCACATAGTAGGTGCTATATAAATTCTTATTCTTCCCCTTTCCCTTTAAATAAATAAATAAAATGAATACAAATTATTTTATTAATGCTATCTCCTGATACTAAATGTAAAGCATATTTATTTAAAAGAGAATGAAGAGATAGATAAAATTTTTTGTGAAAATTCTGAAGACAACTTCTGGATATTTTCAAGGGATTTAGATATTGATAAATAACACTTTATTATATTTAATGTAACTTTAAAACAAAATTTCCTTTTCTATGAACAAAATCAGCCTAAATATAATAAGAAGAGAAATTGAGAGACAGAAAAACCTTCACAACAAATACCACCAACAAAAGTCCAACACCTAAGAAACAAGGAATTGACCTAAGTACATAAGCCCAAGAGTTGAAGGATTTGAGTTTTCAAAAACTTGCAATAGTATGAAGTCATGTTCCAAATCAATAATAAGAGAAATGTAAGTTTAAAGAAAGAAAAAGCTCTGACACTTCACCTCACATCTAGCAGATGCAATGGAATATTGTTGTCCAATAAGAAATGATGAATAAGAGGAATTCAGAGAAACATCAGAAGACTGATATGAACAGATGCTGAGTGAAGTAAGTAGAACCAGTATGCACAATGATGAAAATAGCATAAATGAAGGGAAAAAAACACTGAAAAGAAATCAAAAGTCAATTAATTATAATTACTGATCCTGGTCCTAGAGAGCACATGATGAACTATATTCCTCCTCTTGGGACAGAATATTACCCAGTACATTATCAGGTGTGGTCACTGTTTTTCTTGTCACAAGGAATAGGAGATTAGAGGGTGGACCAGCATGTGTCCAGAAATGATTATGATGTAAAACCAAAGGGAATCAATAAAATTTATGAGTTTCTTTTTTTAACAGAATGGTTTTCATTTGCCTTTTCTTGTTTTAGAGAGACAGTATGGCTAGCCCAGGAGTCATGACCTTTATGTGTAGCTAGGTGACTTTAGGCAAGTCACTTAACTTGAATCTCATTTTCTACATCTATAAAATGGGAATGATAACAATACCCATAGTAGTGTTATTGAAAGGCTTTTGTAAGACGGTAAAGTACATAAAGGCAAAATGATAACGGGGAGATAAATACTTAGTTGTTCAATCATGTCTGACTCTTTATGACCCCATTGATCACACTGTCCATGGAGTTTTCTTGACAAAGATACTGGAATGGTTTGCCATTTCCTGTTCCAGTAGATTAAGGAAAACAGAAAGTTAAATGACTTGTCCAGGCTCACACCCATAATCATGATGGAATACTACTGTGCTGTAAGAAATTATGAGCTCATTGATTTTAGAAAAACATGGATAGACTTGCACGAAATAATGAATAGCAAATTCAGTAGAACCGAGAGAGTGCTGTATACAGAATTAGCAATATTGTTTTAAGAACAACTTTGAGCAAATAAGTCATTTTGACTATTATAAATACCCAGATTAATTACATAGAACATATGAAGAAAGACACTATTTGCATCCAGAGAAAGACCTGATAAATAGAAGTATGTACAGGATGATTTTACATATGTATACATATGTATGTCTAATGGTAGCCATCCTTAAGGCAGGGGGAGGGGGAAAGGCAAAGGGAAGAAAAAAAGGGAAAAAAAGAAATTTACATGATAATTTTATTATATGTTCAAAAGGAATAGCAAGTTGTACATAACCAATTTGCAATTTCATATGCAATCACCTTTTTTTAAATTATCATGTTATGGAAAAGATTGTTTTGTTCCATAAATTTAAAATACAATAAATAGAATTTTTTAAAAGTGAAGGTGATATGGAAACAAGGAATCACCATTACAAAAAATTTTTAAATCTATTTATGTAATTAGGCCTAAGTAATTCACATTAAATTTATGGAGAACATCCAAAAAGGGAAGAGTGAGGGGAGTGCTAATATACATGTGCTCCTTAGTTCTGCAAGGCCACCCCAACAAAGCTCAGCTAGTCTATAAGAGGTGAAGCAGGAGTATTTCCAGGAAAATTAGCTTTTGCCAGAGCTGTGGGATACTTTCCAGCAGCCTCAACAGTGAAACCTGGGACCATGCTACACAGAAAGAGTCACAACTCCATTTGAGATTTCCTCAGTAAAGATCCTAGAGTGATTTGCTATTTCTTTCTCCACTTCATTTGACAGATGAGGAAACTGAGGCAAATAAGGTTAAGTGACTTGCCCAGGGTCACACAGTGTCTGAGGTCAGATTTGAACTCTGGAAGATGAGTCTTCCTGACAAGAGAGCTGGCCCTCTATCCACTGAGCCACCTACCTGCCCAGAGGAAGCTGTAACCTTTTTCAAAATTACCAGTCTAGGATAAGCAGAACCCCTCCTCCCCAGGCTCCTTTTAAAAAATTGTTTTTATTAATATCTTACATTTCCCAGTATAGTCCCTCCCAGAAAACTATCCCTTATAGAGAGGAATAAAAAAGAGCAGGAAAAACAGATAATAAACTAAACAATACACCAAAAAATCTGACATCATATACAGTATTCCATACCTATAGTCTACCTCGTTTGCAAAGAGGTTGAGATACCTTTTCATATCTCTTCCTCAGAGCAAAATCTGGGCCATTATAATTTCACATCATTTAACTTTAATTATTTTGTTGCTTCTCTTCCTTTTTACATTGTTGTGGTCCTTGTGAATTTTGTTTTTCTGGTTCTGTTTATTTTACTTTGTAAATTCACTTAAGTCTTCCCTTGCTTTCTTTATATTCATTAATCATCCAATCAACAAGCATTTCTTAAGCATCTTCTATGTGCCAGACAACGTGATGGTGCTTGGGATACTAGGAAACAATTCCTACTCTCAATGAACTGACATTCATCTTATTTATCCTTTCTTTCAAAAGCAGCAGGCATGAATAAACTGGTAAGGATTGAAATTGGCATTGCTCCTTCATTGTCATTAGCTCTAACTTTCTGTCTTCCTGCTCCTCTTCTTCCTCATTGGGGAAGGTAGACCATATGGACAAATTGCATAAATAGGACAAAAGTAAAATTCAGTTGACTGCTGGTCAAATTACCACAAATTCTGAAGTAATGGAATTAGAATGAGGAATACACTCAAACCATCTCTGACAGAATTTTTTTTTTAAATTGGAACTACAGAGAAGATGCAGAAGATAATGAACTCTCTTGCCAGCCCACCTAGGTATCAAGAATCCCTGGTATTTCTTCCTTATACTGGATCAATAATAAAGTCATAGAATCTCAAAGAATCTCAGAGACCACCTAGACCAGAGATTATTAACCTTTTTTGTGTCACAGACGCCTTGGACAATCTTGTCCAGCCTATGAATCTCTTCTTAGAACAATAATTTGCTACCTACATTAATCATTGAAGGAAATGCGAAATTTCATTTAGAGGTCACTGAAAATAAAGATGTAACTTTTTTCCCATTCAAGTACTTGGACTCCCATAACCAATCCATGGACTCATCCAGAATAAGACTGAGACTAACTCATAACTAAAAAAAGAATCATTTCTATAATGTCTGACAAAAGGTCAGCGAGACCTTTCTTGAACATCTCTAATGAAGGGAAATCCCCTATTTCCTAAAGCAGTTTATTTCACTTTTGGAAAACTCTGTGTTCAATTTGTTTTGTTTTGTTTTACATAAAATCTAAATTTCCTAGTTCTGCCCTCTGGTGAGAAATAAAATAAGACAAATCCTTTTCCTATAAGAAAGCCTTTCAAATGCTTAAAGATAACTATTCTTGATTAGGTTTTCGTCACAGAATTATACAGTTATCCCTCTCACATTGCAACTTTCCACATCATGGTTTCAATATATCATGGGTTGGCATAAGAAATTAAATGAAAATTTGGGAGAGTTTTGCAGAAGCAATGCATGACCCTCAAAGGCCAGCAGATGACAATGAAAAAGTTTAGAAACTCAAAAATGTATAAAAGATATGCATGATGGCATAACATCAACATATTTCATCTTTTAATACCATAATAATTCAGACTTCTTCTTTGGTATGAAGGAAGGGCCAAAAAATCTTAAGAGGATTTTTTCAGATTGACATCACAAGGATCAAATAAAAATACTTCTGTTTGACAGTCAAAACATTTTGCAGCCTGACTCCAACCTCCCTTTCTAACCTTGTTATATACATTATACTCCTTTAAGTAGTCTACAATCCAGATAAACTGGTTTCCTCTCTATTTCTCACTCATTGACCCTCCTATTATACTTTTACTGCAGTATCCCACAACTGGAATGCCCTCCTTCTTATGACTATCTCTTACTTTCTCTAGTTTCCCTCAAGTTCTGAGCAAGGTTCACCTTCTACAAGTTTATCCTGATTCTCCCTCCCCTAGACAATAACACCTTCTCATCCGCATCAAAAATAAATAAATAAAATAACCTTATAATTCTTTTTATACACCTTTGTCTGTATACACCATCTCCCCTGATAGACTATAAGCTTAGGGCCAAGGTTAATTCCTGCCTTAGTATCCCTAAGACCTTGAACAGTGCCTAACACATAGTAGGTGCTTGTTAAATTGATTAGATTGGTATCTGCCTCTTTTTGTATTCCAGCTGCTTACTTAGCACTGGCACTTAATAAATGCTTGTTGATTGACTGTTTGATTCCAATTGAGTTTTCAGTCCACTAAAACCCCAAGGGTTTTGTTTTTAAGATGAACTTTGATCTAACCAATTTCTATCTTGCATTTGTGATGCTGGTTTTTGGTTTTTGGTTTTTTATCCAATGCATCAGACTTGAGATTTATCCAGAGTGGTGAAGTTAAAAGAATGCTAGGGACCTGTTGCAGGATGCAGATCAACTGATCCAGGAGATCTAGATTTATCTATAACAGTCAGATGTGCCCTCTTAGTATTTCCTCACTTATCTTGGGATTCAAATCATTTTTAGCACTTCTTGTTTTGTCCTTTCAGGTCCAAAGATAATTCTCCTTGGCAAAGAACTGATGTGAAATGAGTTGAACAGCTCTACCTTCCCTTCAGTGTGTCACCATTGTCCTATCTACCTGAAATATTTATATCCCTTGTGCTATGGCTTAGCACCTGTCCCTTCTTTTTTCATTAGTAAGAAAGAGCAATCAGTCACCTTCCTCTGCATGATTACATATAACTGCATCATTTTCAACATATCAAGATTCAGCCCTCCCTCCACACACACACACGCACACACACACACACACACATACATACATGCATGCACTATGGGAAATGATTATTTGTCTCTTGTATTTAATAACTAATTATTGTATTAGGACCAAAGTGTTTCCCCTTTTCTACTTCCTCATCCAGAAATCAACCAGTGCAGAAAATCTGTCTAAAAGACAAAACCAGCCAGGATGACTGAGATCTAATCAGACACTAAAAAAAAATTCTCAGTTTAGGCTAACGAGTACCTTACTTTTCATTGTGCTTGCTCAAATAAGTCCGGGAAAATGTGAATCCTCCCTTTGTCCGATAGGTGATATGGAAATTGAAAACTTCTTTGACCAAGATTTTGGCAATCCATTGTACCTCAAGACCCTCTTTGTAATATAGCCCAGCTTTTCATTATAATATTCATTTTCTCATTAATTGTTAACCAATCAGAGTTGATTGCCATCCTCAGGAACACCTGCTCTTCCAAGGGCATATAATCTGTAAGTCCACCATCGTTATGGGTCTTTGGACTAACAGAGACAACCAACTGACTATTGTTTTATTAATAAACATGATGGCCTTATTAATAAGATGATTAAATTACCCAGAAATTATCTTTCAAACCTTTTTAATCATCATACACACACACATTGAGGATTAGAGTAGATCTGGAGTTGGAAAGTTATTTCATCTACTCCCTCATTTTACAGATACGGAAATTGCAGTTCAGTTTAAGTGACTTACTCAAGGTTACTTAGTAAGTGACAGTTGTAGGACTTGAAACTTCAAGTTCAGCACTCTTTTATCACTATGTATGCCATTCTTGGCCAGCTGAAAGTCAAGAATCTTCTACTTCTACTTTCATTTCTCAGAAACTGTGTTGGATGGAGGGCAATCAAACATCACTAATACAAGCTTCAGGTCCAGTTCCAAACACTCCAGTCATGAATTCTGGAATTTTCCAAATTTAAGACAACTATGACCTTTACTGTCACTTAACCTCACAATACCATCATTTGTAACATCAACAGGTCTACTTTTTCAAAAGATGTCTCCATCCAATCACAGAAGAAATATAGGTCTCTACTCAGGATAAGATAAAGCTGGAAAACCTGATGGTTTGAGATCCAGAGAACCTGTGTTCAAATCCTGATCTTGCCATGTTCTACACTTAGCCTCTCTGCGCCTCATCATTATCATCTGTCAAATTAACATGTCTAACTAGAAGGCATCTTATGTTACTTTCAGACTCCTAAATCAAAGACTTTATGATCCTAGCTACCTTCATACAGGCTTCCACCTACACAGAGTCATAGGAGGAGGTGTCTTCTTAACTCATACCTATGGACTTTGAGGCTTTCTTGGTAACTTTTTCTTACTATGTTAACCAAAAGTTAACACTAAACTTCCAGCAACTCCCCATCAGCCTCCTCCAAGCAGCTGCCCCAAACTGTTACTAAAGAAACCATTGGAAATACCCAGCTTTTGAAACGTTGGTATTTAGTCAGGTCAAATGAAAGCCTATTTTTTTTAAATCAATGCAGAACCTCAGATAACACCAGAAACATTTTATTGGCGTAATACAGATGTCATATAACCTTATTACTTTATGATCTTATTATAATTCATTGACCCCAGGACCTCTTTCCAAAGCACTCCATGAACCCATGAACCTTCACTCACAACACAACATGAGAGAGGTAACAAGTTTGCAGCTTTATTGACCTGCATGGGAGTGGAAGTCAAGGTGAACTTACCTGTCAGCAGGATGGGTAGAACAGGCCATGTGATATGTGGTATGATTTCAGGACACCTGGAAGACCACAAAAATAATTTCCTCCAACCCACCTTCAATGCTTTCTGGGATTCTAGTACTAAAGAGTTATTTCTTTGGGTTAAGTTTTTTTTACTGTTAAAATTCAAATGGGGGGAACACAGGGGTGATTATTAATACTCACAAAAAAACTGTGAATCATTTATGCTTTTAGCATGAAAGAACATATCAGAGCCTTTTTTAGGGAGTAGAATTTGATTGTTCAGTCAATATACATTAAAGTGCTATAATAGACTCTAGAGTTTTATCCCCCTAAACTTATGATATGGGAAATTTCTGGTGTGGAAATTCTCTTCATTGATGCAGATCAGCAACTCCTAATTTAACTTACGGCCTTGGGCATTTGCCTGGGAGCAGTGAGTGGTTAAGTGACTTGCTTGTGGTCAACAGATAATGTGTGACAGAGGCAGGACTTGAATACAGATCAGTCATTAAATATTTGTTAAGTGCCTAATACGTGCCAGATAGTGTGTTACACCTTAGAGATACAAAAAAAAGACAAAAAAAAAATAGTCTCTGTTCTCAAGGAGCCAAGGTCTAGAGAGGCTGGCCCTCTAATTAGTACATTATTTGTGCCTTCGTAGGTAAAAGGCAGAAGTGAAACAGTCTTTTGACATCAGGGCCTGGGGGAAGAGAGGAGACAAGGACAAGGGGCAACAGGAAACAAGACCAATTCACAGAATGAGAGTTTGAAGGCCACGGAGATAAGCATCGCTTACTTCACAATTCTGTGTGGGGCCAGCTCCAATCATCACCCAGGAAAATTGCTTTGGCAGTGGCAAAATCCACCAGAGATGCGAAATCTTGTCTTCTCCCCCATTTGGAAGTATTCTAAACACCAGGCATAAGGTGGCGCTGTAGTGCTATAGTGCTACACAATATCCTGTGGAATGATACAACAAACCCCTATAGCAACAATGAGGAATTAAGTAGCATCTTGTATTTGGCATTTATAAACATTGTTACAATTCAGACTAGTCAATCAAAACATCAATGACTTCTGAGCACCTTTCACAGACCCTGCCGAGGCTAAGAGTAACATGTGTTTAGAGGCAATTCCCAGGCCCGACTTTGGCTGCCCTCCCCTACCTGCCCCCCATTTGTTTGTTTGGTTCAGCACCTACACAAGCAATAATTGTTGGCATGGAGGGTTTGCTGCTGAACCAGGATTTGAAAGCAGGGATGCTGGTACCCAGTAGTTTTACTAGATGCTTCCCCTGTATGGTATCATGATGTATCAGAGACTCCTGAAGAAGTATCTGAAAAGCATTGTACTGCTTCCCTGCAATATAGCACATACAGGTAATATTTGTATAATCAATAACTGTCTGGAAAATAAGGAGTTCTGGCAAATTGATTCTTTGGTTTCAAGCAAAGTTGTGGTATATGTCTGTGATAGAATACTGCTGTGCTATAAGAAATGATCTCACTGATCTAAGAAAAACATAGAAAGACTTGCATAAAATAATGAAGAGTGAAATGAGCAGACCCAAGAGAACACTGTATACAGTAACAACAGCAATATTGATTCAAAGAATGGTTTTGAGTGAATAAATTATTTTGGTTGTTATACATACCCAAATTAAATATAAAGGACATACAAAAACACTATCTGCATTCAGAAAAGAATTGTTAAAGAGATGTATGGGTAGAATAATTGTACACACACATAGATATATACCTATTTATGTTTAATGTAGCCATCTCTGGGGGAAGGGTGGAGGCACAGGAGGACAAAAAAAGAAAAAAAGAAATTCACATGATAATTTTGTTATATATTTGAATGGAATAGCAAGTTGTGCATAGTAAATTTGCATGTGCGATCATCTTTATCATACTCTGTAATGAAAATGCTTGTTTTATTCCATAAATTAAAAAATAAAGTCAATTTTTAAAAAATACATTAAAATATCTTTGTAAAAAAGAAAAAGAAAAAAGTAATATTTTCCTGCCAAAAAATAACTTTTGGGATTGGGATTATTTTTAACTGAATTCAAACATTAAGAGACAGTTGCTTGTGCAGACACCATTTGAGACTTCAACAAGTCATCCGCCTGCTTTCATTGTTTGTTTGTTTCAAAATATCTGCAGATGACAGTTCCTAATGTTTTCTCTGCTTCTAAATCTTTTCTATGATTTTGCCAGTTCCACAAAAAAAAAAATGCGTAAAACTGTAGTAAGAAATGTAATCAATTCCTATTCCTAAAGAAAAACATTTATTTTTATCTTTTTCTCCTTATATCCTTGACAACCATTTTCATACCAGATGCAATGGTTAAATCAAATTATGGAACATCTTCAGTAGAATAAATGACATGAATAAATGCCACAGATATTGCCAATGCAAACTAACAAGTCCCATAAGAGGCTCCTCTGTTCCCAGAGCTCTGCCATAGATGCAGAAGCATACTGTTCATTCATTCAACAAGCCTCTTCTGGGGCTAGGTTTTAGGGACCTGATGGCACAGTTAAGGTCAGAAAAAAATTATAGAGAGCTCAAAAAGGTTTCAGTTGAATTAGACAAAGCATATAGGTATAAAATAACATTTAAAACTACAAAAATATTGAGTCATTTTAGATGTGAATGTGCCTTTATTTTAAAAAAAAAAAGGAATAGAGATTAATTTTATATACAACAAACCTTTGGTAAGGAGATAAATGCTTTTTTGGTTTTTTAATACTTATTTTATTTATTTTCAGTGTTCTATAATCACTTTCATATATCTCAGATTTTTTTCCCCTCCCTCCCCCTTCTTTCTCCTTCCCTCCCTGAGGCAACTTGCAATCTTCTATAGATTCTATACATGCATTCCTATTAAATACCATTTCACCATAGACCTGTTGAATAGAAGAATTAAAATGAATGAAACCATAAAACAAAATATAACATAACATAGCACAAAAGAAAATGGTCTGCTTCATTCTGTGATCTAATTCTGTAGTTCTTTTTCTGGATGTGGAAGGCTTTTTGCCTGAAAAGTGCATTGGGAAATTTTTAAGTCCTTGCATTGCTATGAAGGACTTAGTCTACCAGAAAAATTCCTTACAAACTGTGGTTGTTGCCATGTGGTGAGGAGATAAATGAAGTGATACGGGGGAAATGGTTTCAAATTAGTAAAAGGAAAAATCATGACCACCAACTTAAATTTTAACAAATATAGAACTGAAATTAAATTAGTAATAACACTAACACATTTCTACAGCACTTTAAGGTTTGCCAAATGCTATATACACATTATTGAATTAATAAAATCAAAGTTTTAGTGGGATAGCCTTTAAGTATGTATCTTCAGATTATCGATATCCAAGTAAACATTTGGAAAATGATTAAAGCCGAAATGTCCCAACAAGAGGACTACCTGAACAGAGGCAGACATCCCAGTTCCCATTCCTCTGCTCTATCAATCTAAGATATACAATCTAAAAATAGCATAAGATCTAATATTGAATCCAATGAGCACCTCTTATATGTAACTTCTATCCCCAAAACTCCCCTCAATAAGAAAATATCAGAAACCCATAGGCAATAGAAAAGGAGGCCCACCAGAAAAATAAAAGTCCACGCTCAGTAGGTAACATTCCAACGTACCAGAGAGTAATCAGAGACACTATAGCCTCTATATTCAGGGGCCTTGAAATCAAAAAGTTCCTCAAAAAGAATCCCAAAGTTAGAATCCACTGAGTGGGCAATGGAAGTAATTAGAAGTCAGCTTCTTACATTTACATGGGCCTTTGAATTCTGAAGGGACCGTAGTCATAGGTGGTAGAGATCAGCATGGGACCCTAGATGACCCGGGGAAAGACTTAACAGGACTCACAACCCTAACGAAAAAACAACCCCATCACTCTACACAGGAATAGAACCTTACCATGGCACAAAGCTCCAGCTCAGGAGCTAAAAATTAAACAGGAGACAGATAAACTAGAATCCTATCACTATAAAAATTATTGACGATCCAGAGATAACAAAAAAATCCTCCTAGGAAAAAGTAATGTCATAAAACAAACACTCAAATTTAAAAAAAAATCCCATGAGCATAACATTTATACTTAAGGAAAAAATTGGGAGAATGAATAGCTCAGATTAGAAAATGGTAAACCTTATCCAAGAAATGGAATCCCTAAAAAAAGAAATCAGATAAAAATAAATTCCATAAGACAGCAAGAAATACTAAAGCAAAATAAAAAAACAAAAATATAAGAAACAATAAGATATCTGATATCAAAAACAATTGACCTGGAAAGCAAGTCAAGGAGAGATAATTTAAGTATTATTAGACACCCCCCCAAAAAAAATACTGCAAAAAAAAATCTTGGAAATTATTTCAGAGAATCTTAAGCAAAAGTTGCTCCCACTTCTATTAGAACCAAAGGACAAAGAGAAATACAAAGAATTTGCTTACTGTCTCCTAAAAGAAATTCCATAAAGAAAAATCACAAAAAAAAAACTAATCAAATCCAGAGCTTCCAAATCAAAGAAAAAATACTGCAACAGTCAAAAAGAAAGAGTTTACGTGCAAAGAAACCACAGTCAGAGTCACAAAAGATCTGGCAGTTTCTACTATAAACAAGAAGGGATCTTGGAGTATGATATTCCAAAAGGCAGAAGATATAGGCACACATCCAAGGAAAATAATCTGCAAAACTGAGCATAATCTTACAGGAGAAAAACAGAATTTTAATAGAATACTTTCAAGCATTACTGATTAAAAAAAAAAAAGACCAGAACTCATTAGGAAATGTATAATAAAAATTCAAGAATCCAGAGAAACCTAGAAAGATAAACTTATTTAAGCAACCAATGGGAAGGATATCTATAATAATAAAATGTTAACATTCTAATGGGGAGAGGGGTAGAATGTCCATTCAAAATCCTAACGTCTTGAAAGTGTAGTGGAGTCAGTTAAGGAAAACTGAAGTTCTGTGAGTAGATTGTAGTCTAAAGGTTTTAAGAGTGGAAGGGGAAAGAAGAGTAAAAGAAATAAACTAATACAGAGAGAAAGAAGGAAGTAGAACTTGCTATTTCTTGTAATTAAGTTGTTTGAGAAGAAGGGTATACAGACATAAAGAAAGGGGTGGAGAGAGTGGCATCAGAGGAATCTTATTCTTAAATGAATGAGATAAAGAGAGGCGGGGGGGAGAGAGAGAGAGAGAGAGAGAGAGAGAGAGAGAGGGAGGGAGGGAGGGAGGAGAGGAGAAGAGATAGAGAGAGAGGGGGGAGAGAGAGAGAAGAGGAGAGATGAAGAGACAGGAAAGGAAGGAAGGAAGGAGAGACAGTCAGGGAGGAGAAAGGGAAAAAAGGGAAAAGGGAAGAGAAGAGTTTAGAAAGAAGGTATCAGTGGTAATGTTTTAAAAAGAAAAAATGAGAAGAAAAAATAGATGGGCATGTATTTTTTGAAGTACATAGAGGAAAAGAGAGATTCAGAAGGAAACAGACACAATTTCAAAATTGATGCTGAATTGTAATTTAATGTTTCATTTATTATGTAAAAGACCAGAGGTGAACTTTGAAGAAGCAATCAGTGTGGAAAAGAGATTCACAGTTTCACATGCAATTCCTTTTATGTGTTCCATTTTGTAAAAAAAATATTCATTTTAGGGTCTTTAAAATTTAGATTTTTTAAAAAAAAGAAAATGATTAAAACAAGTAGAAGGGTCGGGGGAAAGCTTTATTAGTCAACTAAAAGGTTAAGGTCATCTGTGACATTTTTTAAAGACAGGTATTTTTTAAATTATCTCCTGTATTTTTTCAATCAGCATCGTAATTATTATTTACATTAATAGTAACATTGAGAAATTATGATAGTATGTGAAGGTCAATTTCTCAGCTACATATATTTTAAAAGGCAACACAGATAAGATCTTAAATGTTCAGAGAATAAACAGTTTATACTTGACAGGGCATAAAAGTAATTCCTTTTTAGAATCAACCAAAGAATTCCTGCCTTTCCTTAAATCAGTCTTTCAAGAAAATTTTTAAATTGAGAGAACTTTAAAAGTAGGCAGTCCTTTGATTCCTTACTAAAAGGAGCATTTGTTAACATGTCAGATAATGGAATTTAAATGACAATTTTTTTTCCAAATCACTTATTAACATACTTAAGTCATTCTTTTCTAGAAAGATTTTCTCTGAATTTTGGCAAAGGATGGCATTCCAATGCCTAATATGGATGGAGGGAAAGGAGAAATGAAACACTTCTCATTCTATAATTTTGGAATCCAGAAAAATATTTAGTTTTTTTAAATGTCCTCATTATTTTTTGGAAATGGATTTAAATATTATCAATTCCTCATTTATAAATGATTTTTTAAAAAAACTCTTAATATGATCATTTTGAAATATTTATAGCATGCCACAACTAGAATTATAAATACATTTCTGGTCAGGAGAACTAGCAGCCTACTTTATAATGTATGAGTTTTTCAAAAGAACTGAAAGAAAACTACAATGACAGAGACAAATACCAAATAATCTCAAAAAAACATCAAATTAGACTCCTAGCAATGAGGCTTTTTACGCAGTGTGGAAGGTTCTCCTGAAGCAGATTGGAGGGTCTTTGTACAGATCTGAAATATCAATGTTAGAAACACAAACAGTCCTGTTGTAACTACAGCAAAATCATTCAGCTTCAGTAAGGATATTTTAAAAACAAACGAACCAAACCAAATAAAACAAACAAACCAAACCAAATAAAACAAACAAACAAAAAATCTAAGCACCACACCCTCATAAAACTAAAATATATGAAGTGAGGCAGTAATAGTACTACAGGCAAATAAGAGTATTCCACCCATCTCTTAAAGGCAATGTGAGCTCTGCTTTTGAGAATTCCCAGAAATAGACACATTGCAATGTGTATATGTAGTTGAGATTTGTCTGATAATTTTGCTTCATGTTCAACCATATAACTGAGTACTCCTTTAAAACAAAGGAAGAATTGGATTCAAGGATTGAACATTTTCAAAATTTAATATGATGAAACATTCACAACAAAAATTTTCCGGTTAGAGGTGAAGGGTTACTATGAAATAACAACAACAAAAAAGATACAAAGTTTGTGAAGTTTTTGTTTTTTTCTATTCCATTTTATGTGTCTATGAAGATTATTTGCAAATAAAATGTCACTTTCCTAGTAGTTTGCTATATGTCCCACTCTCTAGCACATGACACAAACATAGATCTGTTGTAAGACATTAACATGCTGCAAGCTAAAATGATTTGTTAAATTTAAATTTATCAAAATTCAGCATTCAAAATGCATACCTTTCAAAAAATAAATGATTCCTTTTAAAGTATTTTATTGGAAAATTGATTCATCTCCTAAGTGGATTCAATATTTTTAATATTTGTATTTTATTCACATTTTAAATGGCTATCTTTGATGCTTAACTGCCAGTCAAGTCCACTTTAAAAGTACCAGGAAATGGCATAAAATTTTAGTAGGAAATTTAGAAGTGAAAACTTCACTGGTTACCATCACTTGTCAAGATTCAGAAAAAAAATCTTTCTGGAAAAAAATGACAAATATGTTAATAACTGATTTGGGAAAATATGCATTTTAATTCAGTTATCTGACCTGTCAAGAAATGTTCCCCTTGGTATGCAATCAAAGGACTGCCTCCTTTTAATGCTGTTCTGTCAATTCTAAAATTTTCTTTGAAGGACTGATTTAAAGAAAGGCAGGAATTCTGTGGTTGACTCTAAAAAGGAATTACTTTTATGTCCTGTACACATACAAACAGAGTTTATTCTCCAAACATTTATAATCTTATCTGTGCTGCCTATTAAAATATACGTAGCTAAGAACACACTAACATTCCTACAAGCTGTTAACAAACTGTTAATTTTAACTCCATACATTGTACTTCCTGATTCCCTTACAATATATTAGTTGCTTTTCATTTTTAAAAAGAATGTTTTCATCTACCTTTCAAATCAAAAGCAAATAATAAAAACTTGAACATTCACATGAGTCTTAGAGATAAAAAGAAAAATGGATAGATAGAGAGCTAGATCGATGGATCTATAGATATATGGCAACCTTTATTGAAATTGTTCATTCTTTTAAATGGGAACAAATGGAAATCATGTATCCCAGTATCCAGGAAGATACAATCCAAGATAACATTATATCTTTTTACAACCCAAACCAGATAAAGAAGGGAGAAAAGTTTCCATTTTTATGAAACATTGAGAAAAAGCTGACATAGAAACTTTCAACTACTCCCCAGAATTACTGACAAAGGTTTCTTGTAGTCACGTCAACTTCGGGTGAGGAGGGGTTGTGGAGGGAGGGGAGAAGCTAAACAATTTTTATAGACATCAATCTAGCTGATCTTAACCAGAAAAAAAATCAACCAAGTAAGGATTTATAATCAAGTAACTAAGGTGTGGATATATAGAAGGCTACTATATTAAGGAATACATACATATATGAATGTTATAGGTATATCGAGAGCTAGAACTGGTTTTGTTTTCTTTTTTATAGAGGACACCTGAATGAGGAAACTCTTTTTGCTACTGAAGGTCACTGTCTTCTCTGCAACTTTAAGTCTGTGAGAGTTACTCGTGAGAGTTACTCTTGAGCGTTGAAAGGATGTGACTTGCCTAGGGTCACACAGTAAGAATGTGTCAGATACCCTGGCTCTGAAGTAGCCCTCCAGTGACTAAACCAGAGACAAATATGTGCTTCTCCAGAGATCAATGTGTGCATTTGTGTGTGTGTGCACATGCACCCATGTAATTACACACATGTATGTATGCACATGGGGTGGGGAAAGAGGCCACCTGATCTTTGAGTATTTTTCTTGCTTTATTTACATCTTGCTTTTATTTCCTTCCCCTTTTTTGGGATATACAGTCATTAATTCTAAGAATATATCTATTTCTACCTGCATCTGTATTGTTCAGAGGCTGCTAGAAAAGCAACATAGATACATTGCATTAAAATAACACACAAAAAAAATTAAAACAGTTTAGCCCAAAGACCTGAAAGCACTTCACCAACATTACCTCCTAACTTCTAACTAGACCCCTGGTAACAGAGATAACAGAAAAGACTGTATCAGTGGTGACAATACTGTCCTAGATGTTCCTTTGGGTGGAGTAGGGGGAGGGGGAGCAGCGGAGCAGAGAGCTGTGTCTTCATTTAACGTTAACTTATGAATACTGTGAGGATACTTCGTAAGTACACAGACATTAAGCATTGGCATTCTCTCTGTTGTGGCCAGAATTCTCAATCCCTCCTCTCTGTTGCCCACTCCTGCCCATTTGGATGGTACATATACAGAGTTTCTTTTCTTTTTACTTCTGACATGATAACGCCTGATCAAAAAAAAAAATTACTCTAGGAGTTATCCTATCTCTTTCTTTCCTGTACATAAAAATCTGATGAATTGTCTTCTCTATTAAAAGATAAAGGGGATTAAGTACACTAATGCATGCTTGATTCATTCCATTAACAAATGTAATTGAAAACAGACCAAGTTTCACTTCCTGAAAGAGAGAGGTAATGGACTCCCGATACAAGTTGAAACATTTTCTGACACTGACAGACAGTATGGGACTTTATTTTCCATGACAATGTATATTTGCTACAAGGATTTTATCTTGGGTTGTTTTGTTTTGTTTTCCTAATGGAAGGGGGTGGGGGTGCTCCAGAATGGAAGGGAGAGCGAGGATGGACTTAGAGTGCTTAGTATTATTTTAATTATATAACAGCTCTTCTAGCTCTGCTCAGGGTCCCTGTCACCATTCTACAGGTGATCATCTACCAGGATCATAGATTTGGAACCAGAAGGGAACTTTACAGATATTCTTGTCCAGACCTTTTGTTCAGCTATAGAAAGTGAGACCTAGAGAGTGATTTGCCTAAGGTCACACCAAGATTCACACCTAAGTACCTGTATCAATAAGCACCCCAACATAAACAAGGGGACCTTTTACCACAGGGTCTTTGATCTGCTTCTCTAAAAGGGAAGGTAACTTTTGAGGGGTTAACAATCACTTTAATGAAGCACAGGTATCATTCGGTTAGTTCAGGGAAAATGTCAGCACTCTGAACTTCAGAGAAAATACAGAGAAATCAAAGATTAACAGACATGGCTTCCTCTACCTGGTCATAATCAATATATACATCTCAATTCAACAGACAGGTCCAACTGTTTGACCATAGACACCAGAGAGGAAAGCACTGACCACTTGGGTTCTCCAAGCTGGGGGTGGGGGAAAAGTGGGGCAGGGCCCTTTAGTGGCTTCCCAGAGTTCTCATTTGGCCAAACACTTCCAGTCAGTAAGCCCCAAAGTAAAACCTCACCCTCTGAGTATTTGTACACTTTTCAGAGCCAGAGGACATGACCCTCTGACCCAGTGCCTCAGTAGAAAAAACAAAAAGTATTTGGGACCCTCCTACAAAACAACTCCCCTAATCAAACTTCCCTCAATGGGTGGGACCATCAACGTGTGGGGAAGATCTTTAATCACATTATTCAATCAGAAGCACTTTTAGTAAAGTAAAAACAGCAAAAGATTCTACTTTGCTTGACCTTACAGTACCATGACTTCAAACTCAACACAATGTCACTTACACATTGGGTACCTCTGGGAAAACAAACAAAGTATTGCTAAATGTAGTATGGCACAGGTCAGAGACAGAAGGTCTGAGCTCTAATCTTGACTCATCTATTTATTACCCATGTGTCCTTGGGAAAGTTATTTTGCCTTTCTGGGCTTCAATTTCCTTGTCTGTAAAATGAGGAGATTGAAGTAGAAAACCTCTCAAGGCCACTTCATGTCTTGATCTTTTGTCCTGAGATGCATTGGTTTATTATATATCCACGCAATCAAAAATATCTTCTAAACAAGTTGCAAACAACTTAAAACTAGAGAGGAATCCTAAGAGTGCTACATCTCTTCTGGTCCTAAAAAACAGTTTTCAGTATGTACAAGCTCTATGGAAAATGTAAAGGGGATTTTCTTTCTTATACAACTCAACCTCCCAGGAAGCAAGAGTCTTTGGAAGGGTCTCTGAACCCTTTAAACTCAATCCTTGGAGCCAAAATACAAGCAGTTCTGCTGATTCATACTATTAACCACACTCTACCAAGCTGAATTCTACTTAATATTCAATGAATTGAAAAGAGAAGGGAAACAAAGGCCCTCCTTGTTTTAGAGAGGAATTTAAAAAAAAAAACACTGAATGGTGGGAAAAATGCCCCAGGAGCTTAGAGGCTGCCATCAAGTTCTGAAGACTGAGCTTTAAAGTCTAAGTCTTCTTTGACCCAGAAAAGGAAAATCTTTATATCCTCTGTCTTCCCTATGCAAACACATATACACAACATAGAACTTGTATGTATACATGCACATATTATATTATACATATGGCTATGATTTTTCATAGGTTTTCTTTTCTCCATAATTTCAAGAGTGGCACCTAGATTTGAAATGATCACCTGTATTTTTAAGGGAAAATTATTAAAGTAGAACTCAATATTTCTGATTGGGAATGCCTTGCAGAAAAACCTGAAACTAGGAAAGAAGACATTGCCCTAGTGTGTCCCCTTTGTGAATTTTCCAAGTGGTGTTTTATTATTTTCTCAGACTAATGATGCCCTTGTTTTGAAGATGCTCTAAAGTGTCTGAACTTGCTATCACTAACTGTCAAGCATGGAGTTCTTTCAATTTCACTCTGTAAGTGGTTTCTAATACTAATACTCTCAGAACTGACCTGGGATCTTTGAGTTCCACACCTTCTAATTAAATTTCTATTTTTTTCCTTAATAGTATTTTATTTTTTCCAATTATGTGTGAAGATAATTTTCAACATTCATTTTGGTAAAATTTTGAGTTCCATATTTTTCTCCCTTCCTCCCTCCTCTGCCCTTACCCAAGACAGCAGGCAATGATATAGGTTAAACATGTACAATCATGTTAAACATATTTCCACATTACTCATGTTATGAAAGAAGAAGAAAAACAAAAGGGGAAAACCACTAGAAAGAAAAAAAGTGAAAATAGTATGTGTCTATCTGCATTGAAACTCCGTAGTTATTTCTCCGAATGTGGTTAGCATTTTCTGTCATGAGTCTTTTGGAATCATCTTGCTTCATTGAATTACTGAGAAGAGCTAAGACTATCCTAGTTAATCAATGCACAATGTTAGCATTGTTGTTTACAATGCTTTTCTGGTTCTACTCACTTTACTCAACATCAGTCCATATAAGTCTTTCAAGGTTTTTCTAAAATCTACCTGTTCATCATTTCTTGTAGCACAATAGGATTCCATTACATTCATATACCACAACTTGTTCAGCCATTCCCTAATTGATGAAGATCCCCTCGATTTCCAATTCTTTGCTACCACAAAAAGAGCTGTTATAGATATTTTTGTAAAAATAGGTCATTTTCCTTTTTTGGATGTCTTTGGGATATAGACCTAGCAGTGATATTGCTGAATCAAAGGGTATGCACAGTTTTATAACCCTTTGGGCATAGTTTCAAATTCCTCTCCAGAATGTTTGGATAAGTTCACAACTCCACCAACAGTGCATTAGTGTTCCAGTTTTTCCACATCTTCTCCAACATTTATCATTTCCCTTTTCTGTTATATTAGCCAATCTGAAAGGTAAGAGGTGGTACCTCAGAGTTGTTTTAATTTGTATTTCTCTAATCAATGGTGATTTAGAGCATTTTTATTTGATTATAGAAGGCTTTAATTTCTTCCTCTGAAAACTGCCTATTCATATCCTTTGACCATTTACCAATTAGGGAATGACTTGTATTCTTATAAATTTGATTCAGTTCTCTACATATCTTAGAAATGAGGCTTGATCAGAAACATTGGCTATAAAAATTGCTTCCCAGCTTTCTGATTTCCTCTAATTAGATTGCTTTCTTGTCATGGGTACAGGGGATGGCTACTGAATAGAGGTCATATTCTCCTTTTTCACCACATGAGTCTCATTTATCAGTGAGCTGGCCAGTCAGTATGCACTTATTAAACACTATATATGTCAGGCACCCTGATAAGGGTTAGGGATACAAAGGAAGGCAAAAACATAGTCGCTACCCTGCAAGAGCTCTCCTCCTAGTGGAGGAGACAACATGCAAATAACTATATACATTCAGGTAATATGTAATATAAATGGGAGGTAGTCTCAGAAGGAGGATGTTAGCAGTGGGGAAGACTGAGAAAGCCCTCCTGCAAAAAGTGAGATTTGAGGTGAGCCTTAGGTAGTCTCAGATGTAAGACATTAAGATAGAAGACAACTGAGAAAAGCTTCTTGCAGAAGGTAAAATTTTAGCTGAGACTTGAAGGCAGCCAGGGAAATCAGGATCTGAGAATGAAGAAAGAGAGCATTCCAAATATGGGGGACAGGCAGAGAAAAAGCCTGGGGGTCAGAAAATGGAACATCCTATTAAAAGAACAGCAAGAAAGCAAATTTCCCTGGATTATGGAATAGTGCAGGACAATTCCCGTTAGGAAAGTAAAAATATAAAAGTCAATACAAAAAAAGGGGACATTTGTAACAATAGTCATCAACTGAGAACTTTTGCCTTGAGCACTCCTTTCAGAAATTTTTTTCTAAGGAAGAAAAGCAGAGTCTCCTACCACAAAAACACGGAACCAAAGTCCAAGATGTCATACACGTAATAAAGGATTATAAAAGAAACACACCATTTGCTGACTTATACATCTCAATTTATACCTTGTAATAAAACTGATTAGGAAAGAGAAATGGAGCCAGCCTAAATACTTTAAAAGTAATTAATTTGAAGAAAAAGATCTTCATGACGTCTTTCTGTATTATATTTATATGACTCAGGAAAACATTCTTGGCCATTAATTTCACTTCTTCCCTCCTCTTTCTAGGCACAAGGAATTGCAGCCTTTGGGCCCTTTCTGACCACAAGGGTTGGGTGCTCTGTTCTCTTGAGATGGCTCCCCTCCCTTTTCATGATCCACAGATCATGCCGTGCCTCCAAGTCAATATCATCTGTTCTCAGAGGACCAGGTCATGCAAATCTCAAGTGTACTGCTCTCCCATCAGCTAGGCTGCAGCCTTCCCTCTCACAATGTCTGTACCTGAGAAGATGCCACTGTCTCCTGTTCCCCAGCTGATATTACCACCAACCCAGAATCCAGAGGGTAGCTTCCTTTGAACCCCTCTTTAACCATCATCCATGAACCCCTCTGTTAGTAACAACTCTTTCCCTTGGATCTTACATATTTTATACTTCTCTGAAATACTCTTTTTTCTTAGAGGGGAGGAAGGAAAGAAGGGATAGGGACAAGAAGATTTCATCTAGCTTTGAAACTCTCATTTTGGAAACTTCCTCTAATAAGAATGTCAAGGAAATAAGAGGTGACAACTTGTCAAAAATTCAAGTTATGAAGTTACTATTGAGGCCATGCCAGTCATTGTGGGAAGTGCTTTGCATATCTCTCATTTGATGCTCACAGCAGCTCTGGGAGGTAGGTGCTATTATTTTCCCCATTTTACAGTTGTGTAAACTGAAGCATCAGTACCTGATCAGCATCTGAGGGCAAATTTGAACTCAGTCTGCATTCTGTCTACTGCACCACCTAGTGGAGGGGGGTAAAAGAGTCTAACTGGGGTAAAAGCATAGATTGTCGCCATTTGTCCTTTGTTCTGGAAGGGAACCTGTGACATCAGGAAGGTGATTGTTGACTTGCAAGTAAATTGGATTTCAGTGAGGTGGGCTATGCAAAGTCACCAGCCTTACTCCTCCAGAGTCAGTTGGGTCCAGTGGCAAGAGATAGAGGCATAGGATGAAAGTTAAAGACGAATATTAGGAGTAACAAGTCAAGAATTGGCGCATTGGCAAACACTAACACTTTGAACCTGTTTGCCTGTCATTTCCCAAGGATAATAGATCTATATCTGAATAAGACCCATAGGCCATCTAGCCAGCTCCCTTATTTTAGTTTTCCACTTTGTACTTCTTTGAAATTAAGGAAAAAGGTCTCATTTCCCCCTCTAACTTTACTTTGTTCAATAAATTCAGCATTTACATAGTGCTTTAAGGCTCACAAGGCACTTTAGAAATATCACCTCACTTGAGCTTCACAACAGCCCTGGGAGGTAGGTGCCTTTATTGTCCTTATTTTATAGATGCAGAAACCAAGATACACAGAGGTTAATTGACTTTCCCAGAATCACAAAGCTTGGAAGGGCCTGAGGCTGGATTTGAACTCAAGCTTTGCTAATTATTGGTCCAATATTCTATCCATCCTAACATCTTCCTGCCTCTGTTCCAAAAAAACATTTATTAGGTGTGTACAAGGTGAAAGATACCGTTCTAGAGACTGGAGATGCAAAGATATTTCACCTCAAAGAACTTACAATGTAAGTGGTGGGTAATGTTATTACATATACAAATAACATGGGCTTGAGTAAAGTATATATAAGTATATAAGAAAGTCAAACAGAGTGACCTGATAGATCCAAGTAGGATCTTCTGGTTGGAAAAACTAAAAATGAGGAAAAACTATGGAAGAGGTAGACATTGAAGGAAGAAAAGGATTTCAACAATGGAAGGAGAAGAGCCAATCCCAAGAGTAGACAAATGACTTGTGCAAATATATGGAAATGGGAGATGACAGTGAACTTTAGGGGAACCATTCAGTTTGCTGGAGTTTAGAGTATGTTAAGAAAAAAGCATGAAATTAGATTGAAAAGGTTAGAGTCAGATTATGATGAACCTTGAATACCAGACTAAGAAGGATATTAGTTATTGTGAAGGCATTGAGGAACAACTAAATATTGTGTAGGATGAAAATAAGTAGTTGGATATGTCCTGTAAGATTACTATAGAAGTCTTGTAAAAGACTGGAGAGTGAAGAAATTGGAGGCAGGAAAATCAATTAGGTGTCTATGGACCTTAATTAAACCAGTAGCACCATGAGTGGAAAAGAATAGTTAGAGAGGAGAGATGTGGGTGAACTCAACAACACTTGGCACCTGAAAATCAGGGCTTCTTAAACCTTTCCCATGGGTCCATGACCTACAGTGGAAGAAGAGCTGAAAGGGAACTGAGGGGAAAGAAGCATCCACGATGAACCTGACAGTATGAGACAAGACCCAGTGAAGAACTGGAAAAAGGGAAACAAAGAGGAAGAATAGTTTGGTAAGGAAGGTGAATTCGTTGGAGACATATTGAATTTAAAGTGTTAATGAAACATTCAGTGTTAATGGAAAACTTCCTGCAGCAATGGGGCACTGAAATTCAGGGAAAAGAGCAGAACTGGAGATAAGATTAAAGTCCTCAAGAACAATTAGAACCTTACATTTAATCAGGTTTCTTTTTAAGTGTGTTGACATTGTCATTGATCAATGGGATTGGGAGACTGGAGATTTGTAACCAGAATATCACAAAGGGTAATTGTTCTTTAGAGTTTTCCAACTGGTAAAGCTGTGGATGACTTGACTTTATTAATAATTACTTGTAATAACTAGATTAGTCTTATCTTTTCACTTAGGAAAACACTAAGGAAGAACTTTAGTTGACTTAAGAGAGTTCCGTATTATCTTCCCTGAAGCCTTCCCTGACTCACTGGAGCCCCACTGATTTCTTTTATGTTAGCTGATGCCCTATTGGTTCTTTGCTATCCTCCCCTTGCTTTCTCCAGCTATATCATTTAGACATGTCTCATTTCCTCTAGTCAATTGTAAAAATTCCTTAAGTGTTGTATTTTCTACTTCTTTTGTGTTCTTCACAGTGCCTAATGTTCACATGGTGCCTTTTCACTGGCTGCCCCCCCTGCCTAGAATGTTCTCCTTCCTCATCTCCATCTCCTAACTTCCTTTGATGTCATCAAGTTTCAACTAACGTCTTACTTTCTACAAGTAGCCCTCTTAATGCTAACACTAACCCTCTATAAAGTGATCCGCAACTTATCTTGTTATGTGTCTTGTTTTTACATAATTATTTGCATGTTGTCTCCCCATTCCCACTCCCCCTGTTAATCTTTAAGCCTTTGAGAGCAGCAACTGCTTTTGTCTTTCTTTGTATCCCCAGCACAATGCCTGGCTCATACTAGGTGTTTAATAAATGCTTGTGGATTTCATTGTTTGATAAACAATCAAACAAGATTAGATAATTGGAGTAACAAGTCAAGGCTGGTTGATAAACCTATTGCAGATTTACAAAATGTTAGAACTAGTCCAACCCCTTTCCTTTTACAGGTAGAGAGACTGGGATCCAGAGTATGAAAATGACCAGCATGAGGGAGCAGCATGATATAGTAGAAAGTGTGCAGCATCTGGAATGGGGAGATACCTAAGATACCTCTGAACATTTACTATGTGATGGATAATGAGTCACTTAATGTCTTTCAGCTTCAATTACCTCATCTGTGAAACAAGCATAACAATACCTGTAGTACTGACTTCATAGTGTGGTTGTAAGGCTCAAATGAGTTAATTCATGTAAAATACTTTAGCAACCTTAAGATGATATATAAATCTCTGCCTATGTTGTTACTGTCTGAGGTCATGAAACTAATAGGCAGCAGAGCCAGAAGTTAGCCTCACAACTTTTGCCTCTAGAGCATGAACATTTTCCATTCTACCACACTAAGAGAAATAAAGTTTATCAACCTGAAAATTTGGTTGAAGAGGCAAACAGGCTAAATTCATTATTGTTTATTCCCTTAAAGCTAACAGTTACATGATCATGGAAGGAAACCTCTGACTGCCTGATAGAAGAATAACCAGGCTTAAATACACTTTACCATGAGGAAAGAATGTTCTTAGTTATATAAATTGTAAATTCAATGAGAGAAGATAATTAGCAAGGTAGAGTCAGTTGAAAATGAAGATCCTAGGGTGGCTGTTTTCCTCTGTCTCTGCATAACAAGATAAGAAAAATCGTACCATTGTGGTTGTAAGCATCCTGTCATAAACAAGTCTTTGAAGTTTGGTTGCACAGGAAAGGGCATTTTTTTACAGAAAACCAAGGCAGTCTGACTGATTAGTTCAGGCTTTGGCCCTTATTAAAAGTCCAAAAATGATACAAAATGCTATCAAGTAAAATGGGTAAATTGAGCCCATCTGCAGATAAACAAACTCCATTATCATATCTAGTACACACCATCTCAGCAAGAAGTGGCTTTCAGCTCTGGAACTAAGCAAAGCGTTATTCAGATGGTGGAAATATAAAAATGGAGTCTCCAAGATTCAAAAAGAAAATTGAGTTAATGTCCCTTTTCTGTTAATATGGATTGATTTTCTTCAAGCAAGTTTAGTTGTGTTGAATGTGTCCAAATAAACCTATATGTCATTTCTCAGTTGCAACCATAATAGCTGATTAGAAGAGAATTAGTTAGCTTAATATACAGTAGCACTTCCTGGTTTCAAAGTACTCTGAAGAAATGTGTGATGCACTGGAAAGCACATAAGATTAGCAGACAGAGGATGCACTTTCAAATCCTAGCTGTGCTCCTGACCACCTGTGTGACCTCAGACAAGTCATTTAAGTTCTTCTGATCTCAGTTTCTTCCTATGACAAATGAAGGAATTGGACTAGGTAGCATTTTAAAATTTTTCTGCATCTAGAGCCCTACCTTCTCATTTGGTCCTGACAAGCAGAGCCATGGATGGTACCTGCATCTTACTAAGACTGGTGTGATTATTTCTGTTTCTCTGAGGTTCAGAGAAGTGATTGGCCAAAAATCTGGTGCCAAAAATCTGGAAACTAGGGCTTCTAACACCAAGACTAATGTTACAGACTATAAAGTATATTACATCACAAGATAATGCAAAATCTGGGTTTCTGTGCTAATGAGAGAGGTAAACTGAAAGAAAAAGCTAGGAAATATATACTAAGCTTCTAAGAAGGAAAACATAATATGATCCAGAACATTTGTGTGGAAATACTCATCTGTGATGAGACACAGAAAAGAAACACTAAAATATGGGACTTTCTGGTCTCCCAATTAAAACCATCCCATTCAAATCTGGGGATTTCATGTTAGGCTACCAGGGGTAACAGGGTCTTTCAGTGATTCTTGATAAATCATTTTTCTCTTAAAGTGCCTTTGAATTAGTCATCTGAGTTTAATCATTTATGAATAATAAAAAGACCATATCTTCTTCCAAACGCCCTTGTAATCACTTGAGTAAATAGTCTGGAACCATTTGCTATACACATAATAGGGTAATGAGTTTAAAGTTATAAAACCTAGAAATATTTTACTACAAGAATGCTGCTCTTGGCATTTCTCATAGTATACTGCCTATGTCTATATCCACAGAAATTTCTCCTAAGACAAGAACCTATCCAGTCTCAGCGATGACGTATATTTGGATATAGTGACTTTTGAGTCAGGAGGGCTGGGTTTGAATTACAGCTTTGAGGCTACATAACTGCGTGATTTGGGACACGATTGTGTAGCCTCTCTAAGCCTATAAAAAAAGAGTCTATAATATTTACACCCAGCAGAGTGGCTAAGCACTGCATGGTGGAGGCCACAAGGATTACTATAACTGCTATCTTTAACCTGACCCCCAGGTTTGACCTCGGCTCAATGTTCTAAGAGGAATACCTCCTCAGTAGGAGAATTAGGCTCCCTCATTCTCAAATTCATTCATTCTGCATCCCCAAGCCAGTTACTCTTGGGAATTATTTTATATTTGACTCAGATCTAGGATTTCTTCCCCCTCCTCAAAAGGGGAAATAAAGTGTTCGATACACAATATAAATAATGCATGAAACTAGTAATTTATTCTCACACAGAAAAAGGGGATGCTAAGCAACAAAAAATTGCAGAATGATTAGAACAAAATTCAACAAGTTATAGTTACTAATACAATTAGTTGAAAGGTCAATATTCAAACAGTTTCTTTGCAAGCTTGCTAATTAGCCATTTCTCATTTCACTTCCACTGAGTACAGTCCAATCAAACCCCAAGCAGGTTTGTCTTTCTGAAGTTTCCCTATCTTTTCTGATGCCAATATTTTCCTTAGTGAAAACCTAATCTTAATATCGAAGTTGCATTGAAATTACTTTGAAAGATGCTACCCTTAAATGGTACTAGCACTCACCGGTCTTGAAACATCTTTTGATGATCACAAGGTCTATGCTAGTAGAAAGGAAACACAAATGGAGAGGCAAGGCAGTCAAGGGTCTCAATACAAACTCAGTTTCTTAAATCAATGCTCTATATAAAAATTGGGTTCCTAGAAGCCCGTGGCCCTGCCATTGTGCTAGGTTCTTTTACCTCCTACTAGTATCATGTCTCATCTCAATGATTTTCACCAAGGGACCTCTCAGCCAGAAGTCATCTTTTCTACCCCAGTGTGGCACCCCACTTCACCAGTTTTTCCAACTTGGCTACTAACTGGGTAGACTCAATTCAGTCATGAGTCATCACTTGGAAACAATTGGAAGGAGGCATAATATATCTATGCAAGCTCATTTCCACAAAATACCTAGAAGAAAGTAGAGAATATCTGTGCATGCTCCAACATTAGGAACTCTAAACACTTGACTGGAATGCTCTAAGGGGGGAAGGAGTACAACTAGAGGATGCTACATAAATTACAAAGTCATTATCAGAAAACTCATTTGAAAAACTTAAATAATATAAATGTAAGCTATTGTTTGGTATTATTTCTGCCACCTGGTCAAATGCTAAATGTTTCTGTAACAAATTTTTTAAGGTTCAAATTCATCTCAAATTTACAAACCTACTGCATGTCAATAACCATACTGGGTGGTGGGGATACAAAGTCAACACAAAACAAAACAGTCCATTTTCAAGTTTACATTCTGCTTTGAGGAAACAACATATGCACACATAAGCACAAAATATAAGGCCAATTTGTTAAAAAGAGAACAGAATTTCCACAGTGCACAATGAAAGCATAAGGTAGAATGAATTAATGATACCATAGGATAAGACTGATTTGGATAGTTACAGAGTAAGAAAGCTAATCAAGGGTCATTCAGTTTACAGAGCCAACAATTCAGAATCACAGGAAATCTGAATGGAGTTACAGGGCAGTAGATTGCCATGCCCTTCATAATAAGAACCTGATTCTTAGTCCCTATGAGAGGCAGAATGAAAAGTGGGGAAGATGTGCAGTCTGTAATCCTACTAGATGGTCGAGTCAATGTTTTATGGGGTCCTGGAGCAGAACTCTTTATAAAGGGAAGGAAGGATGTTTGAGAACTCATCCTCCAGTCAGGTCAGTTTTGCCCTGAGACTCACTCCACTATTAAGTAGATTATCAGCTCTAGGATGTCGAGAGAGAGACACAGACAGAGAGAGAGAGAGAGACAGAGAGAAAGAGACACACAGAGAGAGACAGAGACAAAAACAGAGAGAGAAAGTTCACTTTATAAGAAACTTATGTAGGTATAATTTATTGATATTATAACAAAGGATATTCCAAGGACACCTACAAAATAGCTACCAAGGATCCCTTTCATGCTGATTTCAAGACATGCCCCACATCCTGTGAGGTCTAATCAGAAGCTAAGAAACTCTGCGAGGACCCACGAACTAAGCACAAGTGGTCCATTGTAGACCAAAACAAAAGGGGCATATTCCTCTTATAATACAACATAAGCAACCAACCAGTAACCCTAGTATCAAAACAACAAAATCAAGGAAAAGTTGTTTCCTCTAAGCTTAACTAACAGCATTTTGGAGACAGCGACTCTAAGAAACAAATCAGTAGGTTGAGAGCAAAAGTGTGAACACAAGTATGATCTAATAATTTCCTGATGACTGATGAACCTAAAGCATTTAAGAGAGATTTTTTGAAAGACGATGGTACTGATAAGTAATAACCTCATTCATCTACTTGTCAAAGTTCTTAACCAAAAATAAATCCACCATTTTTTATTCCTTCACAGCAGGCTGTTCTGCCTTCATCTCCAATTCATGGGTTACCTTATAATTTATTGTAAGGTATATATAATTTATTATAAGGTATATATAAGCTAGTCAGAAACTACTCAAATGACACCACAATGACATCTTCACCGATTCCTATTCTTTGCTGGCCCCTTACAGTTTGCTCTGCGTTCATTGCCCTTAGGTTACCAGTAACCTTGATAAGGTTCCTCAGGGTTTCAATTCTAGTCGAATCTTGGATTCCTAATGAATTAGTCTGTTTATGGCTAAGGAAGCCCTCCCAATAAGGGGGTAGGAGGGAAGTAAAAGAGGTACCTAGAATACAAACATGAATCAGGTATGGACCAGGTAGATTGGCTCCCACACAGAGAAGGGAATGCCAAGCAATAAAGAAGCATAGACCTGTAGAGAACCTTGAGGGGTTTGAAAGAGCCCCTGATCAAGAGTTCCCCTCCTCCAAGGGAGAAGAGTAGCTGGCTTGAGAAGCTAAGTGATATATTGTTCTCAGGTGCACGTCCTTGAATTCGGATATTGAAGTTCCAGGAATCAGGGCTCCTGCTATACAGGATAACATTCCAATACAGAGGCCTTGAAGCCTCCCTTTCTACTTATCACCAACTGCTCTGTTTCATGCTTCAATCACTACCTTTATGGTTTTTTACTGTTTAAGTATCCTGATTCCCTGAATTATTGGCTCAGTATGTCCTGAATAAACTCAGTTCGTTCAGATTGCTGTGTGCTGCCTGTCTTTTCATCCTTACTCTGTGAGCCTGTAACCGCGCCGGACCTTCTGGACTGCGCTGGCCGCAGCATCTAGTGCCCAAGAGGGGCCCCGCCCGTTCTAGACAGGAGAGCCTAGTTCGTGTTGCAAGACCAGAGGAAGACCTCTGGAGCCAAAGAGGAAAGTAGCTCCAGGTAAAAGGTGAGGGGAAGACCTGGAAGGAGGCCACTTCTTTGGCGTGGTCACTTTCGCTTTGAGCTTGGCGAAATTAGTTTCACTTTAGCAATAGGCTAGAGCCCAGGCATTTTAAAAGAGACAGGTGAAGAAATCTTGGGGTCATGAAGTAATTCATGTGGTGAAAGGCATGAAGGACCTGGAAGAAGGGACTATAAATCTTGAAAAGTGGGAAACAGTAGGCAATCTAATGAGTGAGTATTATAGAGAGGTCAGACCAAGTGCTTCTCCTATTACAATATTTTCAATTTGGAATGTACTTAATATATGCCTACAGAAACCCAAACAAGTATCATTAGCCACAAAAACAATAAAGGTAGATGCAGCCTCTAGTACTAAAGAGAAGGAAGACCTGATGGAGTGTGTCACACAAAAATTTAAACTAGAGTCTCCTCCTCCCACTGCTCCTCCACTCTACAAGTCTAGATCACAAGTCTGTGAAAAAATCCAGGAGCCTGAAAGGATTGTACAAAAAGTCCTTTGGCAAACCACAGAAAGAGGAGAAGGAATACTTTTGAAAATGAGACTAATATTGGTATTAATAGAAACTCCACATCCCTATAACCCGAGTGGCTATAAGAAAACATACCCCTCTGGATTTTAAATTCTTAAAGAAATTAATCAGTTATGGACCACATAGTCTTTACATTCAGTCTTTTCTAGACAGCATTTCTCAGACAGTCCTATACCCCATTTATTGGTGCAATATAGCTAAACCACTCTTGAAGGATGAGATTACTTAGTTGGAAATTGTATGAAAGATGTTTAGAACACAGTGATAGAAAGTAAGCCAAAGTTATAATTTGTGCAGAGAATTTCTGACAATTTTTTCTCAGTTTTTGGATTCTTTTTTTTTTTTATTGTCTATACATGTATTCTGTCTTTACGTGTTCTGTGTGTGTGTGTTTGTGAGTTATTATGGCTGACTCCATTGTAGCTGGAATTTGGAATGTTATCTCTTTTCTTCCCCCTCCTCCCTTCTCTCTGATGACTGCAGCATCAGGGAGGAGAATGAAAGAGAGAAAGAGAGAAACTGAGAAACTAATCTTACATTATTTAGTTTATATGATTGCTAAATGCAGTTTTAGATAAGAAATGCAAGGAAATAATGTATGTGCAGTTTTAAAGGGGCTTTAGTCAAAGCCCGCTAGGAGAACAACATGGGTATTAAGTTTAAGGAAAGTATAAAAGTTTTGGAATTTATTGGAAAGTTGTTAGTAAAATTCTCTCTCTCTTTCTACCTTCTGACCCTGGCCAGGTTGTGAAGATGGAGAGAAAGACAAGAAGAAATTGGGGAAAATTTTTCCCCTTATATCGGTAAGGCAGATTGAATAGCATTTTAATTATCTCATGCCTCACCTAAAAGAGAAAAGTTTTTGTATATGGGATACAACTAAAAGGTAGTTATTCTAGTCATATTTTAAGTGAAACATGTCACTCCTAATTGGATGTTTAAGACAGGTCAGAATTTGTTGTATTATTTGGCACTCAGGCAATTTGAGAAAATGCATAAATCTGAAAATAAAAAAATATACCTCAGAGATAAAGTTTTGAACTCCCAAGTGGAAAGGAGGGGACTAGGCGCCAGAGTCTCCCTCACTTGTGCTTGCGGTTTGACAACTTTTTCTTTCAAAAACATTTTTAAGGAGTGGACATAAACATGAAATTTTCTTGAGTAAAAGTTAGAACCATTAAGATTTTTGTTTTACTCTATAATACAGAAATGGTGTTAGAGAAAGCAATTTGTAATCTGAATTTTGTTGAAACTAAAAGATGTTGGAAAAATTGTGTAAAGCCAGTTATGTTATTTAAAATTTTATCAGTCCTGCTAACCTTATCTTATAATGTTTTGTAACTGCCATTTGGAACACTAGGTTTTTTTACCTTTGCCTGTTAAAGAAGTTACAGCTAAAATCATTTATAAAAGTTGTAAGATTGTTAATTAAGTTTTTCAAGTTGCTGTTTTAATGCTAAACTTAAAACTGTTCATTGATTACTGTGTGTGGAAAGAAATGAATGGAGTAAAAAAATTATTTTAGACTGGTTCTGTCCATTCAGAACAGTCCTCCTGTATGTTTGGGGGTTGACAGGCATGGGATTCATGCCAATTCCTTTTATTTTGTAAAACATCAAAGGTCCTTTCATGTGGACAAGGTCATCAGTCCTAAGAAAGAAATTTGTTTGACTTATATAATTCATAAACAATGAATATGACTTGATCAAAAGTTGTAATAGATAGAAAAGATTTTTAATAATTGACTTTTATATCAGGACAAGTTTTAAATTTGAGAAGATAGAATCTTAAATGGAATCTCTTATGTATGTAAGTCCTGTTAATCTTCATTGCTTATTGCAACTCCATGGGAATACAAATAACTGTATTTGGCTTGAAGTTGTGATTAGTGAAATTTGCTGTTTAAGATAAAATCATTTGGGACCATCAATATTTTTGTTTAAGTTTGAATTTGGGTATATATGTCTGCATTAAATCAGTATCTGATAGAATATGCCACAAGTTACTCAGAGGGACTGTGATCCTGCATCCTGTACTGTTATCAGGTGAAATTTGCATCTGGAGAGGAAAACATGGAGGGGACAATTCTAGACTCAATCTAGGATGGGATCCTCCTGGTCAGCTTCCCCATTGTATCCTTTTACAAAGGAATGTTTCCCACCTGACTGTTCCTGAGTTTGGCTATAACACAGATACTGCATGATTGGAAAATTTCACTCCTATCTGAATTCAAAAAGAGTCAAAGATATTTTATCCTATCATATTTGTTACATCACATGTCCCTATTTTTTCCTTCAATAGCAAATGTCTATGATCAATTACAAGTAGTCAGTATAACATGTGAGCCCTTTTGTGTAATCTTACTGGAAAATTAAGTATTATTTTTATTTGAAATTAGAACATGTTCAGAAATTTATGTAAATGACTTAAGACTCACCTTAAGATGTCCCTATTGTTTAAAGGATTTTAAAAGCAGTAATATTTTTTTTTCTGTAATCAGTCTCTTACTGTTACCAATGTGAGATTCCATTATGCACTTTTACTAAAACATTTTTTGATATTTAGGAATTCTGTAATACCTAAGAATTTGGTTTGTTATAATACTTTGGGAATTCATATTACTTAAGGACATTTTTATACCAACTAAGTTTAAATAAATTTTAATTTTAAAAGGTTTATTTTTATTTCAAAGTGAAAAAAGGTTTCACCTAATCTTCTTTATAAAAGTTTAGTAACTTTCTTTTTTTATTAAATAAATTTATTTATTTAACTTTTTACATTCATTTTTCACAAAATTTTGGGTTCCAAATTTTCTCCCCATTTGTCCCCTCCCCCTTCCCCAATACACTGAACATTCTAATTACCCATATCACCAATCTGCCCTCTCTTCTTTCATCTCTCCCTTCCCTTACCCCATCTTCTCTTTTGTCCTGTAGGGCCAGATAACTTTCTATTCCCCATTACCTGTATTCCTTATTTCCTGGTAGCAGGAACAATACTCAGTGGTTGTTCCTTAAACTTTGAGTTCCAACTTCTCCCCATTCCTCCCTCCCCACCCATTCCCTTGGGAAGGCAGGCAATTCAATATAGGCCATATCTGTGTAGTTTTGCAAATGACTTCCATAACAGTCATGTTGTGCAAGACTGACTATATTTCCCTCCATCCTATCCTGCCCCCCATTGCTTCTATTCTCTCTTTTGATCCTGTCCCTCCCCAAGTATGGACTTTAAATTGCTCCCTCCTCCCACTGCCCATTGCCCTCCCTTCCATCATCCCCCCTACCCTGCTTATCCCCTTCTCCCTCACTTTCCTGTACTGTAAGATAGGTTTTCATACCAAAATGAGTGTGCATTTTATTCCTTCCTTGGTCAAATGTGATGAGAGTAAACTTCATGTTTTTCTCTCACCTCCCCTCTTTACCCCTCCACTAAAAAGTCTCCTGCCTGCCTCTTCTGTGAGAGATAATTTGCCCCATTCCATTTCTCCCTCTCTCCTCCCAATACATTTCTCTCTCACCGCTTAACTTCATTTTTTTAAGATATGATCCCTTCGTACTCAATTCACTCTGTGCTGTCTCTGTGTGTGCATGCATATGTGTGTGTATGTGTGTGTGTGTATGTGTGTGTGTGTGTGTATGTAATCCCACCAACTACCCAGATACTGAAAAGTTTTGAGAGTTACAAATATTGTCTTTCCATGTAGGAATGTAAACAGTTCAACTTTGGTAAGTCCCTTATGACTTCTCTTTGCTGTTTACCTTTTCATGTTTCTTTTCATTCTTGCGTTTGAAAGTCAAATTTTCTTTTCAGCTCTGGTCTTTTCATCAAGAAGGCTTGAAAGTCCTCTATTTCATTGAATGACCATTTTTTC
>CM053770.1:584546660-584582991 GCA_028658325.1 Potorous gilbertii | reverse complement strand
CATCTCTCTCATTTCTCCTCTCAGTTTTTCCTCCACCTGTCTAACTTGATTTTCAAAATCCTTTTTGAGCTCTTCCATGGCCTGAGCCCATTGGATATCTATTTCAGATGTTTGGGATACAGAGGCCTTGACTTCTATGTCTTTACCTGATGGTAAGCATTGTTCCTCCTCCTCAGAAAGGAAACGAGCTAACATCTGGTCACCAAGAAAGTAACTTTCTATGGTCTTATTTTTTTTCCTTTTTCTGGGCATTTTCCCAGCCAGTTACTTGACTTCTGAGATCCCTCTCCACCCCTCCCCAGATCCGCCCAGCTAGTGCTTGGGGTCTGAGATTCAAATGCTGCTCCCCAACCTCAGAGCTTTCAGTGGCGTGGCTGGTTGCTATTCAGGGTAAGATTAAATCAGGTTCTCAGGTGGGGGCAGGGCCACCACCCAGGCTCAGTTCCCTCGGGGGGTTTATGCAGAGACCTTCTGTAATGGAGCTGCTGTCGAGCTCCTGTCTGCTCCAGGAGCCTCTGGCCGCTGCTGCCTCTGCTGCTGCCTCCCGAGGGCGCCTGAGTTATGGAGACACCCTGCTCCCCTCTGGGCCAGCCTGGAAGTCTCTCTCACCGACCTGCAGCACCTGTGGGTGGAGGGACCCCCATGGCCACCAGAGATTCCGTCCCTGAAGCCTGCTCAGATATGCTCGTCCCAGGGCTGCGCGGCCAAGGTAGGGCTGGGTTCCACTCTGGTCCTGTGCATGACGGACATTTGGTGAGGGTTTTTCAGGTCTTTCTGGAACAGAAATCTCCTCCACTCTGTTGTTCTGTGGCTTCCACCACTCCAGAATTTGTTAGGAGTTCTTCTTTACAGATATTTTATAGGCTGTGGTTTCAGAGCTAGCATAAGTGTGTCTTTCTACTCCGCCATCTTGGCTCCTCCCCAAATTTAGTAACTTTCTTAACATCATGATAAAATGTCAAATGTTTAAAATAAAAAGAAATGAAATACTTTTTGAAGAAATGTTTATCAAAGTAAGGAAAAAGCTCACTAAAATTTTCATTTTCAAGATAAGATATTGCTACTTAACATGTAATGATCTATAAAGCAGAAAAGATCTTGCTGTTTTAATAAGCAAAAGTTAAAATTAATGAACTTATTAACAATTTAATTTCTAAAGTTTTTTCTTCCAGAGTGAATATAATCATAAAAAAGATAAAAAAGCCGATGAAACAACAATGATCATCTATTCAGTTGTGAGATTCAACTTAGAAATCTCTTTTGTTTAAGGCAATACAGCTCTGCTAGTGAGCAGTAATAAACTTATGCACAATCTGGTCTATGGCAGAAATACAAAGGAAACTGAAGCAGCCTGGATGATCAGTTCCAGAGATTTGGAAAGCTAAATACAGGTTTGGTCAAAAAATATAGAAAGCAGATAAGGAGGCTGGGGACAAATGGGAATCATCCAAGCTCCTCCTACCCCTAGATAGTTACTAAGTATGTCAAGAGAGTGTGAGGAAGTCTGGCAGCATTCTCACACCCACCTTGCTTCTAGTTATTTTATTCTTACTCATCTGTGGTCCTTGTTTGTTTAATCTCTGTGCCAGATTTGTGTCTTCTAGGTTTCTTTGTCCAAGACCATCACCTATCACCCTCTGAATCGTCAAGTTCCTCATACTGGTTAAAGATCCAACCCCTCCAATGTTGGGACCCTGTGAGGCAGGGTCAGCTCTATGTCCAATCTCAGCAGGAAGCAGTTTCAGAAACTGAGACACTCATCCCTTATCCCAAAATATGTTGGTCCCATCTGTTTAAAGGGGGACAGGGTAGGGAGCTTGAGTGCATGTACTTGGGCCTCAGTTCTAATATTACATTTTTCTTTACAAATCATTCATATTTCAGGGATACCATATGACCCTATGGGTTAGGCAATAGTATAAAGGAAGACTAAAACTCTCAACCTGTTCCTTCAAAAACAAAAATGGGGAATGCTTGGTAGGTCCCCTAGGGAATAATTGGCACAGGCCATATATACTATTAACAACTTAACCTTAGATTATGACAACCTTACTCCTTCACAAAAATTCTTTTCATTTTTCGGCCATAATGATAGCAGAATTGTAAGTGAAAGGCAGATTGCACCCCAGCAACATCTGTTGTGGAAGAATGTAAATAAGGTGTGGAGAGGACCTGGTAGGGTGTTAACAAGAGGGAGGGGATTTCTTTCTGTCTCCACAGATAGCGGAGTCGTGTGGGTCCGAGATAGAGACAAGACCTGTCCAAGAGGATACAGAAGTTGCGCCTGCACAAAAAGACCCGCCAGGGTGCCGAAGAAGAGGAAAGGCTAACGGAGATACCAAACAGACCCTCACTGGGCTCCTCTTTTTACTGATTTCCCTTAACTTGGTTAAAGCTGACAAAAATGAGACTGTGACAGCACGCGGGGACAGCACTTTCAATGTCACTTGTTCGAATTGCTCGGCAAATGCTTGCATAAATGAAAAAGTAGGAGGCCAAAAGATGTTTATTAGATGGAGTCCGTTTCGCTCTCCTTCTAGCCGAGGAGACTCAATGGTATCAAGCTCCAGGAGATCAGACTATCGATTTGCTTGGCAGAAAATTGTTTTCTTGTAAAAAAAAAAAAAAAGGTGTATTTCCTGTATTATTTTTGGAATTATTGCTTTCATAGCCATTATTGCTAGCAGTGTAGCTTTAACAGAAGGTATTATGAGTGTACAAACAGAAGTTAAACAAACCAAATATTTAGATCAATTGTCCAGAAATATTACAAGGGCATTTCAAGTACAAGAAAAAATTAATAAGGATTTTTATCAGGCTATTGATGAATTGCAGTGGGATGTAATAGAAATTAATGAACAAGTTGAGATGCTCACCTTATGTAGTAGATTGAAATGTGATTATAGGTTTACCTATTTTTGTTTGTTAAATGTGAATTATAATTTTACCAAAATTGCCAATCACTTAAGAGGATTATGGAATGTTAATAATGTAACTATGGATATGGATGATTTGGAGCAAATTGTTCAGATTATTGATGATGTCAGAAGTCATAGCGACTTGGATCCACCCGAGGCTGCACAACAGATTGCAGATGTGATAAATAGAGCATTTGGGTTTTTAAGTGACCTTACACAAGACCTTGGGCTGTTGGTCATAGGCCTTGCAAGAGTATTTTGTATTTGTGTCTGTGCTCCTGCCCTGATGTCCTTGATCATCAATACTATACATAACCTGGCATTCAACATTTGGATGAATAGGAAAGAGTCATTGTAAAACAAAAAGGAGGAGATGTAGAGAACCTTGAGGGGTTTGAAAGAGCCCCTGATCAAGAGTTCCCCTCTTCCAAGGGAGAAGAGTAACTGGCTTGAGAAGTTAGGTGATACATTGTTCTCAGGTGCACGTCCTTGAATTCAGGTGTTGAAGTTCCAGGAATCAGGGCTCCTGCTATACAGGATAACATTCCGATATAGAGACCTTGAAGCCTCCCTTTCTACTTATCACTATCTGCTCTGTTTCATGCTTTAATCACTACCTTTTTGGTTTTTTACTATTTAAGTATCCCGATTCCCTAAATTATTGGCTCAGCATGTCCTGTATGTCCTGAATAAACTCAGCTTTGTTCAGACTGCGGTGTGCCGCCTGTCTTTTCATCCTCACTCTGTGAGCCTGTAACCGCCCCGGAGCTGCTGGACTGCGCTGGCCACAGCATAGACCCATCGCAACCATTTCAAAGATAAATACTCCAGCCCTTTTGGGACATTTGCCAACAATTTCTTTGTGAAGGCCACATATTACATTTCATCTGCTCTTCATACTATCCAATAAAGCTGACCATTTTTTCCTCTACCTCCTGTGTGTGTGTATGTCTCTCTCTCTCTCTCTCTCTCTCTCTCTCTCTCTCTCTCTCTCTCTCTCTCTCTCTCTCTAACACTTGATGGCTAATAGCAAAGTGAAGACTTGAACCCAAGTTTTCTCACTTTAAGCACTAACTCTGTCCACTACATCATGCCTTTTAAGGAAAGTCAGTGAAAATTAAAGCCACTCACATTCATAGTATTGTTTGCAATTAATTCATTCAACATGAATTCTTAAAACACCTCTAGGAGATTATTTTCTATTTGGGGAAAGAACACATATCCAGAGAAATAAGTGCAAAATATGTACAAAATCTATACAAAAATTATTTAGGGCAGGGATGATAACTGGAAGAAGATAAAAATAGTCTTCTTGTAAAACTAATACTTCAGCTGAACTTTGAGGAAAGTTAGAGATTCTATGTGACAGAGATAAAGGAGTGCATTCCAGGCATGAAGTAGAAAGAGATACCTTCTGGGGGTTTAGAAGATCAGTCAAACAAGCATTTATTAAACCCCCTACTACTGTGCTAAAAACTATTCCTGTCTTCAAGAAACTTACATTCTAATAATATACAATAATGAGTATTATTGTGTCTAATAAATATACTAATGAATATTATTGTATCTAATAAAATACAATAATGTACAAATGTGGGTATATGTTTGTTCATATATGGGCAAGTAGTAGTCATAAAGTAGTCATCTTGGATGAAAAGACACTGTAGCTAGAAGGACCAGGAAAGACAGAAGTTGGAAGTTGCAGTGAGTCTTCAAGGAAATCTAGGACTCTTAAGAAGCAGAGATGAGAATAGAGAGTATTTCAGGGAAGGGGGACAGCTACTTCAAAGGTTCATAGGTCAAATAAATGATATAGCCAGGTAGGACTCTCTGGCTACTAAGAGCTGGTGTGATAAGTCTACCACTAGAGTATAGCTTAAATTTGTGCCAAGCCCATTTTTCATTCGAGGGTACACTTCGAAATTTCCAAAAATTGCTGCAGTATTCTGAAGTGCTAGCCTTACCTATTCATGGAATTTGGTATGTAGGTGGAAAGAAAGGTATATATATATTTCTACATATATATATTATAATAAAGAAGAGACAGGAAGAAATGTATAATGTATACGGATACCCGGAAACAATGATTACAGAATTGCAATGTGAATCAACTACTAATACACAAGAGGAATGTGATTTCTTCCAACCTGTGGATGAGAAAAATCATCTAGACAGCTGTTTAAACAGATAATCAGCATTCAAACTACTATGATTTTTGCTGTACTCTTCTAGGTCAATATCAAATAATTTGAATTAGGAAAGCACTGACCACAAGGTATCATACCATAACTCCTGTTTCTTTTCCTTTGTAGTTTCACCCAATTCTTATCTATTATGCTTCTATCTTTAAATTCTTGGGCTTACATATTGTGCAACAATATGTCTCACGATATGCAACATGTCCCCAACATATTGTTATTTCCCTCTCTCCTTCTGTTTATCCAATCTGCTTTCAAATCATTTCTTATCTACGTTTACGATATCTCTTGTCTATATCTCCTTTACTCACACAGCCACCTGTCTCCCACAGGTCGTCATCAGTTCTCTCTGAGACTATTGCAATGATCTTTTAATTTCTCCCTGATTCTGGTCACTCCCTGATCCAATCCATCCTCCACTCAGCTGCTCAAGGATTTTTCCTAAAGCACAAGTCCTTCCCTATTCAATAAACTCCAGTAGCTCCTTATTACCTCCAGGATCAAAAATGAAATGTTCTATTTGACATTTAAAGCCCTTCACCACCTGTCCTTGTCCTATCTTTCTAGTATTCTTACACTTTACCCCCCAGCAACCCTGCTGTTCTCACACACCACATTCAGTTTACTGAATCTATACCTTTGCAGTGTCTAAGTCCCATACCTGAAATGTTCTCCTCTCCCCTGCTCCTCCACCCCTTACTTCTGTTTTTTAGCTTCCCCGTATTTCTTTAAGAATCAATTCAAATTCCACCTTGTATAGGAGGCCTTTCCTAGTCCTTCTCTGTCCCTTCTCCCCACCCCATCTTAGACTCTCTTCCATTTACATTATCTATATCTTGTACATATGTAGCTAGAATGTGAACTCCTTGAGGACAAAAGTATATTTTTGCCTTTCTTTGTATCTCCATCACTTAGCATAGTGCCTGGCATGTAATAAGAGTTTATTATATGCTTGTTAACTAACTACCAATTCTATGTAACAATCAGAAAAAATTAGAAGAAAACTTCTAACAATTAAAAGCATCCACAAGAGGAATGAGCTAACTTCAGAGGTGATAAGTTAACCCACCTTGGAGATCTTCACTCAAAGCTTACTGTTGATGAACACTTTTCAGATACATCATGATAGAAAATATTTTCTTTTTTTGTAATTGATTTTTGCATTTATTTTGTATTTTATTTTGTAAATAAATATTTTTTGTAAATTTTTTCCAAAAAAAATATTTATTTATTTTGTAAATAAATTGTAAAAACAATTTTTTACATATGTTTTTAAAACTTTGAATTCTAAATTATCTCCCTTCCTCCCTCTCCAACCCCTCATTGAGAAGGCAAGAAGTTCAACATAGGTTATAGGCGTGTAATTATGCAAAACATATCCATATTAATCATGTTGTGAAATAAAACGTAGGCAAAAAATTCAAGAAAATAAAAAAGCATTCTTCAATCTGTACCCAGTTACCATCAGCTCTTTTTCTGGGGATATATAGTATTTTTCATTAAAAAATCCTTCAGAATTGTCTTAGATCACCATATTGCAAGAATAGCTAAGTCATTCACAGTGGATCATCTTGCAATATTACAGTTACTTTGTACACAGTACACTTCACTTTGCATCAGTCCATACAAGTCTTTCCAGCTTTTTCCAAAAGCATCCTGCTCATCATTTCTTAAAGCACAACAGTATTCCATTATGATCACATGCCACAAGTTGTTCAACCATTCCACAATTGATGAGCATCCCCTCAACTTCTAATTCTTTACCCTCAGAAAAGAGCTGCTATAAATATTATTATGTATAGATCCCTTTCCTTTTTGTTTTTTATCTCTTTTGGCCTTCAGACTTAATAGTGATACCACTGCTAGGTCAAAGGGTATGCATGGTTTCATAGCCCTTTGGGCATAGTTCCAAATTGCTCTATAGAATGGTTGAATGAGGAGTTTCTTTTCATGTCTTGGACAAGACGGTCTCTGATGTTGCTTCCAACTCTCAAACTCTGCTTTTCTGTGATTTTGGGACCATCTGTACAAAGGCATGGAAATGGAAAATGGAATGTTATATGAAAGGAAGAACAAGTAGGTCAGAAAAGTTTTGTTTCAATCTAATCTCATTCATTCTCACATATACAAGCTTTATGAGGCAGCAACTATCAGTCAAAGGTTCCAATTTTGTAGATGGATAATGGGCACAGAAAGATGAAAGCACCCATCTAAATTCACAACATTAACTAAAAATATCCAGTAAACATTAAGTGCCTACTGTGTGCAAAGAAACATGTTAGGCACTGAGGGAGATACAAAGGTGAATATCCAAACCTTCTAGGACCTTACATTCTAGACTGAGCAAAAAGTTACAATTACAACAATTTTTTTAAATTGAATTCATTGAGATAAAAATAAAAGTAGATTCATCTTACAGTGAAAAAGAATACCAACTCTGGAGTCAGAGGCTGTTATCTGTCATTGTTGTAGTTCAGTCATGTGTGTGTCTTCATGACCCCATGGACCTTATAGCACACCAAGCCCTCCTATCCTCCACTATCTATCAAAGACTGTCCAAGTTCATGTTCATTGTTTCCATAGAGTCAGGGGACCTGTATTCAAATTTCACCTCTGATGCTTGTTACCTATTTGACCTTGATCTCTATTACCCATTATCTTAAATAACCAAGTCACTTAATCATCCTAGGTCTCAGTTTTCTTGTTTGTAAAAATAAGGAGAACAAATGGCCTCCAGAGTCCCTTCCAGCTTGAAATCTATGACCCTATGAACTTATGAAAATAAAGTGCTGTGAGATGTTTTGAGCTTCTTTAGAGGAAAGATAGATTATTTTGCAACTAGGAGAGATCAGGGAAGGCTTCACAAAAGAGGTGGCATTAAAGCAGCACTTTGAAATTCAAGTAAGTTTCAATAGTCAAGAGATAATGGGGAGAACATTCCGAGTGCAGGGAACATCATGAAAAGAGGGGGATCTTGCTTATGAAATGATGAACAATTCAGTCTGTCTGGAGCACAGAGCCAATAGAGGGGAGCAACATTAGATACAATCAGAAAGAAAGGCTCAAACATCTAGAGCAAAAACGGACCTAAGAAGGCAATCAGTCCAATCTCCTCATTTTACACCTGAGGAAACTGAAGCCTAGAAAGGTTTAATGGCAAGGTTGCATGGGCATAATAAGTGTCAGGGACAGGATTTGAACTAGTCATCTAATTGTAAATCCCATAGGTTGTTTATTTGCTTTTGCTGCTTGCCTTCTTGCTTGTTTACCTTCTTTCTTCATTTGTTTTCAAATTTGTATTCATCTGACCAAGGCCCTTGATACTGTTAGTCCTGAGGGCTTATGAAAAATTATGTCAAAATTTGGTTGCCCAGAGAAGTTCATCAGTATTGTACGTCAATTTCATGATGGCATGTTCTGGATAATGGGCAATGCTCTCGTGCCTTCCCCGTCATCAATGGAGAGAAACAGTCCCATACATTTGCTCCCATGCTTTTTAGCATGATGTTTTCAGCCATGCTGTCCAATGCTTTCAATGAGAATGAATATGGCATCAAGGTCAACTACTGTACTGACAGTAAGTTCTTCAATTTGAAATGACTGCAAGGCAAGACCAAAGTGGAGGGAGTATTGGTGCATGATTTTCTGTTTACAGATGATTGTGCACTCAATGCGGCCTCTGAAGCTGAGATGTAACAAAGTATGGATCAATTCTCTGCTGCCTGTGCTATTTTGGCCTAATAATTAACACCAAGAAAACACAGGTGCTCTATCAGCCACCACCACACCATACATACATGGAACCATAGGTTACAACAAATGGAGAAGCTGTGGATAAGTTTACTTGATAGTGTACTTTCTAGGCATGTACATATTGACAATGTGGTTGACACACGCATTGCCAGAGCTAGCTCAGTTGTTTGGGAGGCTCTGAAGAAAAGTTTGGGAGAGAAGAGGTATTAGACTGACTACAAACTGAAGGTCTGCAGAGCCTTTGTAATGATCTCATTGTTATATGCCTGTGAAACATGGACAGTCTACCAGTGCCATGCCAGGAAACTGAATCACTTCCAGTTGAACTGTCTTAGGAAGATTCTGAAGATCACCTGGCAGGATACGGTACCAGACACTGAAGTCCTTGCTCGAGCTGAACTGCCAAGCATTCAAACTACGCTTTAGAGAGTGCAATTCCAATGGGCTACCCACATTGTCCGAATGCAAAATGTCCACTTGCCAAAAAGACTATTTTATGGAGAATTCTCGTGGGGCAGGTGATCACATTGTGGTCAGAAGAAGCAATACAAGGACACTCTCAAGAACTTTGGATTTGACTGTGCAACATGGGAGACACTGGCACAGGACTGCTAAGAATGACATGCCCGCATCAGAAATGGTGCTATGCTCGATGAGCAAAGCAGAATTGAGACATCACAAAGTAAATGTAGGATGCACCAATTTGGAATATCTACACCAAATATTCACATGAACTATCTGTGCCCAACCTGTGGTAGAGCATTCCGAGCTTGTATTGGTTTGATCAGCCACAGTCGAACACTGAAATTTCACTTTATCAGGGTGATGTCATTTTGATATTCTTCAAGAACAAAGGACAACAACCAACCAACCAAACCAACCAATCAATTTGTTTTCCAGTGAACCACATTGTCTCCAAAATGGTAAAGACCTTCAAATGCTGGACTAATGAGTACAGAGTGATGTAGTAAAAAAACAAAACAAAACAAAAACCAGATCTGGAATCAAAAGAACTGGTTTTTATCTGGGCTTGCATACTGACTCTAATATTTTCTGCCTTGATTTAATGGGGAAGGGACTGGATTTGGAGACGGAAAAGCTAAGGCACTAAGTGGCATTACAGATAAAAGAACTGGCAACAGGAAGATCTGAGTTCAAATCCTCCTTAGTTTTCTCAACCATAAAATGGGGATAAAAATATTACCTACCTCCCAGGGTGGTGGTGAACATCAAATGAGATAACATTTGTAAAGTACTTTGCAAACCTTAAAGGGTTATATAAATGCTAGCTACTGTTATCCCAGCTCTGCAACTTGCTATTTGTATGACCTTGGGCAAGATACTTAAATTCTGCATGCTTCGGCTTTGTGACCCTGGGAAAGTCATTGGCCTCTGCTTGCCTCAGTTTCCTCAACTGTAATATAGGGTAATAACAGCCCCTCCCTCACACAATCATTGTGAGGGCCAATAAGCTAAGAATTCTAAGGCGTTTAGCACAATGCCCATTGCATATTAAGCATTATATAAATGTTAGTCACTGTCATTATTATTCTCTGTAAAATGAAGGGGTTGACTAGATTGTCTCAAATTGCCCTTCCAATTTTAGGATCCTATGATTTCCCTCAATGTCTGAATTGACATTTAGTTGTTTTAATCATGGCCGACTTTCTGTGACCCCCTTTTGGGTTTTCTTGGCAAAGATACTGGAGTGATTTGCCATTTCCTTCTCCAGTTCATTTTACAGATGAGGAAACTGAGGCAACAGGGTGAAGTGACTTGCCCAGGGTCACGCAGCTAGTAAGTATCTGAGGCCAGATTTGAACTCCTGACTCTAGACCTGGCAATCTACTTGGTAGCACACTACAAAACTGCCCCTCAATACTCAATAGGAAACCATTAAATGCTTTCTAGTGGTGTTGTGACATAGTCTAACAAGTTAGATTGTTGTGAATCATGGAATCCTTTACACGTAGAAGGGGTCCAATGACATCTACTCCAACCTCATCAAATAATAATAGCCAGAGACCTTATAATGATGTTAGCCAGGGAGGGCAGGGGGTGCTATTTGAAAATCTAAATGATTAACTAGTTAGCATTTATATAACATTTTAAAGTTTGCAAAGCATTTTTCAAATACTATCTAATTATATCCTTACCACAACTCAGGGAGGTTGATACAATCATTCTTCCTATTTTGCAGATGCGGAAACTGAATGAGGCAGACAGAGGTTAAGTGATTTACCCTAGGGCTACACAACTAACTAAGAAGTATATGAGGCTGAAATTGAACTCTGGTCTTCCAGACTCCAGATCTTACTCTCTACTCTACTGCATCACTAAAAAAGAAGACAATTCAACCCATACCAAGATTATGTCCATGAACTTTTGCTACTTTGGCAGTTCCCGATACAATCCATCATTTATGATAGGGCTGTTTATTAGGAACACTAATGATTGATCTTTCTAGAACTTGAAGTAAAAAGATAAGCAAAGCAATTAATAGCCACCATATATTTCATCTTCCAACATGAAACATTCCACCGGAGATCAACATCTATGGCTTCAGAGATATTTCCCTGTGATCCAGTGAGCTTTCAATGCAGAGTTGGAAGGGACATCAAAGGTCATCCAGGTCAGTCATGTTAAACTCAAATAGAAATGGGGGCCACTAAACCCTAATCAAGGATTCCTGAAGGCTACATATTGACTTAGAAAACCATATATTAACCTATATTCTACTATATTTTTATTTATTTTGTCACACATTTCCCAATTACATTTTAATCTAATTTGGCCTCATTCAAAATTATTGGTGGTCACATGTTTGACATCTCTGTTCTAGATCAACTCTCTGTCCAGTGCATGTATGAATGTATGAAAAAGCATTTATTAACATTTCTCCATTCAATTTTTAATTCTGAATATAACACACACTATATACAATGTTCATTTCGATATATAAAGTAGAATAGGGGCAAAAAAGGATTGTACATGAAACTTCAAACCTCTATTATGTATTTCTTGCTTTTCCTTTCATATATATAATGAATTCAACATGCAACATTCAGAGCTGGTCTACTTGGCTATATTTCTTTCTGGCTTTCCTTCTATTCTCTTCTGTTTATTTATTTATTTTTTTATATAGTAAAGGTTGTTCCAACTGCTGCAGTTTTTTCTATAATAGCCTGACAAATGGGGCATTCAGTCTCTATTGGAAGACTTGCTGTGTCCTTTACTTCCACACGTCAGCTGTTCAAATAATTGAAAACAGTTATCATGTCCACACATGAGTCTTCCTTATGCGAGCTAGACAGCTTGAATTTCTCACCAGGATTTTGCTTATGGTTTTTAAAAATTATTGTGGCTAGAAAAAAAATTTATCCCCTTTTTTGTGTGTCCCTATAAATAGTTTTGATTACTTCATATGAAATCTGTCTACTCATTTGACCAATTGACCATTTTTCAACTGGGGAATGATTTGTTTTGACTTCGTTGTTTTCTGAGTTTGCATTTTGAGTTCCTCTGTCACCACAGTAACTTTCTGTGATCAGGTTCTTTTTTTTCTGTTCCTTCTTCTAGCCTGTTTCTTGACTTTTAACTTTATGTTAAAAGTGGACTTTACCCAGAGTGAAGGGAGCACTGTACCAAGCTTCAGGTTTTTTGTGCAGCTATTTTCAGAGTTTGTTGTGAGGATCTCTAAGCTTTCCATTCTTCCAAGGTGGAATGATCTAAGCCAATGTGTGTTTACCCTTCTCCTGGCCTGTGCTCTTTCTGTGAGTGACCACAAACATTTTTTTCTGGCACTGTGACCAGGATCCTTGCTCCCTTGTGGTTGCAACTCTTGTATGGTAGTGGTCCTCACCTTGGAACTGAGACCCAGGACTGTGACCAGGATGGACATATGGGCAATGCAGCCAAGTCCCTGTACTCAGTGGCAGGAAAGGATCTCTTGTAATCTCCTTCTGACCAGTTTCTTGATCCCCTTGTAAAAAATTATTTCACCTCATCCTTTTTTATCAGTTCTAACTCTCTAGAATTCATCTTTAGGCTTTGTTTTAACATTTTTGGAGGGTAATTGTGAATCTCTGACTCTGTAGGCATATAATCCCTGCCTCTACTCTTCCATCGTGGCTCCACCTCTGGACCATCACTACTTCTTAGCTATCTTCTTACCCATCCTGCCTTGCCGCCAAGACCAAAAGTAGGTCCTGATAGGTCCCTTTCTCTACAACTCCCACTCTCAATCTTCACTGGTACAATTAAGAGCAATGGAAAAAAGAAAAAGAAACAAAGAAGAATTCATGTGTCATGATCATTTAGCCATCTCAATAACTGGCCATGGCCTTTGGAAAGCTAAGGCTAGGATATACTGTCTGCTATATGCACTTTTATCCATATTGAAGCTAACAAACATTTATAAAAGCATTTCCTGTGTGCCTATCACTGTGCTAGATGTGAGATAAATTTTATATACGTGCGTGTGTGCATATATACTTATATGTATCGTGTGTGTGTGCATGCATATGTCTATGTATACAAAATGTGGTCCAAGTCCTTGAAGAACTTATGATTTGGATGAAGAAAAAAGGTGACTGCAGACCACATTCCGGATTTTGTTTTATCTTGAGAGTTCCCAAATGAAGCAATTCCTCAAATACCCTGGAGTGATTATAACCTTGTATAAATATCCAGAACAGGGGGAAAATACACATAAACATGTTGGCTTATGTAAGACAGAACTAGGTCTGCCACAGGGAGTCAGAAAAAAAAGGATCCTTGTATGGGTTAATACATTTTTTTCCTAATTTCAAATTCGGATATGCACTAGCCAGAGTTGGCAAACTATCAGTCTCACAAAGATATGCTCAGTTAGCTTCAGTGTTAATGCCTGCAGTTTTTAGATTGGAGTCTATGTGCTACATAAAAGAAAAACAGAGGGTGGAGAAGTCAGAGGGAGCCAAAGTAGCACAAAGGATAATGGCTTATCAAGTTAACAAGGTGGTACAAGCATCAGCTTGAAGCTTGAAAATATGGAATAGATTTAGATATGGTGAGCCAAGCCCCTTGCAACTGGAGAACAGAGATAGGAAGTTTATACCTCCAGATGGCAGTTTTACAGTTTAGGAATCATAGATAGTGCTATCAAAACTTCCTTCTCAATAGTGTGGTGAGCCAGAACCACGTAACAAATCTACTGCAACCTCATTATGATGCTGGTGTCAACAGGAATATGTATAATGCCTGTTTTTATAGACTTCTCTTATTATGGGAAGAATTCGATCACACAAATAGAATCACAGAATGTTAAGGCTAGAAGTAAGTTTAGCAATTATCTGCTTCAACACTTTCATTTTACAGATGAGTAAACTCTCACAGAGAAAAGAAGTAATTTGCATGAGGTCACCTATCTAATTAATAGAAAAACCAAGATCTCAGGTCTCCTGACTCATAGTCCAATGCTGTTTTCCCTACATTATGGAACATGAAATGACATTAGAATATAACTGAATATTTGGCTAAGATGACAACGTATTTGAGTTGTATGCTCCTTTCATAATTTACCTATTAGGTAAGATCTCTCTATTCCTTCTTATTTGAAGATAATAGTAGTACTGGCAATAGCAGTGATGGTATCATGGCATTTCCTGTGGGTAGGGGGAAAAGTGAGCAGAGGAGAGTTCTCCATTGTTGGGAATGCAATGGAGTAATTGGTCTCCCCTTATAGCATTGGGGGAAGTAATTGGTCTTCCCTTATAGCCTTGGGGGGGAGGGGTTCCCTTTAAAAGATATTCCATAAATGATGTGGAAGAAGAGGGTGGCAGGTAAATACATGCTTGGATTCTAGAAGTCTTCCTCTCTCTGTAGGTACTCATTACCTGCAAGGCATATAAGAAATTCAAGGAATATTTACCTTGCAGCAGGAAGTTTAGAGTATGGGCACCCTATAGGTAGCACAAATACCCTTTGATTGACTTGATTCACTTTTCCCTCAAGGGGGTTTCTCTACTAGGTGTAAGGGGGTGGAGTAAGGACAGCAAAAGACTGAGACACAGACAGAGAAAGGAGAAAGAGGCAGAGACCATGATAGAAATAAAAGACAAACACAAAAAGAGACAAAGACAGGGATAAAAATTATAAAATCATAGACAGATATGTATTATCTCTCTGCTATAGGCTCTCCTGTTCATTAAAATTTATGCTTCCTTAGGGATGATTTCAATATGCCTCTGTTGTATTTGGGTTTCCCAAACGAAGTAAAACTTCAAACCTCAACATAGATGAAGAGGGAATGTGTCTCCGCTTCAATTTTCAAATTTCTCCAGAGATCTCTATCCTAGCAAGTATTAATCACAACAGACTAGGATCTAGTCACTACCTTGTCAATTTGTTGAAAAGTGTGGGAAGGGATAGAACACCCTTCCTGGAGTCAGGAGGACCTGAGTTCAAATGTCACCTCAAATACTTACTCATTAGCTGGGTGACCCTGAACAAATCACTTAACTCCAATTGTCTCCAAAAGAAAAGAGGTGAGAGATAAAATTATAACATTGAAAGGACAGGAAGCAAAAGAGAAGAGTTCATTAGGATCATTAAGATCAGCAGAAATTGGCAATTGGCAATTTCATTGCCAGCTACTGAAGTACATCAACTTTTCAAGTTTAGCCTTTACCCAAAAGAGAAAGTACGCATCTACCAGATTAAGAGAGATACAGATTTTTCACTAGTTCCTCTTTACATATAAAAAGAAAGGAAAAGTCAAATTCTTTCTGGCTGCTATAATACACAATGCACACTGTGTTAGGCAGGGAGTGGCAAGAATGTTGTTTCTCAGTTTCAGATCCCATTGTCTACAAATAGGGCTCACTGAGTTCAGAGGAAAGGTGCTAAGAACTGGCACCGAGAGAATGAGTGTCCCACTCTTCACTATCCACACTTTATCTAGCTGACCTCTCTCCATCTTGTTCATAAGAGCAGTACGAGACCCTTTGTTTAAATCCAGCAATCCTATGATGTACCTATTTTTGGTTTTTGTTTTGGTTTGGTTTTGGTCTAGATATTAAATGGAAATAATACTGCTGGACCTCAGTTTGAATTCTAGCTCTTCTACTTTCTACTTAGGACTTTGATCAAGTGATTTAGCCTTTTGGGATCCATTTCCTCAACTGTAAAATGAAGAGGTTGGAATAGATAATGTCTAAGATCCTAACTCTAAATCTGAAGCTAAATCTTGCATTTTTTTGATCCTCAGTGATTTCATCAATGTAGAAATTCACTCCATCCAACACAGATAAACAAATCATCTATAATTCATAGACTTGGAGAGTTGTCTGGGTCACTGAGAAGTTAAATGATTTACCCATTTGGGCACCATACCAGAGGCAAGATTTGAACCCACGTCTCTCTAACTTCAATGTTGGCCTTTTTATAATATATCAAGTTGTCAAAAAGGGAAATGAGATTGGGCCAGCATTTTTTATTCTTTGATGAAAACTGCCTTTTAGTGATCTCCATATGCTGTACTTTCTCAACCAGTAGACTATGGACTTCTCGGGGGAGTATCAAATAATTAACAATATTCAAACCCTCCACCTCGTCAGAATCCAGGTCTTTCCAAATAGAAGTCCAACATATTGTAAAAGTGCTTTGAAATTGCTATGAAGCACTATAAAACATGTAGGATGATGAAAATGATTATCAAAACAAAATAATTTTTAAAAAGCTTTTAAATTTTGGTCTTTACCTGGTCCTAGATACCCTGCAGTGTATGTAAATGTGCTCATGTGTGTGACAGTATGTGTGTGTGTACATGAGCTTGGATGAACACGCATGAACTGTACTTGAAAGAAAGAGTATAAAACAGTTTTGTAATGCTGATAATCCTGAGGAGGAGCCAAGCAATTGGATTACTATGGTAACTACCATGGATAAGAGCAGCTCAGCCATCTCAAAAAGCTTGCATCCACAAACACATCTTAGTTCTGTTTTTATTTAAAAAATATTTTTATTTATAGCACCATTGAACTTCCTCCACTTAAAAAAATACACATTAATGCACATAAATTATTGGGGAATTTCACATGCAGGTTAATAACAAGTTCAAACCTTAACACTGGAGAGATTTATAAAGGATTTCTCCTGAACGTCAATTACATTTTGGCCAAAAAAAAAAATTGTCCATGAGGACAAGGAAAGATTTTAGGCAACAAAACTCCACAATACTGTAACAAAAGTTCCTATCTCCACTAAGGCTCTCCCCTCCTCCCCCAACCTTGGAAAAATATTATTCTGTTCAGATAGGCTCCTGCTGCAAGTCACAGTCCAGGAACAATTCCTGGGAATCAGAAAAGGAAGATTTCTGACTCCTCTCTCATAGAACATTTGATAAAATCTTATTTCAAAAAACTGGCCCAGAATAAAATACATGAACTGTCAGAGGCACCAAACACAAGACATATCCCCTATCAGGGTGATGTTAGCATGATCAGAATGTTTAAATGCCACAGGGATGCTTACAGTCTGACGATAATTTTGTCAGCAATTCTACCATACTAACCTACCTGAAATTTACAAATACACTGAGCAGCTCAGGTAGAAGGCACAGAGGCACCATAAAGCTGCAGAACACAGTATATACAGTGATCAATTAATTACGTCTGAGGAAAAAATAAAATTCTAACCAAATCATTTTTCCCCACTCAAAAAAAAAATCTTTTCCATTATAAAGATGGTAAAAATGAGAATTTAATCTTGAAATTTTTTTGCAGAAGTAAAGGTAGGATATGGATACTTAACATATAAAAATAAATACAAAGGGAATAGGGAAAGGATAGAGTTGGGCATAAATGACCAGGAAGTTTCTAGAGTAATTTCTTACCTAGCAGTAGTTACAATTGGATGAACTACTTACTGGGAGCTATGAACAAGAATGATTCGTAGCTAGCTATCCAACATTAAGAGTATTTGTTTTGCTTTATAAGATAGAAAAACTGGATGTTTCTCCAATACGTTACTAAAATAGACGGACTAATTTTTCCACTGTCTTTACTAGATGTTGCCTGAACTGACCAGACTGATACTATTGAATTTAAGTTAATAATCATGAAACACTGAACTGAATTCTTTAACTTCTATTTCACTTACTGTCTGTCTCTCCAATAGATCTGTGTTTCATCAACTTCCCGATTTTTATGTAAGATCCAGTGCCTTAAATAAGACATAGATAAGATCATGATCAAAATCCTAAGCTCACCTCACAATAAAACAATTTTTGAAAACACAATTCTCCAGAACAATGATTTTTTTTAAAGAATCTGTTTATTTCATAGAATCACAGATTCTGATAACTGAAGGGACTTTATAGGTCATTCAGTCCTATTGATTTAATACAGACATTTTGACATATTACCAAGTTTCTGCCTGAACCCTCTCAGTGACAGAGGCACTATTATAAGACAGCCCATTCTTTTTGTGAACATCTCTCTTTGTCATAATTTTTTTTGTCATATTAGACCAAAACCTGCCTCACATGTTCCCTCATTCTTGGTCCTAGCTCCACAAATTCTCCTAATTTCTATGTCTCCTGGTTTATTCAGAAATGATTTTTTCAGTCAGTGAAGAAAACATGTTTAAATATAGACGTTACAGACTTTGAGTCAGAAGACACCTTCAGGCTCATTCAGTTGAACGCTTTTCATTCTCCTTCCCCCATTTTATATATGAGAAAAATTGGGCACAGAGATTAAGCAATTTGTCCAAGGTCAAGCCCAAGTCCTCTGGCTCCAAACCCAGCTCTCTTTCCACTGCCCCATGCTGCTTTTACATAGTTGCCTGTTTGAATTAATCATTTTCTAGAACTAGATGCAATGTAAGCTCTTTCCTAACATATTTACTTAAATAATTCCTCTCTTTTTTGGACAGATGTTTTATCAATAACATGGGAGAGAGGATGATGTAATAAAACTGCTCTGTTAGAAGCGAAGCTTTGTGGTATTAACTCTATATCCAATATTTATTTAATAGAGAATTGATAAACACCTATCATTAGTGATCTTGTCTTTTGTCCACAGGTAGCACAGGATAGAGGAATACCACTCCCACACAAGGCTCTATACTAAGATTACCTAAATTCAAACTCTGCCTCTAATGACTGCTACTTGTATGACCTTGAGCTAAGAAAGTCATCAAATTTTCTCAGTTTCCTCAACTATAAGATGATAGGGTTGAACTAGATGACCGCATAAGACCCTTGCAGTACTAACTCTCCACTCCTTTATTGTAAAAATAAAGTTGAAAATAAAAACAGACCTAATGTTTCCTTAAACTGGTGCTAAGATAATGTTAAGTCTGATGCACGATTATCAAGTTTCTACTTGAACATTCTCAGTGATACAGAGTTCATAAAGCTGTCCATTCCATCTGTAAAATCTCTATTTGTTATAAAAATTGCCATGTTAAACCAAAATCCACCTCATATAGTCCCTCATTTTTGGTCCTAGCTCCACAGATTCTCCTAATTCTTGTACCTCCTGATTTATAATATTGATTATACTTGACTAAGTCAACTCAAGCCAACAAGCATTTAATAATGTGCCAGGCACCATGCTAAGGGCTGGATGTAACCCACATAGTTGTAAGTATGGAATAATGCCACACTCTCTTATTGCATAACAGCATGACAATAGCAGCTTACCTCAAACTAACTTACATCAAAGATTCTTGGAGAATTTCCAAAAATTATTTTCCTTTGAAAAATGAAATCATTTTCAGTTATTCCCCTAGACAAAAAGAACGTCAAACCAAAAGATATTTGCCTGGCTTTAGGGAAATGTTTTTTTGCTATTGCCAACGATAGCTTAGCAGATGGGAGTGGGGTGGGGGGGCATAGAGATTAGGAGAAAATATGCCTATATATTAAGACAAGGGTACAAAATGAAGAAGGGAAAAGTCATTCAAATAGAGAAATGACAAGTGCAATATTTTTTCTATCAGAAAAAAATCAGGAAAAAATCTATATAATCAGAAATTAAAAAGAATGCATTTCATAGTTGTCCAACTACTTAGCATTCTTGATGATATCAACCAGTGTGGTGTCTAGCACAGTATCTTGTATAAAACAGACACTTAGTAAATGTTTGTTGAACTGAATTGAAGCAGTGCATTAATATTTGATTAATAAACTGTTTAGGTACTTTTAGCATAGGAATGGGAGACATTTTCTTAAATTTTACTTAACTATGTTAGAGACAGGGTTTTTCCTCACATTTCAAAATTGGCATCTCACAGAATTTTTACATATGTGTATGTGTATATATAAATGTGTATATACACACATACATACATATATATGTATATGCATACACACATCATTTAAAAAACTTTTTGGGTGTAAGTCAATACACAATCTATTAATACAGCTTTCACATAAAATTACACCACCCCAGTGTTGGCAGAACGTTAGAAAAGTTAAATTCTCATTGAAATTGACAAGAAAAACCCAATTGTTTCTTTGGTTGCAGGCTTGCCACCCTCATTAATATTTAAAATAGTAGAATGTATCAAAAATGCTAGCACTATAAACTTCACATGGTTTTCCTAGTCTGTGTCCATTTATGCCACACTCTTACATTTTTTTAAAAAGTCAGTTCAATTTTGCTATAGAAACTTGCTGAAAAGCTATAAAGTGCATATTGCTGTATCTACTGAAAGGGCAGAAATACTCTTTGGGGGATAAAAACCCAGGCAGGCAGTTTTTCAATTAACCTCTCTCATGGCAGAAGACTTAGATAAGAAAATAGGATACATTTTCAAGGAGTAACAAGTGAGTGACAAGTAACAATTAACAACCATTTTTCATCTGCATCAGTCTAATTATTACTGCTTGTAAAACTCACTGAAAATATGAAACAGTCTATATTAAATTAGAAAAGCTGTTGCCTCTGCCAACTTTGCAGTACAGAAGATTTCTTGTACATATCAAGAGAACACAAATCTAAATTGTCTGAAGAAGTTTCACCTTCACCTAACCTATTACCTCTCCTGGGATACTCCAAGCTTATCCAATTCCTAAAACTTCACGGAGACACTGTCTTCATCTTCATTCCTCACTAAAATAATGATATTTGGATAATGATTAAAAGGCTGGTGTGGGCTTCAACAATAACAAAAATGGAACCACACTTTAATTGTGTGTCTATTTTGACTGGAATAGGAGGTTCAGAAACAAAAGAAAATTTCAAACTCCTCAGAATACATTAAAAGTTATAATTAAATAAATCTGCATTTCTCCCTTCTAACATAATTTTTTCCTATCAAATTGCTAAAAAGGAAAGTTAAATAAATACATGAAAATGTGTAATTAAAGGAAAAGCAATTGCCTGAACTGGGCATAAAACTACAAACTAGCTTATTAGGAATGAAAGCTAAAATGTTCTGTATTTTAGAATCTGGATAATGTCCATCTTCTCTTTGTCAATGACAGAACATATATGATCATCTAAGAAAAGACCTAAAAGAATATTCAGATGAATAACTAGGTCTTGGCTAAAGCAATAGATAGAAGCAGCCCTAAATGGATTCAGTGCTGAAAACAAGAAATACATGCTGCCCTAAATATGGGTTTATTTTCCTGCAATATTAAGAGAAAAAAATTTACACAATAGTTCTTGACCCCATAGCTGTGGTTGTCTTCATTAAAAAAAAAAAACAAGCAAGAATCACTTTTTTTCCTCCATCTCTGCAAGCAAACATTGTCAAAGAAGAAATTTTTTTTTCTGTTGAACTCAATGATCCCTTCTGATGTTCCTGAGAGTCTCTTCCAGCTTAATGAGTCCCCATCTTATTCTCTGTCAAAGAGGAACCAAAGTATTGAAGAGGTGAAGTGGCAGAGTAGAACACTGAAGTTCATTACTAAGGACTCGGAAAAACACAACTATCATGGGTCTTCACATATATATGAAGCGCATTATCCATCAGCTCACCTCAGAGTGGGCTAGAAATAGAACTCAGCCAAAAATGACCAAAAAGGGAATGGGGGTAAAGGGAGAAAGTTCAAGTCCCAGTCCTGCAAAAGGACTGAATTCTAGTCTCCAGTTCACATTGTCTCTCTACTTTTTCAATTCACCTCAGAAAATAAATGTTCAAACTAAAGTCATTAAAGCAGAGATGCTCAGGTAAACCATGAACAGTTCAGCAATATTCACCTGCAATGGTATGGAGGGTGGGGAATAGGAAGGGTTTAGGAGTTGTAAAATTGCCAAATATTTTTAAAAAGACAATCCCTTATTTTAACACAGAATTACATTACTGATTTTGGTCAGTGGTTACAGCTCAGGGAGCCCTTCGCACAACGATCAGCTAGAGCTGACTGGTGGTTAAAGCTGCATCTCTCAATCGATCGGTTGACTTTCAATGCTGAGACCAAATTAAAAATGGGTGCTATTGACAAAGATCAGATCTCCCTGGGTCTGTTTAGCAGCTGGCCTGCTGTCACTCAGGTGATCTGCTTCAATGACAATGGCAGCTGTGTCATTTCGACTTAAGCCATCACTCCTGTATGTTGCAGTTGGGGGACAACCATTGGGCTCTGTATACCCATTGATGTGAGTGAGTGATTGTGTCTCTGGAGGGCAGCAGAGCTGACTCGCACAGGCTTTGGAGATGCAGGGTGACTCGCAGAGGAGCTTCCAATCCTGCTCTAAGGATTCCTTCTGGTCCACATATTCTGGCTGGATGGTTACATTGTGGATCCCTGCTCTGTGGAAAATTTCTCGCATTTTTAAATGGGCATCTTTGTAATCTTTGCTCTTTCGGCATTTGATATGGAGAGTGGCAATGTTCTTCCCACTTACAAGTTCCCAGATGTGCACTTCATGGACGCTGCTAACTCCAGGCACATTGGATAGTTTGCCCACTAGAAGAGAGAAGAGCAAATAGTACACAGATGAATATCAGAATTGAGAATCTGAGATTTTATACAGGTAGCAAAAAAAAGTTATTAAACGAGTTCTGACCAACAGAATTAATATACACATGGGACCAATTTAAATATTTCTATGTCTTAGTTTAAATCAGCTCTTACCAGGTAAGAAAACTCACTGCAAGTAAAAAAATAATAATTGTGCTTCAAACAAATCTCACCCCCTCTTATTTCCACAATATTTTAGGGTTTACAAAGCATTATGCTCATAATAATTCCAAGAAGTGCATTATATAAGTATTACGGTCCTCATTATATAGATGAGGATACTGAAGCTCAGAGAATTAAGTAGTTTGCTCTAGATTAGTCATTAGGCTGAAATTTGACAAAGCCAGGTGTCTCTTCAACCTGTAAGTCTAATGTTCTTTCCACTATTGCACATTGTGTCAAAAACCAACAAGTGTTAAATGCCTACTATTTTCTAGTCATTTGTGTTAGGCACTAAGGATACAAATACAATTAATAAAATTATCCCTACTCACAAAAAGTTTACATTTCAATAGGGAGACAAGTACATATATAAGTATATATGGAGTAAGCATGAAAAGAATAGGGACAATTAAATACAAAGTATTTAAATACAAGATGGTTCAAAGGGGTGGGCATTAAAGAAAGCCTTCATGTTAGGCAATGCTTGGGCTTTGTTCAAGGTGAACTCTCTTTTTCTCTGAACTCCCACAGCATGTTAATATCAATTTTTGTATGTCATAATATCTTGCCTTATGCTGTTATTTAACTGTTTCTCACGTGCCGGCCATTTTGTCTAATTAGATTGTTAGCTGTTAAAGGACAGGCCCTTCATTCACTCCAAAGTATTTATTAAATGATGGCCATGTGCCAGGCACTCTGCTGGGTGATAGAAACATGGAAAAAAGAAAGAAAGGAAGGAAAGGAAGGAAGGAAGAAAGGAAGGAAGGAAGGAAGGAAGGAAGGAAGGAAGGAAGGAAGGAAGGAATGAAGGAAGACAGGAAGGAAGGAAGGAAGAAACCAGGAGGCTCAAGGAAGATTTCCTGTAGAAGGTAGCACTTAAGCTAAAACTTAAAGGAAATCAGAGATTTAGTGTGGTGGGGATGGGATAGGAATACATATTCAATAAAATAACTGTGCTTGGTTAACTGCTAGTCTGTGAAATAAAATAATCACAGGACTTTTAGACCCTAGAGCTCACAATCCAAAGTGGGATTTTTATCTTATTGGACAGGGTCAGAAGACATAGGTCTTTGTCCTAGTTTGGTCAGTAGCCACAAACTTCAAGCTTCAATTTTCTAATCTCTGCTCTGCCTACCCTAATTATTGTGAGGATGAAATTCAACAAACATTGGGAAGAATTTTGAAAGTTATAAAGCTCTATTCAAATGTAAGCTGTTATTGTTATTTCAATAATCTTTCTAAAGAGATGATGAGAAGTGTTATTTATTTAAATTCTTGGGATAAGTCATACAATTTAGTAAAGTTCCACATGGATTACATGGCAGTAATAGAAGCTGGGCAAGTGGCTCTCGTAGCAAGTTAATCAGTCAATAAAAATGTATGAAGTGTCTACTATGTTCCAGGCACTGTGGTAAGAAGGAATACAAAGGAAGGCCATAGACTGTCCCTTTTCTCAAGGGCTTCATAGACCAGTAGAAGAACAACAGGCCAACAGCAGAGTACAAACAAGTAGGAAAAATTGGAAATAATCGACAGTGATCAAGTACTAGAAATAAGAGGGGTTGGGAAAGGCTTCACATATAAGGTAGGACTGTAGCTGGTACTTGAAGGAAGCCTAGGAAGCCAGAAGGTGGAGATGAGAAGGGAGAGCATTTGAGGCACGGGGGAGAGCCAGTGAAAATGCCCAGAATTTGGAGATGCAAGGTCTTCATACCTCCATGTTAGCATCTGAGCTAACCAAGAAAGCAGACCAATCTTTACAAGTTCAGAGTCCCAAAGTGGAACTCATTGTTCCATTAGTTGGATTACTGGTAGAATATTATAATTATGAATGCTATCTCCATCTTTTCTGTGGGTCATATTTCATTTCTTAAATGCATTTTGTAAACATATATGTACACAGGTTGTTTCCCCAATAGAATGTAAGCTCTTGGGGCAAAAAAGTGTTTAATTTGTGTTTTTATATCCCTACTGCCTAGCATAGTGCCTGCAAAATAGGGGAATGGTAAGGGAAGGGAATAAAGCCCTTATATAATGCCTACTATGTGCCAGAGGGCAGCAAGATGGTGCAGTAGATAGAGCACCAGTGCAGGAGCCAGGAGGAACTGAGTTCAAATCTCACCTCAGACACTTGACATTCACTAGCTGTGTGACCTTGGGCAAGTCATTTAACCCCAATTGCCTCATCCTGGGTCATCCCCAATCATCCTCAAGAATATCTGGTCACTGGATTCAAATGGCTCTGGAGGAGAAGTAAGGTTGGTGACCTGCACAGCCCTCCCTCACTCAAAACAAAGTCAAGTGCAAGTCATGTCATTATTTCTCTGATGACATGGTCTTCTTCAGCAATGAAGGATGAACACACAAACACACACACTATATGCCAGGCATTGTGCTAAAAACTTTTTTTACAAATATCTCATGAACAACCCTACAGGTAGGTACTATTATCCTTATTTAATAGTTTAAGAAACTGAGGTAAACAAAGGTAAAGTGACTTGCCCAGTATCTAAGCTAGTCAGTATCTAAGGCCAGATTTGGATGCAGGTCTTTCTGATTCCAAACCAAACATTTTATCCACTAGGCCACCTTGGGCTTAATAAATGTTAGTTAGTTGACTAGCTCAACATTAAATACTGCATTGATAAATACAACAATAATAAATCTGCATAAGTCAAGAAAACAATATACACAATGACTACAACAATGTAAAGGGAAAGAATAACCACAAAATGATCAAGAGTGAATGCTGAAAAATCATAAAAAAAGCCTAATTCCAAAAAAGATACATGAAGACATCCTCACCCCATCCACTTGCAAGGTACAAGGCCATAACTGGGGTACACTACAGAGGCATTCAGATTTTTTTAAATGTATTGATCAGTTTTGCTTCCTTTTTGTTCTTTAAAATATTTTTTTATATGGGATGGCTCTCTGGAGGAAGGAAGGGCAGAGATACGGGGGAAAATTTGGTGATGTAAAAGAAAGATGAAACAAAAGTTTATTTAAAAAATTAACCTGTATTATCTACAATATATTCCATTTTCTTATCTTATGACAGTTACAGTATGAATAAGTGGCATAATTACTTTCCCTGGCTACCATTTGGATTATTCACATAGTCATTTCAATAACATTAAATTATGTATATATATACACACACATACCATTTGCTATAACAGACTGGGTACAGCTGCCATACACCAAAATCCAACTAGCAAACATGGACTATCTAGAACATCAATGTTTTTTAGACTACAAGCAAAGGTTCTTGATAAAAGTGACTTGGCAAATTAAGAGAAATTAGATCTGTCTCACAAGGGTGAATAATCCACGTGTTGACTCTTGGAGTTCCACATTCTCAAAATTCATAGAGACACAAAACAGAAATGAAGCTTAAATTCTTACATATAATGGTCCCACAGCTAGGCTGCAAGCACATAATTGAGTTTCTACAACCCTTGAGTACTGAAGAGTTCTGAATAAATAAATGAATAAATTCTACAGAAATAACATATTATTTAAGTTATTAAAGTGGAGAGAGTACAACATAGTGAATAGAGAGCTGTCTTTGAAGTCAGGAAGACCTGGGTTCAAGTCCCACCTCACACTGGTTATATGACCTTGGGCAAGTTATAATGACAGGGCAACAGGGCATAATGCCTAGAGGCAACTAAAATTTTACATTAGTGAAAAGATGCCAAACTGCATGGTACTGGAAATTTTCTCATCTGAGATATCAGTGAAATTGTAGGTCCAAGTCATATGCCTATCTTTACCAACATTACACTGAGGCACAGGTACATGGCACACTAAATACTGCACCAGCCCTGGAGCAGGGGGACCTGAGTGTTAGACTAGCTGTATGACCTTGGGCAGGTCACTTAATCCCAATTGCCTTGCCATCCCCCTTCCAACAAAAAATTACATTGCTAAAGTCACCACAGATTAAAACTAAACCCAACTTACCCAATTCTTCCAAATTGATGCCTTTGGGAACCATCTGTAGTAAAATGAATGCTGTCTCCTTGATGAGTGGAAAGGCAGAGGACAAAATGATGATGACCATGATGATAGTGAGGCTTGGGTCAATATAGCACTGCCAGTTACATGGAGCATTTTCCGACAGAGGAAGCACATAGAATATGATAGCAGCAATCACCACAACCACGGATCCCAGTGCATCTCCCATTACATGCAAAAGAACACCTATCAGGAATAAAAATGTGAAAATCACAAAGGTCATCTCAAGCCTACCAAGAATTTTGTGTAAGTGCATAAAGATTCTTGTACAGATTACTTTGTTAGCAAAGTGTGATGGCTCACAAAGACATGCTGAAGTGCCATCATTCTTCAGAGAGTCATGAAGTGAACAAGCTTTCATTCTCCAGTAATACACAGAAAAGCAAAAATAACCCCTACCTTCACAGAGTATACACCCTAATGGGGGAGATGACATGCAAACAATGATGTGCAAACCAGTTATATACAGGATAAATTGAAAATAATCAACAACACTAGGGGAAGGCACTAGAATTAAGGGGGAATTGGAAAAGGCTAGTTGTAATGTGAAAAAGGCAGAAAAATCAGAAGACAGAGAAGAAGGATAAAACTCCCTACATGGAGGCCAACTAGTGAAAATGCCTAGAGTCAAAAGGTGGAGTCCCTTGCACAGGGAACAGCAACGAATCCAGTGTTAAAGGAAGAAATAAGCAAGCAACCAGTCCAGAACTCCAGAAACCTGGAAAAGGGAAGAATGGTCAGGAAAGAGGATAGCTAGTGGATGAACCTTGTTCATCAGTTGCTAAGAAAACCATGCCATCAGAGAAATGATGACACGACTTGCACTTGACTTTGTTTTGAGTGAGGGAGGGCTGTGCAAGTCACCAGCCTCACTTCTCCTCCAGAGCCATCTGGATCCAGTGAGCAGATATTCATCAGGATGACTAGAGATGACCTAGGATGCACTGGAAGACCTTGGCACCTTTAGGCCAAGGTCTTTGCAGGTACTCACTTAGCGTGAGGTAACGCCCATTCATTGAATAGGCCTGTTTAAGAAGTAGCCAGGGCACGGCCCCTTTAATGAGACCAAGAAAAAAAATATGTCAGGCTGGGAGGGAAACAGCAACAGTTACTATTGATAATCACTCTAAAGTCAGGAGGGTCCATAAGAGCCCTTAGTTGATTAACCTAGATGAAAGCATGAATTCTCTATTTCATCATGCACTTCTTTTTTTAATCTTTCTTCTGTCTTCTCAAGTCACCTTGTTTAGGATCTGTTGTAAGTAACCTGAGTGGACAAGTGAGTCTATGTATGGGAGCTTTAGGATTACTATCACTAAGATGACTATTTCAGATTGGTCTTAAAACTTTTTTTAGAAGGGTAATGAGTACCCATTTACTAGCTGTGTGACTCTGGGCAAGTTACTTAACCCTGTTTGCCTCAGTTTCCTCATCTGTAAAATGAGTTGGAGAAGAGGTCAAACCACTCCAGTATCTTCAAGAAAACTCCAAATGGGGTCACAAAGAGTTGGACGACAACAAGGGGTAATGTAAGAAGGGAGATTTTCATGCCCCTTCCCTCCAACCATGCTTTACTTTTTTCCCCTTGCATGTATGTATTTGCCTATAATTTGTCCAGATGATTACATTCTAAAACATGTAGATTAAAAGATCCTCAAAAGCAAGGATTCCACATAGCCACAAAGGCAAGCTATTTGTTGTTCAATAAATGAAGAGATACTTAACAATAATGCCTTTCAGCTCGGGAATACTAGGCATGGTCAGACATGTACCCTATTACTTTAGGAAGACAGACTTCAAAAAGTATAAAGAAAATATGTTTATACTGTTCTTATAGCAAAATTCTCTGTCTCTCCCCTCTCTATGTTCTCCCTCTCTCAGACACATACACACACACACACACACACACACACACACACACACACACACAGGGATTTCCTGCTCCCTATCTCCTTTCTAGGGAATTGTCAGTGATCCTGGAGCAAGAGAGACATTTTAGAGAAAACACATTATTGACTTCATTGGAAGTCTTTGAGCAAAGAAGTAGAATGGTCATTTGACAAGTATGATATGGATGGGATGCTTGTTCACATAAGGGTTGGTCTTGATCAGGGGTGGGGAACCTGTGGCCACAGGTGACCTTCTAGGTCTTTGGCCTTTTGACTGAGTCCAAGTTTTACAGAACAAACCCTTGTTCTGTGAAGTTTGGATTCAGTCAAAGCACAGTGCTTGAGGACCTACAGGACCACAAGTGGCCTGGAAGCTGCAAGTTCCCCACTCCTGGTCTAGATGGCCTCTGAAGTCTCATCCAATCCGAAGATTCTGCAATATAGTAACATTTTCTAAGGGTATGAATTATGCTATACAAAACCAATACAAAACCTTATGCAAAGAAGGGTAAAGAACCTATTAGTTCAATGGAGACAAAAATGTGATCCTATTCACTGGGTGAAAACTTTTCAGAAAGATAACAGATGGTTATCTCTGTGTTTTGTGTAAGAAACAACAGCACCTCTAGAAAAGAACAGTGAACCTGACATCAAACACGAATTAAAAATTAAATAATTAAATATCTCCGCTATTAGAAGCTATTAATTATAACAGAAAAAGCTCTGGATCTAGAATCAGAACACTTGGGTCTGAATTTTGATTCTGTTATTTACTATCTTTGTGTTCTTGAGAAAAGTCATTTAATTAGCCTCAATTACTTCACCTGTAAAGGGGGGTGGGGCTTGACTTCTGAAGTCCCTCCCAGTTCTAAATCTCTTAACTTGGTCCATATTTCTCAGTTTTCTGCAATTAACATTGTAAAATTAAAAATGATCCCAATTACCTGGTTATTGACTTTCTTATAACTATTCTTACTTTCCCCACTTTCCTTCTTCCCAACATTTGGGTAAAGCTGGGTGTGAACACGCAAAGTAACCTTCTGTTGTACTCTATGGAGATTATTGATAATCTACACCTTTAAGAATAAAAATAATCTCAGCTCTTCCCTGGAGGATGAGGGCAAGGGCTTAAATGCAGTGACAGTCATCAGGAGGTAACTCACCCAAACGTCAAAAGAATAACTCTCACATTTTTATTACTGACTTCTTTTTGCTTCTAAAAGAACTTTGTAGCTTGTCAGTCCCTGTCTCAAGCCCAAAAAAGATAACATCAGAATATCTCAATTCAAGAATCATCTAAAATACCTCACAAGATCAAAAACCAAAACGAAACTGAGGACCTAATCTTTGATGCTCCTTCCACAAGACAGGCCAAAGCAATTCCCTAAATTCCATTTGTAATAAATATACACAGTCAAGCAAAAGAGAGAAAAGTTAATTTCTGTTCATTTTTTCAAAATAGAGAGATATGTATGGGTTTAAAACAAGGGGAAGGGGGGCTGGAATGCTACGGATGTGAAACGTTGCCTGCTCTTGCAGATGAGGTTACTGTAACATTATTAGCTTTACATGACTATTTAATTTTCTTACGAGAGAACTATCTCAAATTGGGAGTAATCTGTCAATGGCTGTAATCTAAAAAAATCAATAAAACTGTTTTAAAAAAAATAAAAAAGACACACTTTGCATAGAATCACCATTTCCTTGTATTCATCTGACACTTTTCATGCTACCTTAACCATTTTTGTATTTTTTTCCTAATTGTTTCCTAAGTGTGGATGTTGTTCTTTTTTGCAAGCTCCTTCGGGGCAGGCACGGTATCTTGTAATTATTTTTATTTTATCTTTCTAATCTCTGGGCCCATCACAGTGTTAAACATGTAGAAGATGTTCCATAAATATTTTTTGCTTGATTTGTGTCAAAATCCCTCTGATGTGGACAACTCTTGTCTCCGCATCATGAGTGCAGACCATCAGATTTGAAATCCAAAGATTCAAGTTCAAACCCTAGCTCTGACACTACCTGTGTGACCTTTGGTATGTTAATCTCTCTTGGCCTCATTTTCCTTATCAGGAAAATGACGTGGGTGGTTGGATTATATGATCTCAAAAGTCCTTTATATCTCTACAGCCTATAAAAGTACCATATTCAGATTTGATTTAAAACTGCTGAGCTATCCCTCCATTTCCCCTAAGAATCATTCAGGGTATAGGGACTTAAAGCTCTAGTCAATCTTAGAATCATAGAATTTCAGACATGAATGGACCTCATTGGCCATAAAGTCCAATCTATACCTGATGAAGAGTCCCTTTCACAACATGCCTGACAGGAAATTAACCATTCAAAACCTTTATTTTTACAAATAAGAAAACTGAGGCAGAGGGAAACAATTTGGTTTTTCAAAGAGTCACAGAATTTGTAAGGGACTTTCATGGCCACCTAGTCCAACCCATACCTGAAAAAGAACTCCCACTAATAGACACCCCAAAAAATGGTCATCCGCCCTCTTCTTAAAGACTTATCATGGAGGGAAATAGCTAGCTTCTAAGGCAGATTTCATTTATAGATACCTATCTTTTATTGACATAAAACCTAAATTTGATTCGCTGCAACTTCTTCTGCCCGTTTTTTTTTTCCAACCATTTAATTTTTTAAATTAAACTCACCAAGCACTTCCTATGTCTGAAATACTGCTGTGCTGTACTGTTTGACCCTTACACAGTTGAAAGGTTGTAATGTCTATAGCAGCAAATTCAGTGACAACCTGTTTTACAGAGGACTCGTGATTAGAGTTCAATAAATGTTCATCATTTGGAAGATGACTTAAATCACATGGTTAGTCACAATACCGCTAAGTATTCAAAAGACAGAATATCCAGAATTCTTTTTATCATTCTGGTTGCAGCAATGAAAAGAAAAAGAAAGAAAAAAAGAAACTGTACAATTCTGAATCATGAATTAGCATCAAGTAACACCCCTGGACTTTGAAATCAGCTCTGCTCTGAGTAGTTTATCTAGCACTTGAGAAAGTCCTACATTTTATTGAATTTGTTGATAAACTAGAAGAGTCTTTCAGGTTATACCTACCTGCATTTTAATGGAGTTAAAAAGAACATTGAGGTCAGAATAAAACAAGGAGGAAGAGACATATTAATAGAAAGAAGAAGTGATCTTCCAAAAGACTTGAAATATGTATTAGTTCCATCTGGTTACAGACTAGAAGATGGTAAATATTTACCTCAGATAAAAATGTTCATTATCTTCTTTTTCAGACTCAACCTTCCTACCTCTTATCCTACCTGATCCTATAAGTCAAATAACAGAAGACTATAGTACAAAAGTGCTGGATCTGGAGTCAAAGGGCCTGAGTTCAAATCCCAGTTCTGTTACTTGCCGCCTATGTGATATTTATCAAGTTATTCAACCTCTCTGGCCCTATTGTCTCATCTGTAAATTGAGGAAGGTAGATTTTTAAGGTATCTTCCAGTTCTAAAACCATGATCCTATGAACCATGACATAAGGCCCTGTCACAAATCTTGGCACTTGAATCTCCCTGCAGACTCAAGTTAGAGAAGAAGGTGGAGTCTGAGAGATGTGGGATTTGCTCCAACACAATCTCTGATTTCAAGTAGAATAAGGATTGTGGAGACAGGAGTGAAAATGGAGAAAGAACAGCTTTTTATAAACAGGATGCTCTGTGAGACACTTCCCCAGTTCTTGGGTCACAATGTTGTCTTTTAAAACAGCTGCTTACATGATGAAAGTTTAACAATGATGCAGACTGTGTGCAGTGTAGGAAAACAGTGGGGGTGGGATAGAGAGAAAGTAGGGACACAATCCTATGGCCTAGAGTGAACTCTTATGGAAATAGCATTAGATTGGGTTCAGGTTCTAGCTCTGCCACTTACCTAGCTGTGGGACCTTTGGGAAGTCACTCAACCTCCTTAGGCCTGGAAAATGAGGAGGCTGAAGTAAATCATCTCTAAGGCTCTTTTCAAATCTCATGATTGCATGTGGTTCTAGGCTCATCCTTTAATATGGTGGCTCCTAGCAATAGTATGGGTGAGGTTCAACAACAGTAGCTGTGGTCTGTAATTCAATATGTGTGATGGACAATGACAAGACAGGAAAAAGGCTTTCATTGCTCAATCCCACTGACAAGTCATCATAGGTACTTTCACATCCATATTTTCAAGTAATCACTTAATTGAATTTTTGGCTAAATATATTATCAAGATCTCTTATGTTACCCTGTTTTTTTGCTTTACTGCCTTTATTCAATTCAACAGACTTTGATTAAAGACTTACTGGTTCTTGAAAGTACCAGTGGCATAATGGGAGGAATGTTGGATTTCAATTCAGGAAGACTTCAGTTTGAAGCCTGCCTCGAACTCTTACTGGTTGTGTGACACTGGGCAAGTCATTTAAACTCTGTCTCAATTTTCTCAGTGTATAACAGGGATAATAACAGCATCTACCTTTCAGAGTTTCTGTAATGATATACAAATGATACAAAATGGATAGTGTTCTGTAATCTTTAAAACACTATATAAATGCTAGCCAATATTATGCGTGAAAGAATTGCCAGTTGAGAGGCAGTCAATAAACATTTATTAAGTGCTTACTATGTCCCAAGCACTGCGCTGAGTGCTGGGGATACCCAAGACATGATTCCTACCCTCAAGGAGCTCAGATTTTAATGAGGGAGATAACATGAAAGCAACTGTGTATATAAAAGACATGTATAGGACAAATGGAAGGTGGGGAGAACTTGGAAAGGCCACCTGCAAATAGTGGGATTTGTGATGAATCTTGGAGCCAAGTGGAAGTTAGGAGGGAAAGAGTTGCCTGTATGGAAGATAGTAAGTGAAAATGCCTAGAATCAGGAAATGGAGGCACAGGAAGAAAGAAGGCCAGTGATGTTTGGAAGTGAGGCATCTGGACCCATGATTTCATTAATGCAGGGAACTCACTGAGAAAACTCCCTCAACCAATGCTGATCTGCAATTGTTTTGCATCTTAAAGCCTTAATGTTGCCTGGGGTATTACGAGAGGTTAAATGACTTGCTCAGAGACACACAGTATCAGTTGGTGGGATTTAGACTCAATTCTAGCTGACTATGAGGCCAGCTCCCTATCCACTACACCATACTACTTCTTAATAGGAATCTGTTCTTCAGTCATTTTCAGTTGTGTTAGACTCTTCATCACCCTCTTTGGGGTTTTCTTGGCAAAGATACTGGAGTGGTTTGTTTGTTTTCCAACTCATTTTACAGATGAGGAAACTGAGGTAAATAAGGTTAATTACCTGCCTAGGGTCACACAGCTAGTAAGTGTCTGAGGCCAAACATGAACTCAGGAAGATGAGGCCCAGTACTCTACCTGCTATGCCAACTAGGTGCTCTTACTAGGAAGAAAAAAATAAAAATGAACCCTTGCCACTCCTCAAGTTTCTTGTACCTTACTGGAATTCTGTCAATGCACCATTATCACCTTGGTGCCCCTCTCTCCCCACCTGTAACTTTAGGGATTATAATAGATCTCCTACTGATTTTATGGGTTTCATGGTGGGAATAAAATGAAGACACTGAAGGAAAATAACCAAGAATGTTTAAGTATTGTATTCCTGAACTCTACTTAAAGATTTGCTTAAAAGCAAATCTAAACTAATCTAATTTTTAAAGATTAATTGGGAGAGGAGAATAATATACATGACAAGTTTCACCATAGGACTCTTACTAATAGTGAATTTCCTACTACACCAAATATGTGATTTTTTTAAAAATCACGTATGTAGTTATGTTCATATGTTGTATGCCTCCAGCATTTAGATCAAATGAGATAATATTTGTAAAGCACTTCACATAGTAGGGAAGGTAGGCACTTAATGTGTATTCCCTTCCCTTTCCTTTCCTAGTTAGCATACAAGCTCCAAACGGATAAGGATCATCTTTTGTCTTTGCATACCCAAGACCCAAATCTTGCACATAACTTACTATATAAGCCTACCCTTAAATAATTTTTGGATAGGAGAAAGTAATTGGGGAAATTATCAATGCTACAGACTGTATGCATTATCGGGAAAGAGTTGGGGGGTTCCCTTCATAGTAGTTCATTAAGATTTTACTTCAGTATTTTCCAGGCCATCTGAAGTTTTGCCTTTATCTTGTCCAGACTGAAAGTATAGCAACTACTTATGAGCAACACAAAAACTTTAACCTGACCCATTTCTAATTTGTGTTGCTTCACCATTCCCTAGGCAGCCTTGTGCTCCTCCCCCCTCAAAAAAAATTCTGGGAGTTCACCATATGAGTACTGTACTTAGTGTGGGCACATGACCAATTTGAGTCCTATTGCAGCTCAGAGCTCAAATGATTCACCAGCCTCAACCACCCCAGTAGAATGGACTACATGTATGCACTGTCATAGAAAGCCTAAAGTGTAATCTAATCATTGCTAGGTCAAAGATAGATTTTTATGTCTTTTGGGACCCAGAAGCAATCTCTAATGCTGCTAAAGGTAGGCTTTAGGCATAATTGCACCCACATGAGAAGTACCCTAGAACAGAGGCTCTCAATTTTGGGGGGCATCATTTCTTAGCAGTCTCATGAAGCCTACTGACTTGTTCTCAGAAAGATGTTTTTTAAATGCAAGAAAAATTACAACAGGAAAGCAATTATATTGAAATACAGTTATCAAGATTTTTTCTTTCAAAGTATCAAGTTGACGGACCCCAGGTTTAAAACTGTGCCTAAACCAATCTTGACTCTAGGATCATGAACTCAGATGGGAAAACATATCAAGATGGTGAAAACATCAAACCATCCTCTCTCATCCTTCACTGGAACCTACAAGTAGGACTTGAAGAAATTTTATGGGAAGAGAATTTGGATTCTAATGCCTCAGGGATCTGACAGACACTCTAGAAAAATCTGTCTTGGCAGTTACCCTAGGTAGGGGTCCATCTCATTCAATCCAAAAGATGAACCTAAAGCTGGCCATTTGGTGAAAATATTAGCCTCCAATACATCACAGATTTAGAGTGAGAAGGGACCTAATGGTTATCTAGTCCAAAACTACACACACACACATCCCTTAGAAATGAGGAATCAGATGCACAGAATGGTGGAGTGACTTGCACAGGATCATCACACAGTCAGGATTTGAACCCAGATCTTCTGACTCTAAATCCAAGTCTTTTCATTAAACCAAAATATTTCTGTGATTCTACCAAAAATAAACTATAGGATAGGATCAGGGAAAATTGAGAGGAAATAAAAATATGAGAAGAGTAATAATTAGCAAATGTGTCCATCAATGAGATACCATCAGTTTCACTCTGAAATGGACCAGGATAAGTCATTAACAACCAGCCTCTCCCTCTAGAAATGCAATGAGTGAGTAAGAAACTAAAGACTGGTCTG
>CM053770.1:584527758-584546160 GCA_028658325.1 Potorous gilbertii | reverse complement strand
CAGACCAGTCTTTAGTTTCTTACTCACTCATTGCATTTCTAGAGGGAGAGGCTGGTTGTTAATGACTTATCCTGGTCCATTTCAGAGTGAAACTGATGGTATCTCATTGATGGACACATTTGCTAATTATTACTCTTCTCATATTTTTATTTCCTCTCAATTTTTCCTGATCCTATCCTATAGTTTATTTTTGGTAGAATCACAGAAATATTTTGGTTTAATGAAGACTTTTGGATTTAGAGTCAGAGGATCTGGGTTCAAATCCTTATTCTGTCACTTAGTACCTGTGATGATCTTGTGCAAGTCATTCCACCATTCTGTGTATCTGATTCCTTATTTCTAAGGGGTGTGTGCGTGTGGGTTTTGGTGTGATGAGGTGTAGGGGTGAAAGACCCCAATATACCGACGGTCCAGGTTCTGCTCGAATGAATTCGACTCAGGCCTTCTTAAAGTCAAAGTAAACAAAATTTATTAAGGATTCACCTAATTGGGTTGCCTCTTAAGGAGCCTAAGCATTTGTAATGCTTGTATTCACAAGTAGACCAGATAGTTCTGAGTCTGAGCTCGATTATATCTGAGCACCTTCATGAAGGCAGGATGGAGCTTAAATACAGAAAACAGTATAGGAAGGGTCTGGGGGGGGGTTGGTCTGGTAGTCCAGGGTGATGGGAGGAGGGGTTTAGGAAGGGTCTTGAGAAGTCCGAGGAGGGTCAAAGGTTGGAAACACCTGGAGGCTATCAGGAGATATCTGATGGTGGAGGGTGGGAAGCAGGTGGGGCAATCCAGAGATCTTAATTGGGGCAATATGGGAATGGGGTTTTGATGGGATCTAGGGTGGCGAGTGCCGCGGAGGTCTGAAATGGTAATGAAAAGTCGTTCCTGGGACTGCCAGAACAAATGGGAAGATTAGACTTGAGTAAGAAGGGCCAGATTAAGTGGGAGGATTCAAAGTCAAGGGGACATCAAGGAGCCTCCCAGAGTCTGAACCCCATCAGGTGGAGTTTAGGACTAGATAACCTTTAGGTCCCTTCTCACTCTAAATCTGTGATGTATTGGAGGCTAATATTTTCACCAGATGGCCAGCTTTAGGTTCATCTTTTGGATTGAATGAGACAGACCCTTACCTAGGGTAGCTGCCAAGACAGGTTTTTCTAGAGTGTCTGTCAGATCCCTGAGGCATTAGAATCCAAATTCTCTTCCCATAAAATTTCTTTCAAGTCCAACTTGTAGGTTCCAGTGAAGGATGAGGGAGGATGGTTTGATATTTTCACCATCTGAGCTCATGATCCTAGAGTCAAGATTGGTCTAGGCACAATTTTAAACCTGGGGTCCATCAACTTGATACTTTGAAAGAAAAAAACCTTGATAACTTTATTTCAATATAAATGCTTTCCTTTTGTAATTTTTCTTGCATTTAAAAAATATCTTTCTCAGAACAAGTCAGTAGGCTTCATGAGACTGCCAAAACATGATGCCCCCCAAAGTTGAGAGCTCTGTTCTAGGGCACTTCAAGAACCAGTAAGTCTTTAATCAAGATCTGTTGAATTGAATGAAGGCAGTAAAGCAAAAAACAGGGAAACATAAAAGATTTTGATAATATATTTAACCAAAAATTAAATTAAGTGATTACTTGAAAATATGGATATGAAAGTACCTATGATGACTTGTCAGTGGGATTGAGCAATGAAAGCCTTTTTCCTGTCTTGTCATTGTCCATCACACATATTGAATTACAGACCACAGCTACTGTTGTTGAACCTCACCCATACTATTGCTAGGAGCCACCATATTAAAGGATGAGCCTAGGAGCCCATGGAATCATTAGATTCGAAAAGAGCCTTAGAGATGATTTACTTCAGCCTCCTCATTTTCCAGGCCTAAGGAGGTTGAGTGACTTCCCAAAGGTCCCACAGTTAGGTAGGTGGCAGAGGTAGAACCAGAACCCAATCTAATGCTATTTCCATAAGAGTTCACTCTAGGCCATAGGATTGTGTCCCTACTTTCTCTCCCACCCCCACACTTTTCCTATACTGCACACTGTCTGCAGCATTGTTAAGCTTTCATCATGTAAGCAGCTGTTTTACAAGACAACATTGTGACCCAAGAACTGGGGAAGTGTCTCACAGAGCATCCTGTTTATAAAGAGCTGTTCTTTCTCCATTTTCACTCCCGTCTCCACAATCCTTATTCTACTTGAAATCAGAGATTGCGTTGGAGCAAATCCCATATCTCTCAGGCTCCACCGTCTTCTCTAACTTGAGTCTGCAGGGAGATTCAAGTGCCAAGATTTGTGACAGGGCCTTATGTCATGGTTCATAGGATCATGGTTTTGGAACTGGAAGACACCTTAAAAATCTACCTTCCTCAAAACTCTCAATTTACAGATGAAACAATAGGGCCAGAGAGGTTGAATAAATTGACATAGGTGGTCCGGATGCAACACTTTTGTACTGGACTCTTCTGTTATTTGACTTACAGGATGAGGGTAGGATAAGAGGTAGGAAGGTTGAGTCTGAAAAAGAAGATAATGAGCATTTTTATTTGAGGTAAATATTTACCATCTTCTAGTCTGTAACCAGATGGAACTAATACATATTTCAAATCTTTTGGAAGACCACTTCTTTCTCTTAATATTTCTCTTCCTCCTTGTTTTACCCTAACCTCAAAGTTCTTTTTTAACTCCATTAAAATGCACAAGGTGGTAGGTATGACCTAAAAGACTCTTCTAGTTTATCAACAAATTCAATAAAATGTAGGACTTTCCCAAGTGCTAGATAAACTACTCAGAGCAGAGCTGATTTCAAAGTCCAGGAGTGTTACTTGATGCTAATTCATGATTCAGAATTGTACAGTTTCTTTTTTCTTTCTTTTTCTTTTCATTGCTGCAACCAGAATGATAAAAAGAATTCTGGATATTCCGTCTTTTGAATACTTAGCAGTATTGTGACTAACCATGTGATTTAAATCATCTTCCAAATGATGAACATTTATTGAACTCTAATCATGAGTCCTCTGTAAAACAGGTTGTCACTGAATTTGCTGCTGTAGACATTACAACCTTTCAACTGTGTAAGGGTCAAACAGTATAGCATAGCAGTATTTCAGACATAGGAAGTGCTTGGTGAGTTTAATTTAAAAAATTAAATGGTTGGAAAAAAAAACGGGCAGAAGAAATTGCAGCGAATCAAATTTAGGTTTTATGTCAATAAAAGATAGGTATCTATAAATGAAATCTGTCTTGGAAGCTAGCTATTTCCCTCCATGATAAGTCTTTAAGAAGAGTGAGAATGACCATTTTTTGGGGTGCCTATTAGTGGGAGTTCTTTTTCAGGTATGGGTTGGATTAGGTGACCATGAAAGTCCCTTACAAATTCTGTGACTCTTTGAAAAACCAAATTGTTTCCCTCTGCCTCAGTTTCCTTATTTGTAAAAATAAAGATTTTGAATGGTTAATTTCCTGTCAGGCATGTTGTGAAGAGGACTCTTCATCACGTATAGATTGGACTTCATGGCCAATGAGGTCCATTCATGTCTGAAATTCTATGATTCTAAGATTGACAAGCGCTCTAAGATTCTTAGGGGAAATGGAGGGATAGCTCAGTAGTTTTAAATTAAATCTGAATATGGTACTCTTATAGGCTGTAGAGATATAAAGGACTTTTGAGATCATATAATCCAACCACCCACGTCATTTTCCTCATAAGGAAAATGAGGCCAAGAGACATTAATTGACGTACCAAAGGTCACACAGGTAGTGTCAGAGCTAGGGTTTGAACTTGAATCTATGGATTTCAAATCTGATGGTCTGTACTCATGATGTGGAGACAAGAGTTGTCCACATCAGAGGGATTTTGACACAAATCAAGCAAAAAATATTTATGGAACATCTTCTACATGTTTAACACTGTGATGGGCCCAGAGATTAGAAAGATAAAATAAAAATAATTACAAGATACCGTGCCTGCCCCGAAGGAGCTTGCAAAAAAGAACAACATCCACACTTAGGAAACAATTAGGAAAAAAATACAAAAATGGTTAAGGTAGCATGAAAAGTGTCAGATGAATACAAGGAAATGGTGATTCTATGCAAAGTGTGTCTTTTTTTTTTTTTAAAGTTTTATTGATGTTTTTTAGATTACAGATATTGACATATTACTCCCAATTTGAGATAGTTCTCTCGTAAGAAAATTAAATAGTCATGTAAAGCTAATAATGTTACAGTAACCTCATCTGTAAGAGCAGGCAACATTTCATATCTGTAGCATTCCAGCCTCCCTTCCCCTTGTTTTAAACCCATACATAACTATTTTGAAAAATGAACAGAAATTAATTTTTCTTTCTTTTGCTTGACTATGTATATTTATTACAAATGGAATTTAGGGAATTGCTTTGGCCTGTCTTGTGGAAGGAGCATCAAAGATTAGGTCCTCAGTTTCGTTTTGTTTTTTGATCTTGTGAGATATTCTAGATGATTCTTGAATTGAGATATTCTGATGTTATTTTTTTTTGGGGCTTGAGACAGGGACTGACAAGCTACAAAGTTCTTTTAGAAGCAAAAAGAAGTCAGTAATAAAAATGTGAGAGTTATTCTTTTGACGTTTGGGTGAGTTACCTCCTGATGACTGTCACTGCATTTAAGCCCTTGCCCTCATCCTCCAGGGAAGAGCTGAGATTATTTTTACTCTTAAAGTTGTAGATTATCAATAATCTCCGTAGAGTACAACAGAAGGTTACTCTGCGTGTTCACACCCAGCTTTACCCAAATGTTGGGAAGAAGGAAAGTGGGGAAAGAATAGTTATGAGAAAGTCAATAACCAGGTAATTGGGATCATTTTTAATTTTACAATGTTAATTGCAGAAAACTGAGAAATATGGACCAAGTTAAGAGATTTAGAACTGGGAGGGACTTCAGAAGTCAAGTCAAGCCCCACCCCCCTTTACAGGTGAAGTAATTGAGGCTAATTAAATGATTTTTCTCAAGAACACAAAGATAGTAAGTAACAGAATCAAAATTCAGACCAAAGTGTTCTGATTCTAGATCCAGAGCTTTTTCTGTTATAATTAATAGCTTCTAATAGCGGAGATATTTAATTATTTAATTTTTAATTCGTGTTTGATGTCAGGTTCACTGTTCTTTTCTAGAGGTGCTGTTGTTTCTTACACAAAACACAGAGATAACCATCTGTTATCTTTCTGAAAAGTTTTCACCCAGTGAACAGGATCACATTTTTGTCTCCATTGAACAAACAGGTCGTTTACCCTTCTTTGCATAAGGCTTTGTATTGGTTTTGTATAGCATAATTCATACCCTTAGAAAATGTTACTATATTGCAGAATCTTCGGATTGGATGAGACTTCAGAGGCCATCTAGACCAGGAGTGGGGAACTTGCAGCTTCCAGGCCACTTGTGGTCCTGTAGGTCCTCAAGCACTGTGCTTTGACTGAATCCAAACTTCACAGAACAAAAGGGTTTGTTCTGTAAAACTTGGACTCAGTCAAAAGGCCAAGGACCTAGAAGGTCACCTGTGGCCTTGAAGCCACAGGTTCCCCACCCCTGATCAAGACCAACCCTTATGTGAACAAGCATCCCATCCATATCATACTTGTCAAATGACCATTCTGCTTCTTTGCTCAAAGACTTGCAATGAAGTCAATAATGTGTTTTCTCTAAAATGTCTCTCTTGCTCCAAGATCACTGACAATTCCCTAGAAAGGAGATAGGGAGCAAGAAATGCCTCTCTGTGTGTGTGTGTGTGTGTGTGTGTCAGAGAGAGAGAACATAGAGAGGGGAGAGAAAGAGACAGAGAATTTTGCTATAAGAAAATTTTGCTATAAGAACAGTATAAACATTTTCTTTATACTTTTTGAAGTCTGTCTTCCTAAAGTAATAGGGTACATGTCTGACCATGCCTAGTATTCCCGAGCTGAAAGGCATTATTGTTAAGTATCTCTTCATTTATTGAACAACAAATAGCTTGCCTTTGTGGCTATGTGGAATCCTTGCTTTTGAGGATCTTTTAATCTACATGTTTTAGAATGTAATCATCTGGACAAATTATAGGCAAAAACATACATGCAAGGTGAAAAAAGTAAAACATGGCTGGAGGGAAGGGGCATGAAAATCTCCCTTCTTACATTACCCCTTGTTGTTGTCCAACTCTTTGTGACCCCATTTGGAGTTTTCTTGGTGAAGACATTGGAGTGGTTTGACCTCTTCTCCAACTCATTTTACAGATGAGGAAACTGAGGCAAACAGGGTTAAGTAACTTGCCCTGGGTCACACAGCTAGTAAATGGGTACTCATTACCCTTCTAAAAAAAGTTTTAAGACCAATCTAAAATAGTCATCTTAGTGATAGTAATCCTAAAGCTCCCATCCATAGATGCACTTGTCCACTCAGGTTACTTACAACAGATCCTAAACAAGGTGAAAGAAGTGCATGATGAAATAGAGAATTCATGCTTTCTCTAGGTTCATCAACTAAGGGCTCTAATGGACCCTCCTGACTTTAGAGTGATTATCAATAGTAACTGTTGCTGTTTCTCTCCCACCCTAATATAATTTTTTTTCTTGGCCTCATTAAAGGGGCCTTACCCTGGCTACTACTTAAACAGGCCTATTCAATGAATGGGTGTTACCTCACCCTAAGTGAGTACCGGCAAAGACCTTGACCTAAAGGTGCCAAGGTCTTCCAGTGCATCCTAGGTCATCTCTAGTCATCCTGATGAATATCTGCTCACTGGATCCAGATGGCTCTGGAAGAGAAGTGAGGCTGGTGACCTGCACAGCTCCCTCACTCAAAACAAAGTCAAGTGCAAGTCATGTCATCATTTCTCTGATGGCATGGTCTTCTTGGCAACTGATGAACAAGGTTCATCCACTAGCTATCCTCTTTCCTGACCATTCTTCCCTTTTACAGGTTTCTGGAGTTCTGGACTGGTTGCTTATTTCTTCCTTTAACACTGGATTCCTTGAGTTGGCCTCCTTGCATGGAGTTTTCTCCTCCTTCTTCCCTGTCTTCTGGCTTTTCTGCCTTTTTTGCGGTACAAGTAACTAAAATCCAACAGGAAGCCTTTCCCAATTCCCCCTTAATTCTAGTGCCTTCCCCTAGTGTTGCTGATTATTTTCAGTTTATCCTGGTTTGCACATAGTTGTTTGCATATCATCTCCCCCATTAGTCTGTATCCTCTGTGAGGGTACAGGTTATTTTTGCTTTTCTTTGTATTCTCAGAGAATGAAACCTTGTTCACTTGATGACTCTGAAGAATGATGGAACTTCATTTGCATGTCTTTGTGAGCCATCACACTTTGCTGACAAAGTAATCTTGATGGACTTACACAGAATTCTTGATAGGCTTGAGATGACCTTTGTGATTTTCACATTTTTTTTCCTGATAGGTGTTCTTTTGCATGTAATGGGAGATGCACTAGGATCTGTTGTTGTGGTGATTGCTGCTGTCATATTCTATGTGCTCCCTCTGGCGGAAAAGGCTCCATGTAACTGGCAGTGCTATATTGACCCAAGCCTCACTATCATCATGGTCATCATCATTTTGTCCTCTGCCTTTCCACTCATCAAGGAGACAATATTCATTTTACTACAGATGGTTCCCAAAGGCATCAATTTGGAAGAATTGGGTAAGTTGGGTTTAGTTTTAATCTGTGATGACTTTAGCACTGTAATTTTTTGTTGGAAGGGGGGATGGCAAGGCAATTGGGATTAAGTGACCTGCCCAAGGTCATACAGCTAGGCTAACACTCAGATCCTTCTGCTCCAGGGCTGGTGCGGTATTTACTGTGCCACCTACCTGTGCCTCAATGTAATGTTGGTAAAGACAGGCATATGACTTGGACCTACAATTTCATTGGTATCTCAGATGAGAAAATTCCCAGTACCATGCAGTTTGGCATCTTTTCACTAATGTACAATTTTAGTTGCCTCTAGGCATTATGCCCTGTTGCCCTGTCATTATGACTTCCCAAGGTCATATAACCAGTGTGAGGTGGGACTTGAACCCAGGTCTTCCTGACTTCAAAGACAGCTCTCTATCCACTATGTTGTACTCTCTCCACTTCAATAACTTAAATAATGTTATTTCTGGAGAATTTATTCATTTATTTATTCAGAACTCTTCCGTACTCTAGGGTTGTAGAAACTCAATTATGTGCTTGCAGCCTAGCTGTGTGACCATTATATGTAAGAATTTCAGCTTCATTTCTCCTTTGTGTCTCTATGAATTTTGAGAATGTGGAACTCCAAGAGTCAACACGTAGATTATTCACCCTTGTGAGACAGATCTAATTTCTCTTAATTTTCCAAGTCACTTTTATCAAGAACCTTTGCTCCTAGTCTAAAGAACATTGATGTTCTAGGTAGTCCATGTTTGCTAGTTGGATTTTGGTGTATGGCAGCAGTACCCAGTCTGTTATAGCAAATGGTATATATGTGTGTGTGTGTGTGTGTGTGTGTGTGTGTGTGTATGTATATACACATAATTTAATGTTATTGAAATGACTTTGTGAATAATCCAAATGGTGGCTAGGGAAAGTAATTATTCCACTATTCAGACTGTAACTGTCATAAGGTAAGAAAATGGAATATATTGTAGATAGTATCTCTCCCCTTCCTTCTTTCACAGCCATCCCATATTAAAAAATATCTTAAAGAATAAAAAGGAAAAAAGTAAGCAAAACTGATCAATACATTAAAAAAAATCTGAATGCCTCTGTAGTGTACCCCAGTTATGGGCCTTGCAAGTGGATGGGATGAGGATGTCTCCATGTGTATATTGTTTTCTTGGCTTATGCAGATTATTGTTGTATTTACCAATGCAGTATTTAATATTGAGCTAGTCAACTAACAAACATTTATTAAGCCCAAGGTGGTCCAGTGGATGAAATGTTTGCTTTGCAATCAGAAAGACCTGCATCCAAATCTGGCCTTAGATATTGGCTAGCTTAGATACTGGGCAAGTCATTTAACCTTTGTTTACCTCAGTTTTCTTAAAACATTAAATAAGGATAATAGTACCGACCTGTAGGGTTGTTCGTGAGACATTTGTAAAAAAGTTTTTAGCACAATGCTTGGCACATAGAGTGTGTGTCCATGTGTTCATCCTTCATTACCAAAGAAGACCATGCCATCAGACAAATAATGACATGACTTGCACTTGACTTTGAGTGAGGGAGGGCTGTGCAGGTCACCAGCCTCACTTCTCCTCCAGAGCCATCTGAATCCAGTGACCAGATATTCTTGAGGATGATTGGGGATGCTCCATGATGAGGCAATTGGGGTTAAGTGACTTGCCCAAGGTCACACAGCTAGTGAATGTCTTGTCTCTGAGGTGAGATTTGAACTCAGGTCCGCCTGACTCCTACACTGGTGCTCTATCTATTGTACCACCTAGCAGGCATTATATAAAAGCTTTATTCCCTTCCCTTCCCATTCCCCTATTATGTAGGCACTATGCTAGGCGATAGGGATATAAAAACACAAATTAAACACTTTTTGCCCCAAGAGCTTACATTTTATTGGGGAAACAACCTGTGCATTTAAAAAATGAAATATGACCCACAGAAAAGATGGAGATAGCATTAGCAATTATAATATTCTACCAGTAATCCAGCTAGTGGAACATCCAACTAGTGAAACAAAGTGTCCCACTTTGGGATTCTGAGCTTGTAAAGATTGGTCTGCTTTCTTGGTTAGCTCAGATGCTAACAGGGAGGTATGAAGACCCTGTATCTCCAAATTCTGGGCATTTTCACTAGCTTTCCCCCATGCCTCAAATGCTCTCCCTTCTCATCTCCACCTTCTGGCTTCCTTCAAGTTCCGGCTACAATCCTACCTTCTACATGAAGCCTTTCCCCCAACCCTCTTATTTCTAGTACTTGATCACTGTTGATTATTTTCAATTTTTCCTACTTGTTTGTACTCTGCTGCTGTTCCCCTGCTGGATTATGAAGCCCTTGAGAAAAGGGACAATCTATGGCCTTCCTTTGTATTCCTTCCTTCTTAATACATTTCTATTACCTGATTAACTTTCTATGAGAGCCACTTGCCCAGCTTCTATTACTGCCATGTAATCCATATGGAACTTCACTAAATTGTATAACTTATCCCAAGAATTTAAATCCCAAGAATTCAAGTAAGTTAACACTTCTCATCTCTTTAGAAAAATTATTGAACAATAACAGCTTACATTTGAATAGAGCTTTATAACTTTCAAAATTCTTTCCAGTGTTTGTTGAATTTCATCCTCACAATAATTAGGGTAGGCAGAGCAGGGATTAGAAAACTGAAACTTAAAGTTTGTGGCTACTGACCAAACTAGGATAAAGACCTATGTCTTCTGACCCTGTCCAATAAGATAAAAATCCCACTTTGGATTGTGAGCTATAGCTCTAGGGTCTAAAAGGCCTGTGATTATTTTATTTCCCAGACTAGCAGTTAACCAAGCACAGTTATTTTATTGAATATGTACTCCTATCCCATCCCCACCACACTAAATCTCTGATTTCCTTTAAGTTTTAGCTTAAGTGCTACCTTCCACAGGAAATCTTCCTTGGGCCTCCTGGTTTCTTTCTTTCTTCCCTCCTTCCTTCCTTGTTCCTTCCTTCCTTCCTTTCCTTCCTTCCTTTCTTTTTTCCATGTTTCTATCACCCAGCAGAGTGCCTGGCACATGGCTATCATTTAATACTTTTGGAATGAATGAAGTGCCTGTCCTTTAACAGCTAACAATCTAATTAGACAAAATGGCAGGCACATGAGAAACAGTTAAATAACAGCATAAGGCAAGATATTATGACATACAAAAATTGATATTAACATGCTGTGGAAGTTGAGAGAAAAAGAGAGTTCATCTTGAACAAAGCCCAAGCATTGCCTGACATGAAGGCTTTCTTTAATGCCCACCCCTTTGAACCACCTTGTATTTAAATACTTTGAATTTATTTGTCCCTATTCATTTCATGCTTACACCATATATACTTATATGTGTACTTGTCACCCTATTGAAATGTAAACTTTTTGTGAGCAGGGATAATTTTATTAATTGTATTTGTATCCTTAGTGCCTAACACAAATGACTAGAAAATAGTAGGCATTTAACACTTGTTGATTTTTGACACAGTGTGCGATAGTGGAAAGAACATTAGACTTACAGGCAGAAGAGACACCTGGCTTTGTAAAATTTCAGCTCCTGCAGCAGATGGCCTGGGTGATGTGGTTGAAGAAATGATAGACCAATTCCGTTGATTGATCCGAGGGTTAGGGTATATATATAGAGAGAGAATCTGCAAGTGTACGTGACATTCTGCTCATCTCCTGTCCCAGTGATTTGACCAGTCTTGTTACATATCCCCATGTTTTCTGTAGTTGCCACATTTGTCTCATGGAGAGCCATTCTGGATGATAATGAGCACAGTCTCCCAGAAGGTCTTTCCTGATCTTGTCAATAGCACTCCACCCTGGCCCTCAACAAGCTGCAATGCCTAATGACTGATCTAGAGCAAGCTACTTAATTAATTCTCTGAGCTTCAGTGTCCTCATATGTATAATGAGGACTATAATACTTGTATAATGCACTTCTCACAATTACTTTACTTGTAGTAAGAGTTTTCTTACCTGATAAGGGCTGATTTAAATTAAGACATAGGAATATTTAAAATTCTGTTGTTACTGTTTAGTAACTTTTTTTTGCTACCTGTATAAAATTCTCAGATTCTCAATTCTGATAATCATCTGTGTACTATTTGCTCTTGTCCCTTCTAGTGAGTGAACTGTCCAGTGTGCCTGGAGTTAGCAGCATCCATGAAGTGCACTTTTGGGAACTAGTAAGTGGGAAGAACATTGCCACTCTCCATATCAAATGCCGAAAGAGCAAAGATTACAAAGATGCCCATTTAAAAATGCGAGAAATTTTCCACAGAGCAGGGATCCACAATGTAATCATCCAGCCAGAATATGTGGACCAGAAGGAATCCTTAGAGCAGGATTGGAAGCTCCTCTGCGAGTCACCCTGCATCTCCAAAGCCTGTGCGAGTCAGCTCTGCTGCCCTCCAGAGACACAATCACTCACTCACATCAATGGGTATACAGAGCCCAATGGTTGTCCCCCAACTGCAACATACAGGAGTAATGGCTTAAGTCGAAATGACACAGCTGCCATTGTCACTGAAGCAGATCACCTGAGTGACCGCGGGCCAGCTGCTAAACAGACCCAGGGAGATCTGAACTTTGTCAATAGCACCCATTTTTAATTTGGTCTCAGCATTGAAAATTGAGAGATGCAGCTTAACCACCAGTCAGCTCTAGCTGATCGTTGTGTGAAGGGCTCCCTGAGCTGTAACCACTGACCAAAATCAGTAATGTAATTCTGTGTTAAAATAAAGGATTGTCTTTTTAGAAATATTTGGCAATTTTACAACTCCTAAACCCTTCCTATTCCCCACCCTCCATACCATGCAGTTGAATATTGCTGAACTGTTCATGGTTTTCCTGAGCATCTCTGCTTTAATAACTTTAGTTTGAACATTTATTTTCTGAGGTGAATTGAAAAAGTAGAGAGACAATGTGAATTGGAGACTAGAATTCAGTCCTTTTGCAGGACTGGGATTTGAAGTTTCTCCCTTTACCCCCATTCCCTTTTTGGTCATTTTTGGCTGAGTTCTATTTCTAGCCCACTCTGAGGTGAGCTGATGGATAATGTGCTTCATATATATGTGAAGACTCATGATAGTTGTGTTTTTCCGAGTCCTAAAATTCTCCAATTATGCAGTATCTGTTTCATAGCCAGACTCAGGAATAGTCAGGTGGGAAATATTTTCCCTTTGAGCAGCTTGTGGTATTTCTCTCAGGTACTGATTTAAGGCACACAACTATACTTAAATTCAAACTCAAAACAAAAATATTTAAGATCTGAAATGTCTTTCACCTTAAAACAGCACAGAGACAGTTATTCCTATTTTCATGGAGTTAGAGTAAGCAATAAAGATTTACCAGGACTCATATGCATAAGGGAATTCCACTATTCCACTAAGATCTTTCCTTTTCAAGTTTAAGACTTGTCCTGATGTAAAAGATAATTGCCAAAAATCCTCTCCATGTATTACAACTTCTGAGCAAGTCCTATTCATTGTTTATAATTTGCATAAATAAAGCGTCTTTCTCAGGGTTGATGACTACCTATAGGGATGGTTTCCTAGAGGCTTTAGCATTTTACAAAATAAAGGAGATTGGTACCGCACCCATGCCTGCCAACCCCCAAGCATACAGGAGGTCTGTTCTGAATGGGCACATCGGAAAAAAAAGTTTTTCATTCATTTCCTTTCTTTCTACATACAGTAATCAATTAACAATTTTAGGTTTAGCATTAAAACAGGAATTCCAAATAACTTAAATTAACAATCTTTACAATTTTTTAAATGGTTTAAAAGCCAAATGGTCTTAACCAAAACTTCAACAGGCCAAGGTGAAAATACCTGATTTTCTAAATGACAATTACAAAAACCAAAACATTGTAAGACAAGGTTAGCAGGACTGATAAAATTCAAAATAACATTACTGGTTTTTACAATTTTCCCAACATCTTTTAGTTTCAACGAAATTAACATTAGAAATTGGTATCTCTAACACTGTTTCTGGATGGCAGGGGTTACTCAATTTTGACAATACAAGACTACAATATTTTGGAAGCACAACAGTAACACAAATAGTGAACCTTAGGTGTCATTAATTACATTTCCAAACCATCACATATAACTTATTAATAGAAGATTGGGGTTACTAAAGGTAGGGGCTGGTTGACTTGTGATCTCATACTGCTGTGACCCAAGCCCTTACCCTCGGGGAGGGTAAATTAAATTCCCTAGTATTCTTTAGCATTCTCTTCCCTTGATCTAATCTGGGATGATAAGAGTTACAATTCACTCTAGTCTTAGCTGGATGATGAGATGGGACTGCAGGACAAAAAAAAGTCTTAATGGTTCTAACCTTGACTCAAGTGAATTTTACTTCTTTATCTACTCCTTAAGAACTTCTTTGAAAAAGAGGGCTTTTGAATCTATCAGCTGAAGGGAGTGACATGATCTTTATCAGGTCTATGCATTTTTCCAATTTGCCTTAGTGCCAAATAATACAACCAATTTTGGCCTGTTTTAAACATCCAATTAGGAGTGACATGTTTCACTTAAAATATGACCAAAATAACTACTTTCTGGTTATTTCCCATTATACAAAAACTTCTCTTTTAGGTGAGGCAGGAGATAATTAAAATGCTAGTCAACCTGCCTCTAATATGAGGAAAAACACTTCCTTGATTGCTTCCTGTCTTTCTCTCCACCTTCCCAACCTGGCCAGGCTTAGAAGGTAGAAAGAGAGAATTTTACTAACAACTTAACAAAACTTTTATGCTTTCCTTAAAACTGCACATGTGTTACTTCCTTGGGTACCCTGTATACATTATTTCCTTGTATACCTTATCTGAAACTGCCTTTAGCAATATAAGATTAGTTTCTCTCTTTCTCCCATACTCCTCCCAGATGCTGAAGTCATCAGGGAGAAGGGAGGAGGGGGAAGGAAAGAGAAAACATGGGAAAGAGATTAACATACAAACACTCACACAGAACACAGAGACACAATACATATACAGACAAGAAAACAGAATTCAAAATACTGAGGCAAGACTGTCAAAAATCCTCTGGACAAATTAGACCTATGGCTTGATTTCTTTTACTTTGTTCCCAAACATGCTTTGTGAGATTCAAATTTCCACATTAAGTAATCTCCTTCAAGAGTGATTTTATCTGGATTACAGCAATCAGTGGGGCATAGGGCTGTCTGAGAAATGCAGTCTATAAGAGAATGAATGTAAGGATTACTTGGTCCATAATTGATTGCCCCTTGCTTTAATTCCTGTAAAAAGTTAAAATCCAGAGGGGTGACATCTCTTGCAACTCCTCCTGGGTTAATGGGATCTGGGGTTTCTGGAGTATAGAATGGCAGCAGTTCTGTGGGAGCTGAGGGTTCCAGGGGTGCTAAGGCTTCCTCTGACCAGGAATCCACCTCTTCTTCCCCTTTCTCCTTCTCTGCAACCTCCTCTACCTGAGTGTTTCTGCTCTTAAAAAGTACTTGACCCATTGTTTACCTTACTTTTGCTATTTACCTGTCAGTATTGATTTCTTATGAACAGAATCTGCCTTTTTATTCTGTTAACATAGTAAATTCTCCCCCTAAGCCTGTATAAGTCCTGAGATTTTACTGTGCCTGAGTGCACCTCGGACAAAGTGAAACGCCCCTGCTGGGGTTCTTCAAGGCTTCCCCTTCCCTTAGTTGTCTTCTCACAACTTGGAATTCAGAATTCCTTTCCAAGGGGGCCACTATCACTGAAAGACGAGTCCTTTTCCTGGATCAGGACCCAGTTGAGGCGCCATATGTAGCGGACAGTCCGCGTCCTTACACTGCTTGGTGAAGGGGTTGAAGAAAAGAGACTCGGGACGCGAGAAGACATAGTAGCCCAATTCCGTTTATTGATTTGAGGGTTAGGGTTTATATAGACAGAAACTGCAAGTCTACGTGACATTCTGCTTGTCCCCTGTCCCAGTGATTTGGCCAGTCTTACTGTCTTCAAAGACTGTTAGCCCAGAGGACATCTATTTTACATATCCCTTGTTTTCTGTAGTTCCCATGTTTGTCTCACCTAGAAAGGGGGCATGGAGAGCCATTCTGGATGATGATGAGCACAGTCTCAAAGAACAGTTTTCCTGAAGGTCTTTCCTGATCTTGTCAACAAGCCCTCCACCCTGGCCCTCAACAACTCTCTTTCCTGACTTTGAAACTTGATATTCCAATGGAATGGCAAAACCAGTCTGAATATCAGCTGATCTGGGCAGTGTATACAATATTTGACACTCGTTGTCCTTTGCAAAGAAAGGAAAGAGCACTTTTCCAAATATTGATGAATTTGAAAGGAAAATAGCTATTCTTTATATTAAGGGTTCTTAATTTATAGGTCCCAGAGTTCCATGAGCTTGGATTGGAAAGAAACAAGAAATCTGACATTTCCAGGGTTCACTAGACTGCCAAAGGAATGCATGGCACAAATGTGTTAACAATTCTTGCTTTAGAACAAAGTCGGAGGGAAAAATGGAAGTCCAGCATCCTCTTCTCTCACAACATGTCTTGAGAATGTGAATGCTGGGGATGATGTGAATGCTGGGGATCCAAAACAATGCCCTACCTCTAACTACCTGAAGAACATGTAATCAATGGTAGTTTAGAACAAGGGAATGAGGAAATCAACTTGGGATTTTCTTGTCAGACCCTCCCCCAAAAACAAAAAACAAACTCCAATGCACATTTTGTAATCTTAAGTTTTTAAATAGGTTAATGCAGCCAGAGCACTCCCCAAATAATACTCTACATTTCTCAAATCAGCTACAGTTCCTTTGTCTTGCCTGCCTGCATGTATTACAATTTTTTTCTTGGTTTTATTCAAGCGGCTTTCACATAGGACAAAATCAGCTTTAACATCTCCTGACCTCTAGTGGACAATCTGGACAAGAAAATGTCTATCTACTGCTCTTTAGCTTGTTTGAGAAGCCAGCTTTGATATTTAAGTAGCAGACAAGTTATTACTTGAATCTAATTAGGAACTTGTGATCTAATTAGTAATAACTTGAGTCTAATTAGGAACATATGATCATAATTTGCTTTATCCACATTATCTCATTTGATATTACAACAACCCTATGAAATAGGTAAGTCAGGTGTCATTAACCCTGCTTTACAGACAAGGAAACTGAATTTCTGAGAGAGTAACTGACTTTACCAAGGTCAGGTACTACCAGCTAGAATGAGGATTTGAAACCTAGACCAGCACACTGTCCACAACACTAAGATGTCTTTTGGCTTTGTGTTTGGACATTATGTAAAGACATCAAGTTAAGGATATCTTGACCTGAGTGGAGATCTTTCCTCCCCTCCCTACTCTTAAATTTTATTTTTTATTTTTTAAAATTTAATTTTTAAGTTTTTATTTAGCATTTTATTTTCTCCAGTTATACATAAAAAAACCAATTTTTATCATTTGTTTTTAAAACTTTGAGATACATTCTCTCCCTTCCCCCCCTCATTGAAAAGGCAAGCAATTCTATGTAGGTTACACACACACACACACACACACACACACACGCAGTCATGCAAAACATATTCATAATAGTCATGTTGTGAGGTGTTAACCTGAAAACTTGGTTAAAGAAAAGGCAATAGGCTCAATGCATACATTTTATAATTTAATTAATCAAATCATTCCCCAAAAAGATAACGGTTACATAGTGCTATGGAGCCAGGATCAGAACTGGCTGACTTAGTACAGAAATTGACTGTCTTAAGTACATGTTGCCATGAGAAAGGAGTTCTCTTAGATAAACACGGTAGTAAACAAATGGCACCATTTGGGTTTTATGATCCCAGGCTATTCGCATCTTCCTTCACAGCATGCCTTGGTGATTTAAGATAAGGAAAAACAAAGTCCCATCACCCAGGTAACAGATCTTGTCCTAGCAGCCCTTTGAAGTTGTGGTATCTTAACAGACAAAGCTGAAGTTACAACCCAAAGCATCTGTGTTTTCTCTTATCACTAAAATGCCAAAAGGAGGATCTGGTAAGGAAGTCCCATTTGCTTGATACCAAAAGGCATCCTCTAAACAAAGGAGACTATTAGGTCCAAGCTCTTCTTAATTCAAACTTTGAACCTTATTAAAGTCTAGAATTTATATTAAATATTATCATTGGGAAAACAAAGATGAGGAAAAAAACTCAAGAAAAAAAAACTATGCTTCAATCTGTATTCAGACACCTTTGGTTCTTCATAAGTTCTTCAGGGTTGTCTTGGATCATCATATTGCTGAGAATAGCTAAGTCATTCTTGGCTGATCATCTTACAGTATTGCTGTTACTTTGTACACAGTGCAGTTCACTTTGTATCAGCTCATTCAAATCTTTCTAGGTTTTTCTGCAAATCATTTCTTATAGTATTACAGTAGTATTCCATTACAATCACATGCCACAACTTGTAGGCTTCCCCTCAACTTCTAATTCTTTACCCAAAGAAAACAGCTGCTATAAATATTTTTGTACATACAGGCCCTCTTTTGGGATACAGACCTTGCAGTGATAGTGCTAGGTCAAAGGATATGCATGGTTTTATAGCCCTTTGGGCATAGTTTCCTAGAATGGTTGAATCAATTCACTCCCCTCCCTGCTTGAATTGAGAGATGTCTACAACTCATAACTAAAGGAAAGCTGATACTTGGATTAACAGTGGCACATCACCACCCCTCCATCTTCTGATGGGACAGAACCCGTGGAGTGGTGAAAAGAGTCTTGGCTTTAGAGTTGGA
>CM053770.1:584511436-584527258 GCA_028658325.1 Potorous gilbertii | reverse complement strand
CAATAAAATTCCTTTTTTAGTTCTTTATTTATGGAATACAGGGAGTGACTTTTAAATTATTTGAAAATGTTTGTTCTTTTAATGCCTTTTGTTTTTACATCACAGCCTTTCCCCCCCTTAACCTCTTCCTCGCACATCATTCAACTCTTCCTTACAACAAAGGAATTGACACAGCAGCTGCGTCAGACAACATCTTCTACATTCTGTTTCTCTAGTCCCCATCTTTTTGCTGAGAGGAGAGGAGTATATTTTCATTTTCATCCCCCAGGATCAAGATTGACCATTAGAATTAATCAGAATTCTACTGTATTTAATGTGCTTGTACATTATTGTAGTCAGTATGTATGCCCTCCTGGTTTTGCTTCTTCCCATGTTTCTTCTCTCTTCATGTGCTTCATAGTCTTCCTTTTTTTGTGTGGTGTTACAGTGCTTTACTTCATTGTTACAACATAGTTTCTTTGGCCACTCTCTTACTTGGTGGACTCTGCTTCTCTTTTTAAATGCTAGCCTCCTTTTGGTCATTTGTAATGATTCATATAATATGCCGTTTTCAGAAACTGTTACACAAAATGAGGTACATCTATATTTCCTAATTTGCAGCCCGAAAACCTGGGTGCAAAATCAAGCTCTAGTCTTTGTGCCTTTGGCAAATGACTTCATCAGATTCCTCATCAGTAAAATGAGGCATTTAAACCACATGGTTTCTCAAATCCCTTCTGAATCCTTATCTTCCCTTTAAAAAAAGCTTTCCATATTTTTCATTTCCTCACCATAGAGTTTTGGGTAAGTGGAGCCAGAATTTTATGCTATAGTAAGGGAAGCCCAGGAAGTCCAAAAGTCACAGTTTTGTGGTACCATTGAGATAAGAGCTTGGGGGTACTTGGGTCACATTGTTCTTCTGTTAGATCATTGTTTCCTAAACATGGTTTTGGGATATTTGAAATACTTCAGTGATCAGTGTGTTATTTTGTTCTAAATTTCTTTGTTCCCCTTTTTGATTTTGATCTGATGGTATGTCATAGTGACTGTCATAAAAAAAGTGAGAATGGTGACTATATGTATGAATGTGAATGTATATGTTTATATAGATGAGGGGGAAAACAGAAGGAGCATGGCCCCTGCCACTCCCCCTTCCCCCTTCCTTTGTATCTTTCCTGGTATGTTCTATCAAGTTTATTATAAAGGTGTCATGAACCCGACTATGTCGTAACACTAGGTTGTAATAACATCAGAATGAAAACAAGGTCAAAAAATACTACTTCATAGTTTCAAGTGATTCAGTACCAAACATAAATTAAAAAATGTTTCATGAAACACAGAAAATTACTATTTTTTTTCTTCACTAACCCCACCTCAGTTTGCTCAGATTCCTTACTGTGGGGAAATTGACTGAAGACTGGATCAAAAAAAACTACTGCTAGGTAAGCTTATTCATATGTACAACGTAAAAGTGCATGTGATCTAGAAATGATTTAAATATTCCTTCTCCTTCAGTATCAATTCATGCACATTTAGCACTTCTTTGGGTTGGATATTTTTGTGTATTTGGGATCCAATTTTAAACTTTCTTATGATGCCATTTTACTTCAACAAAATAGGTTTAAGGCTGTGACATATAACACTGCTAAGTAAACACTGAGCCTGGCTTCATGGAACTTATATGTCATGAGTACTTCAGATATAGAAGACTATACCCTCCCTGGTTTTTTTAAAACAGAAGTTTAAATATCAGCATTATAAATTCATGTTTGAGTCCATAATGTATAATATAGTAGTCCATCAATGAGAATTTGTTAAGCACTTACAAATTTCCGGATACTGATAGGCACTTCCAGATACTGATAGGCACAGAAAATAAATACAAAGGCAAAAATGAAACATCCTTGCCCTCAAGGTGCTTACATTCTATTTGGGGAAACAAAATAAACAAATTAGAAATTTAAACACAATATTTAAGTGAACATTTAATATGTCTTTCAAAAGTCCCTGGATCATTCAAAAATTTGAGTTTTATAGGTGGCTCTGAGGCAGGAATCAGCAGCATAGGGACTTCAGGATTACTACTCCCATTATCTCGGTTTGAAATTGTTGACATTGCTGTCTTAATTAAGTTCTGTTTTCTCTACCACAACAGCCGATTCCCATGGTGGTGTTTTAATTGAATTCACCTAAATATAAATCCTCATAGACCCTTGGGAATTGTTAAAAAGTAATGTCCCTGTGAATTAAGAATGACAGCATTCAGACTAACAGTGATATATCTCCTTCCTTCATCCACCTTCCCTGGCTAATAATCTCATATATGTGTTTTAAGAAATGAAGTAAGTCACATGAATGGGAATTAACCTGAATGAATCCAAGTAATGATACACAAAATTTCATGCTAAGCAGGAAATGTGCAAAATCATGTGAAAAGATTGTAAGAATGATCTGGTTTATTTTTGTAGGTTTTTTGCGGGGGGGGGCATGATTTTTGGGTTTTTATTATAAAGGATGCTGTAGGGAGCAGAATGTGTTCATTTGTTAATATCTGAAAGCATCAAGTTGAAATTGCCATCTTCTGAAGGTTCAGTAATATCTTTAGTACCTGTGCATTTATCCAAATAACCACAAGTATAATGAAGATTTATTATGCAGATTTTTATTCATTATACTTACTGTAGGTTGCCAGGGTCAGAGTTGCTAACCTGTTGATGATGAGATCCATACATAGAGATTGGTCCTCAAAAAATAATCTGTTTACTTCACTGAGTAGTTAAATCCTGAGATATGGTAGCAGACCCTAAAGTCTACTTGCCTATCCTACTAGCACTTCCTCCATCTTATAATGAAGCATTGGTATATAAGACTGGAGTTTCAAGTATGTTTTCATCCCATGAATTTATAAAAAATAGTAAATTTTGTCAGTCCTATGCAGCTCCTTTCTGCTTCTGCAGTACCACTGGCAGAAAATAGAGCAGGGTTTGCTAAGATACATTTAATTTTTAAACTGTCCATAAAATTTAACTTGGCTGTTCTGATTTCTCTGGATGTAAGACCAAGAAATAGGCATACATTCATGGAGCTCTGAATCATGTAAATCCTGACATTTTTGTCATAAGTTAAATCAAAAATAAAAGAAGTGACAACTAAATGGAAGACTGGTCCACAGCTGTTCCTTGGAGAGGCAAAGAGATATTGTCAGAATTGATGATTAAAATGTAAATTTATTAAGAGTAGGAATTGTCTTTTTTAACTCTCCAGCACCCAGCACAGTACTTGGTACATAGTAGGTGCTTAATGAATGGTTCTTGATTGATTTTACTCTATATTTGAAAATAAAAATGTTTTATGGGACATTTGACTTCTCATAATTGCAGTATTCAAGTTAAGTATTTGCAAAAAGCTTATAAAAGTAATTGCAACTTCTATACCAGTATCGGTTGTAGAGGAAGAAAAGGTAAAAATATTCTAAGACCTTCCAATTTGAATCAATATTAATTCTGATGAATTGTGAAAGAAATATATTTGAAAGTATGATTCAAGAAGTAGGAATTACATTTCAATAAGGTGAGAGAGGCCAAAGCCTTGTAGACTACAAAATCCTCATGCCTTTACAATCATGAATATTTTACTTGAGGAAAAAAGTCAAACATTCGAGATGGTGAGTGCAGAGTAATGTCCCCAAAATGAAATTGATCATATAGCAAAAGTCTTGTTATTGATGTGGAAATCATCTCAATTTTCTGTGTACAGTCAGATCTGACTTCTGAGAGCAAAGATCAGAGAGTAAAAAGCTATAAGACAAAGAACGGAAAGGAAAAAATGTGCAATTGAGACAGTTCAATCCTGAACTATTTAAATAAGTAATAATGAAAGCTGCATAATATGCGGCAGAAATCAAATTATATCAACACATTTTATACAGTTTAACTGACATAAATCAATTGTGGCAACATGGAGATTTTAAAAAGCCTAAAAATATCTTGATCAACAAACCTGACGTGTTTGCCTAGCACAAAGTTGGTGCGCAAAGACAATACAGATTTAGGAAATAAGCTCAGTTGCAAGATCTTACGAAGAAAGGTGATAAATGATGATTAGTGTCACTTCAAAATCAGAATCAGTATAAAATCAACTTGAAGAAAACTTGGTAAGAAATCATCCTGAGGACATTTAAGGATAAAAATGTAAGAATGACGACATGAAAAATGTGGAAGAAATGTGCAGAACTGTTCATGACTTTTAAACAGCAAGGTCCATCAAACTGTTACAATTGGACCCAACTTCAGAGTCAATGGATATGCTTATACGGAAGATAGAAATATCATGTAAGGCAGGAAAATCAGCTAGATTGGACCAAGTGTACACAGAAGAGATGTATGTTGAAAGCAATGAAGGATTAATTAATAATGTATCTGAGGGAAGAGAAATTCCTAAGAGTGGTAAAGAAATTTCAGACCTCATTGCTAAAAAGAAAGAAGGGGGGAAAAGTCCCAGAACAACAGGAAAAATCAAGTGAAGGAATGATGCCGTTATGTAACTTCAATACAATGACTAATCAACTCCAGAGGACCAGTGATGAAACATGCTCCTGACAGAGGATTGATTGGCTCAGAGTGCAACATGAGACCCATTTTTTGGTCATTGCAAATGCATGGATTTATTTTGCTTGACTATGATTATTCTTTAAAAAAATGAATATTGACAAAATCATAACATACAGTTGGATGGACAACTTTTAGTGTTTGTCAATCACCACATGCATCTGGAACAAATTGTACAAATGGACAAGAAGTTAGACTCAGAATTGGACAGGGGAAGAGTGGGCTGGGTTACCTTTCAGAAAATTGCAGAGCTCTTTTAAAGACCCCAAGCTTCCTTTGAAGACAAAAGGCTCCTATTTTTAAAACCAGTACTCCACGACTATATAACTGTAAGACATAAAACATGAACTAAAAATGAATATCACACAGGACAATGGAGAAGCATATGATGAGTGAGCAGGCTACAATATGTAACCAATAAGTCATTTAGGAGAACAGAAGTAAATAATAGATTGGGAAGCAATGTGGTAAATGGAAAAAGTGCTGACTGTGGAATCAGACAACTTGGCTTCAGATCTTACCTCTGATGTATGACATTGGGCAAGTTACTTAATCTTGCCTCAGTGCCCTTGTCAATAAAATGAGACAGTTGAACTATCCAACTTTTGAGGGCCTCTTAGGGCTCTGTAAGGGCTTCTTCCAGCAGTAGATAAGATCCTGTTATAGTCCTTTGTTATCAGTGAAATGTAGGATAGGAAAAGAAGATGAACTAATTACACAGCAAGTGCAAGAGGATGACCGTGACAGTGCACTAGTGTCTTCAGTGTCAGGCTATCTTAACATGGTATTTTGCTCATATTAAGTGCTAAATAAATCTTTTTTTCATTCATTCACTCATTCTTGCTTTCTCTTGTGAAGAAGCAAGGAAATCCTCTAGCCTTTTTGATGTGGCAAATTTATGAGAGGACATGAACATGAAGTACACAAGGTAGCCTGGCATGGATAACTGCCATCTCTGCATCATTTAAAAGAATATCCAAATTGATAGATTACAGATTCATTTGAAAATTTTAGTGAATTTAATATATTTGATTTAATTTGATAAGCTATAGTTGATTCATTCCAAAATATTTTCCAAAGATCTCTATATAATTTTTTTTTTGCAAATTGAATCCATTTTCTATGAATTATATGAGAAGTTTAGAAATAATCTATCTTTATGAACCATCTTTAATTTGACCCTGGTGCCTAATAATTTACCTTTAAGTTTCTCAGCTTTCCTGTATAATGGCTGATGGTCTGTCTGTAAATGAACAAAAGTGCTATTACAACAAAGTTCCCAAACTGTTGATTAAAAAGCCAAATCTAGTAGCTACCATCACACCCTGTCTCTGTCTCATCAATCTTTAAAATAGTAGAGGGTAATTACAAGAGTAATGCTCCTTGGCAATTTTCAGGCTTCAGGTGATGGTCGTATTTAATTGTTGCTTCCCAGAAGCACTTGAGGACCACCCTGAAGATGAATTCACCGCGTAGAGGACTCTGTAGTGAGTTGTTTCTTTAGAGGTTGTATTCTTCAGTATTATAAATTTATTTGTCTTATGATAATTGTATTGTCTTATGATAAAGGCACTAATTACACTAAGTGTGGTAGTACTTTTCAGGACCAGGTATGACTTGGAAGCAAATAATCCCCAAAAGAAATGGAATTATGTTTTATTTGCAAGTTGTGTTTGATCATCTATCCAAAAAAGTACTATCCATAGGATAGTACTTTTGGTGTGGTAGCAGTTTCAAAAATGCTCCTGGAGTCAGTGTGAAACAAGATCCATTTCTGGATAGTCAACATACAGACAAGTACAGTTCCTGCTTTACATCTTATTTAAAGCTGGAGCAACTTTTAGTTCAGCTAAGAGTTAAAAATAGTTGTATTTTTTTTAACTCCAACACAGCAGAAGAGTTGTTAAAAATTGAAGCCTAGACAATGACATTTAGTCATTTGATCTATTGGTGTAGTAAAATGCAAAAATGTCTTCATGCTATCTCTGAGAGTCCTAGCCAGAGCATATGGCAAACAAGGAAGGGGTTGGTATTTTGGGTGTAGTAAGTCTGGGGAGATCACACTATTTTATCTTTGACTCACGCTATTAATATATCTCGTCTGCCATATAACTATCTCATTCCTACTTTGACATTTTTATTTGGTACCAGCATCAAAAGTTTGGTGCCAGCAGCTTCTTGTCTAAAAGAGGGTGCAGGTGGTACTTCATTCCCAAATTCACCTTTGACCTCATACTCATCACTTCAGCCATGCCAAGAAAATGTTGAGTATTGGTTGAGCTGTTCTCTACAGATGAGTCTTTGCCCAGCCCAATTCAGCTTAAGATCCCATGTCGTATGATAACGGAATACGACCCATATTATCTGAGTGGTGAAGCAGAGAGAAAAGATAGGGCTGAGCGTTCTTGCAAATTGATCTGGAAATAGTTAACTACCCCTGAAGTTTCCAATTATAAAGAGCAGCTTGGTAGGAAGTATTACCAAAACATCGATAAATTGATGCTATTGGTCTGGGATGTTAGAAAAACTCCATTCATATTAACGGCTTAAAATAGCTAAGGTGTTATATCAACTTTGGGGGTGGGGTGGAATAAGGGAGGGGGAGGAGAGGGGTGATAGAAAGGAAGAGAATTTGGAGCTCAAAGTTTAAAAATGAATGTTAAAAACTGTTTTTGCATGTAACTGGGGAAAAGTAATATACTAGATAATTTTTTTAAAACATTAAAAAATAATAAAATAACTAAGGTGTATCAATAAACATGGTGTGTGGATATGTGGGTGTGTGTATTCCTCAATAGACAGTCAATGAATTAAATGTAATTGTTTCTATTTGCTTAATGTAATAAAATGTAACTTTGATAGCTTATTCATATTGTTTTTGTGGGAAAAATTTATTCTTAAAATTCATTTTAATGTGACTTCTGCCCCACCCCCTCCCCATCTGCTTAAGCATATTGTCAGTAATGTCAATAAAGAGTGAGTCCATCAACATTTTGGGGAGAGGGCAGCCACTACATTTGCTTGTGTTTTGTGTGTAGCTGTGCTTATGCAGTGTTTTCCACATTGTGGCTGTTATAGGATCATAGATTTAGAATTAAAAGAGAACTTAGAGGTCATATCTAGTTCAACCCTCTCTTACTTTATGGATGAAGAAATTGATTCCTAAGGCATGAAGGATTTTCTCAAGGTTATACAGATAGAAAAGTGACAAAATTAGATTTTGAACTCAGGTCCTTCAACTCTGTAGCTGGCATTCTTTTTCCTGTACCCTATTTTAGGTCAAACTTGGAATTCTGATTAACCGTGAAATGAAAATTTATGGCATGCTAAAAATTATTAGGGTTACTGTCCAATATTTAGATTGTTAGTCAAATTCTTAAAAATACAAATAAAAGATTAGAGATCATGTTAACCTAATGTCTGCATTAACTTGTCAGGTTCTTTTGAAACTAGGCTTCTAATGATTTACATTTTTAGGAAGTGGTATTAAAATTTTTTTTTACACATTCTGAGCACAGAAATTAAGATGAAGATAATTCCAATCTTCAACTAGGTCAATCACATCAGGTTAAGACTTAGAGCATTCTTGAAGATCATCCAGTCCAATCTTTTAATCTCACAGGTGAGAAAACAGGCCCACAGCAGTAAAATGACTTAAACTCAGTCAGCAACAAAGCGCATTTAGGGTTAGAATTGAGCACATTTCCCACCCTCTTGCCCGCCTGATAACATTTATCTTTTTCATTAATGTTAACAAGGATTTGTTCATTCAACAAATATTTACTCGGCACCTACTGCAAAAGTTGTAAGGTGCTACACTGTGTGGTATAGTAGGGACCAAGGAAGATAACAATAACATAATCCCTGACCTCTTGTAAATCTCTGCGTCGTTCAATTGCAATTGCTACAAACCAGGAAGAACCCTATAGATCAAGAAACAAAAAGGAATTAAGTGACAGCAAAGCTTAGACGAATAGGTGTTATGTAAATCAGATTCAGAAATAGCTTCATTTTGTTCCAAATCCATCTTTTCTGGGAGACAGAATGGGCTTTAAAGAAACATCTTAACTTGAAGTAGCAGAGGAAAAAGAATCCTGCTTATTACAATGTGAAATGGATTTCTAAATCTGTGCCATGAATTTCAAGACTATTGCTTTAAATTTGATAAACCCCACTTATAGATTATATGAGAAAAGGTTTTTAGGAATATACCAAATACAGGGAGAAAAACATTTAAAGTATTAAAAATGATCAAAATTGCTATCCCTCACTCTAAAAAGTTGACAGTTCCCAAAATACTGTGGAGTAATTCCCTATCTGTATGGGGCCATAGGAATTTAGATAACTGAACCTTAGAAGAGCAAATTCTCTGCCACCACCAACCCCAACAATGAAAAATATGTATATCTAATCTTCCCAGGGAGAGTGAGTGTGTAATGCAATATTTTTCTTTGAACTTTTCTTGCGTGTGTGAGCATAGGAGTCAATGAAAGTAGAAAGCAAACTTTTCACTTAGAAGATTTACCATTCAGCTGTCCTGCACTTCAGCGCTGATCTCCCCAAATCCCTCATTCTGTGCAAGAAGTAACATTCCAAATGATTTACAAAACAGGTTAGAAAAGACAACTTTTCTATATTAGATGAATCTTGCTCTGCTAAAATAGTCTCGCACAACATGGGAAGGCTGCAAATGGTGATGACCTTCTACTAGTTTTTATGGCATGGGGTTTTCTCCATCTCCATAGATGTTTTTCAATAACAACTATACCTGAAGTCAGGGGTTCCCCACGTTGTTCATTTCCCCATTGAGTCTCACGTGATGAACCCTTGCTTAATTGCCCTTTAAACCATTTTATTGCTTTACTGGGGCCTATAAAAAGTGCATTCCAAATATGACAAGCCCTGAAAGGCCAAAGAGAGAGTTATCCCTCGAGCTGTAATCAAGAAATCTGTAGCTGCTCCCACTGGGGCCCAGACCTTCCTGAGATTTGAAGAAGGAGCCAAGTGGGAGAGCCAAGACAACATGGGGAGATACACAGGGAGAAGCTGTCGCCTGGTTCTCATGTGTGTGGTGAGCCTGCTTCTCTTTGTGATGGAACTTGTCATAGCGTACATCGGCAACTCCCTCTCCTTAGCCTCCGATGCCTTTGCTGTCCTCTCTCATGTCATATCCATGATCATAGGATTACTTGGGGTCCGGGTCAGCACAGTCAGACAGAGCAAGAAGAACAGCTATGGCTTTTCCCGTGCAGATGTGCTGGGAGCATTTGGCAACACCGTCTTTGCTGTGGCCCTGATGTTTAGCATCCTGGTTGAAGCAATCAAGAGGTATGTCAACCCACAGAAGACGGAACAAGCCTTACTGGTTCTTATTGCTGGAATTGTTGGGCTCTTCTTCAACGTGCTCAACTATATTGTCTTTCTAGACTGTTGTTACTGCGCTGCCCGCAGGGCCCAGGGAGACATTGAAACAGGTAAATAGCTCAAGGGTGGCAACTCTTCATTCTGTTGCTATGTGTCTGACTGAGTTCCTACCCAGATTCTTACTGTCATCCTCTCTGGAAAATTATACCCTATGGATGTTAGGCTTTTTTTTTAATTTAAAAAAATTAAGAAAAGTCTTATCTGGGAAAAATTTTCATTCTCAACTTCTTAGGGAATGGAATAAGAGCAGGCTATTTCCATAGGATCAAGGAATGGGTTCCCAGAGAGGTTGTGACTTACCCAAGGTCATACAGGCTAAATCAGGGACAGAATTCCAACTCAAATCCTATTAACTCCAAACCTGGGTGCTTTCCACTATGTAGTCAGTACATGTTAGGCTCTTCTTTGATGCTTAAGATCATAGAATTTAGAACTGGAAGGGATCCCAATTGTCATCTTCAGACAAAAACCTCCCTTCATACTTTTCAGATGAAAAACAAGAGCTTTGGACAGGTAGCTGGGAATGGAAGGAAAACCTCAGAAGCTGTGTCAGCCATTTGAAAAAAGAAAGATGATCATAGATCAAAGAGCTTTCTTTTAAAAAAAATCATTGCTTAACTAAATGTGAAATGGCAATAGTTGAATTTTAGAGAGTAACAATTTCTGGAAGTTGGGTTAAAAAATATGAGACCAAAGGAAAAAGAAAGCAAGAGAAGGGGAGAGAGAGAGAAAGAAAGAAAGAAGGAAGGAAGGAAGAAAAAGAAAGCACCCCTTGACCTCCTCCAAACACTTGGAATCAAGTGGGAAAACATTAAGATTGACAGATGCCTAAGAATATTTTGTACAAAGGAAGAGGAAAAATAAAGAGGACTCATTTTGTAGGCCCTCTGTTTTTGAGCAGAAAATTTCACAGCTATTTGAATGTATTTCCATCATCCCGGATCTGTTCCATTCAAAGAAAACAAAAAGGTTATTTGTGTGTGTATTTTCTGAAAAAGACTCAAGGAGGAGTGTCCTACCTACCTCATTCATTAGATCATCTGTAAAAAAAAGAAGATTGCACTAAACCTTGGGACAAAGCAACAGATATAAAATTCTCTTCATACTGAACAGTTTATCTTATTTTTATTGCCACGGGAGGTTTTATTTCACAACTATTTGCAGAAGAGAAAATTTCACAAAACATCTACCAATAGCAGCCTTTGAGTAACATGGTGATCCAGTTTAGGTTCTTTCTAAAGTATTTATCTGGATGTTGAAAACTGTAAGTTTGTTTTCTTCTCACTCCACACTGTTTAGACCTCTCTCATTTGTTGGGCTCTTGCATTACTAAGACTGATATAGTCAATATATTGGACCTGAGGACTTGAGAATGGGTACGGATGCTGATAGATCATGTAAAAATATAGGGGGCTAGTGTCTTAGCCATTCTCTATCAGTTTGTCTACTGGTAAACTGTATTCTCTTACAGAGCACTAGGCCTTGCAAATCAGTCAATATGCATTTGTTAAATGCTTTCTATGTGCTAGGCTCTATGCTAAGCTTTACAAAAAAAGACAAAACTAATCCCTGACTTAAAGAAGCTCAAATTCTAATGAGGAAGGCAGCATGCAAACATACAAGTACATGGAGGATAGACTGGAGTTAGTCTAAAAGAGAACCTCTGTTTTTACTATGTATCCTGTCCTTAAATTGTGTATGTTCTAAAGCATACTGACAGTATACCTCTTTTTAGTGGTATTTGGCATAGAATGTAGAATTGTAAAACGGCGAGAAAAAAAGGACATTAAAAGGACCTGTTGGATTGGAATAAAGGAAGAGAATATATTAACCGCAGTCTAGAATTTCCTTGAGAGAACTTTACAATCACAAATGCTAGCTAAGAGTTAGAATGAAGTACATTCTTACCCCAAAAGGAAAGCATGATTAAGTTAGATTGTACTCTTTAAGAGCAGAAATTGTCTCTTGTGTGTCTCTGTTATCCCTCAAGAGCTTAACACAATGCCTGTTATTTACATAATAGGTACTCAATAAATTTTTAAGTAAATCAATACGTTAATAAATTGGAGTGGTGGCTATGACTTTTTTGAAGAATATCCACTGATTAACTGAAGACTTTATATCTGATTACGTAGGCCATTATGTGAAAATATAACATGATATGTTGTCCTATGGTAGAATTAAAGCAAGGCAAGAATAGTTGGCCAAGACACATAAGCAGAATCAATGACAGAAGTGTCTGTAGGATCCTAATGAACCCATTCCAATTTATCTCAGCTGTTTTACATTGGTTCTAATTTTATCTTTTTCTTAAAATATTAACATCTATGTACCTATAAATAACAAAAGAAAGTTATCAAAGTCCTCATGCTGGAGAAGGTAAAGCATACATGGACAAATATGGAAAATAACATGACGATTCTTAGACACCTGTGACCCATTTATTAGAAAAGGCCAAAATATTGGACTTGTTTTATCAAAGTGCTCATTTTTGAAGGCATGTTTTTCCATTTTTATTCCCATGTTAAGATAACAGTAAAAGACACAAGGCCCATTTTTTATTCTTGCCTTTGACCTGCTCATGCTGAGCAAACCATATGCGTCCCCCTGGCCTTGGTTCTCCTGGAGCAGCCTAGGGTATAAGACAAAAGAAAATATTATTCATCTTTCTTTGATCCGTCCCATGCTAAGTTACTCTTTTTGTCAAAACAATTAAGGATTGTGGTGATAGGAACAATTGATTTAGAGGTCTAGTTTCCATATTTCATGTTCTCTTTTTATATTCTGAACCACATTGGTATTGGTTTTATTAAGCTAAATGCTTTGTATAGGAATAATCCAATGTCTGATGTAAACTCTTCATAAGTATAGCAATTTTTTCTAGAAGTGGGTAGGGTTATTTTTATTAAAAACACATCTAAATTCTTGTTATTCTTCTCTCTAGTCTCATGTTTGTGATGTTTTTACTTATTTATTTTAATGTCAATCTTCTCCCCTCCCCTGTCTCCACAAAATGTTTCAAGTGAAGAGTAAATATCTAGACCTAATGAATCTCTTAAACTGACAGATTCCCCCACTTCACTTTTCTCATAAAGAAATAAAATATATTCTGTTCTTGATATCAGTATTGATTAGTATCCACTGTTAGACATGATTTTTTAAAACAAAGACCTCACACCCCAGACTGAGGAAGAATTTCTACATTGCTAGAACCCTACTGTGGTACACTGGCTTTTATTGGTACTGTTTGTTTTGACACAGCAGACACATCCCAACAAACACATAGGCACAACCACTTCTCCACCACAGCCACCATGATTACATTATCCCAAAATGGTTAAAGCAAAATTGACATAAAGAATGATTACAATTGGTAGCATATATTTCTTGCCACTTTTGTAGTTTATGGCTTACAACATAAAGTTGGGTTGTGTGTTTTGACTTTAATATGTTGATGCCAATTATTATTCATTATATTTTACATTTTTGGCACAGTATTTAAAAAAAATAATTGATGGCATCTTTTGGGCTAGTATTCCACATCATGTAGAGTCCTCTGGATTTTTTTTTATATTTAAAAATAAAAATTTTGCTTAGCAGATCTGCCAGTTGTTCTCACTCTATATTTTCATTCTTCGTTGCATGTGGCTCTTCCTCATTCTACTATACACATCTGGCAAAGGGAAGTGAGTTAATTAATTTGGATGGCTGTGATGAGAGAAAAATCAAGAAGTTATTAGGCTCACCAAGGTTTCAAAAAAGGTGAGAACAAAGATATTACACATTCTATTCAGACATTAGATATCCCTGAGGAAGTGAAAGCAGGGAAATTGAGCAGCCAGAGCCAGGCAACATGAAAATGAGTCGATGAGAGAGGCTAGGGGGTTTGGATGATACCCAGCTGACATAGACCTGAATATCTAGCTTTAATCAAAGAAAAGAGGGAAATGAATGAATTTTAAATGGCTCTACTAGGTTTCATTACAGTTTGGACAAAAGTGAAAGGTAGAGTTAAAAAAGAAAAAAGGAATGGGAGTGGGAGGGGTAAGCAGAATACACAACAGGTTCAAAGTTCAAGAGCAGAGGCAGTGAACACTGTCCTCTAGGAAAGGTCTTATCACCTACAACCTCCCGATTTCTGGGACCACCACACAATTTATTGACTGCTTCAGTTGTCTAGTTTTCATTAAGCTGGATTTATTTGGTTTTCAATGTTTGCCCCTTTCTAACTTTTCTGGATTTGCTTCTTTTTACTTGACCTATGTGCTTCCTTAATTTGAGGTTGGGCAGATACCCTAATTCATATTGGCTTTTCTTTTCAACTTGAGGCAATTTTCTGTAGTCTTTGACTGCTAACCTTCCCTTTATGAGTAAGTCTTTTTGCCCTGTATAGCAGTGTGACTAAGGAGAGCAGACTCACAGAACTGGCTTATTCCGTAAATGGACTTTGAAATGTACTTCCAATGGAAAAGGTCCTTTCTTTTAACCTTTTTGGAGTTTTACATTTTTAAAAACTAATTTCCTTTTGTTCCCATTTTTTTTCAAATATTTACCCTCCCACCTATGGGGAAAGTACTTCCACAGACCTGGCCAGGCTGTCAGATGTAGTGACAGAAGAATGATCTGTAATCTCAGCAGTGCATTTTTTTAAACCCTCTTGACTTTTTATTTTGGCAAACTCTGTTTGTGATATTTATCATGCAAAATCAGAGAATTTCAGGACTGGAAAGGACGTCAGAGGTCATCTGGTCAGATGACCAAATTTAGACAAAAATACTGTAGTGATCATCCAGTCAGCTTGAAAATCTCCATTGAAAGGGAACACACCACCATTTAAATACAGCCCATTCCACTTTTGGAAAACTAATTATTAGTTAGGGCATCTAGGTGGTTCAATAGATAGTGCACTGACTTGGAGTCAGGAAGACTGAGCTCAAATCCAGCCTCTGTTACTAGCTGTATGACCCTGGGCGAGTCACTTAACCTCTGTTTGCCTTAATTCACTAGACAAGGAAATGGTGAACCACTCCACTATCTTTGCCCAAAAAACCCTATACAGGATCCCAAAGAGTCAGACACCCCTCAACAACAACAACAATTGATAAGAAAGCTAAGTTGACTTCATTGAGACTTCCATGTGCTACTCTGGGTTCTGGCCTCCAGGGTCAGTAGGATCAAATACAAAATGATGCCTGTTTTTTAAAAGATTCCTTCTTGGGATATATAAGGATGTTTTGTTGTTTTTGTTAAGTCATTTCTCAGTCTTGTCCTACTCTCCATGACCACATTTGGGGTTTTCTTGGCAGTGATACTGGAGTGGTTTGCCATTTTCTTCTTCATCTCATTTTAAAGAAAAAGAACTGAGGCAGAGTTGAGTGACTTGCCCACAGTCACACAGTAAGTGTCTGAGGCCAGATCTGAGCTCAGGAAGATTGGTCTTTTTGACTCCAAGACCAGAACTCACATCCAATGGACGACCTTGCAGGCCCATAGAATGTTTTGGACACTGACTAAAATGGGTAGCTTTCTTTTTGGGTTTATTTCCTATAGAAAATTTTATTGAAAGTTAAGATAGAAAAAGTTCAGAAAGCTGAAGGTAAATCTTTTTTGGATAAAAAAAGAAGAGTAAATGGAAACTAACTTGTAGCCTCTGACTGTTCAACAACGCAATTTAACACATTTATTAAAGGGCTGCTACTTATTCATAAAGCATTCTGGTAGGCACTGGGTTAGACACAAAGACAATGAAACTGCCTCTAAAATTTTGATTGTTTCTTCTTTTTGTTGATTTTGGGTGGTTTTATTTTTTTTT
>CM053770.1:584494467-584510936 GCA_028658325.1 Potorous gilbertii | reverse complement strand
ACATGACTTGCACCTGACTTTGTTTTTGAGTAAGGGAGGGCTGTGCAGGTCACCAGCCTTACTTTTCCTCCAGTGCCATCTGAATCCAGATATTCGTCCGGATGCCTAGAGATGACCCAGGATGAGGCAATTGGGGTTAAGTGACTTGCCCAAGGTCACGCAGCTAGTGAGTGTCAAGTGTCTGAGGTGAGATTTGAACTCAGGTCCTCCTGACTCCTATACTGGTGCTCTATCCGCTGCACCACCTAGCTGCCCTCTGGTTGATGTACAGGAACCAAAGAAAGATGAAACATGACATTGGCCTTCAGGGAGATTACTGTTTAGAGGAGGAGGTAAACCATGTACACAAATAAATATAAAATGAGAGAATGTGAGTCTTCCTGATTTCAGGTCTGACACTGTATCAGTTGTGCCACCAAGCTGCCCTCAGCTTCCCTCATTTTAGAGAAGAATAAACTTAGAGATGAAATGACTGGAACAAGGGCACAGAGCTAGAAAGCATGTGCGTTAGGATTTGAACACAGGTCTTCCTGAATCCAACTCCAGTGGTCCATCCATTATATCACATTGACTCTCAAAAAGTTGTCTTGGCCAGGAATTGAACCCAGGCCACCTGCTTAGAAAGTGCTTATGATTGTCACTCCACCACTAACTTGGATACTATGACAAGGTATGAACTGTAGCAGTCTGAATAGTGAACTATCAGTATCGTATAGAAGGTCAGAGAAAAGTAAATGATGGGCATAACCATTGACAGTGAATGACAAAGGACTTGCAAAATGGAATAGGAGTAAAAGATGTTATCCAGACAGCATATGATAGGAAGAGAAGGCCTTGTCACATGATGAGGGGGAGACACGACAGGTGGAGAGTCAGAGTGCTCCCCTGGTACCTGTAGGATGTTAGGAAAGTGAAGAAAGTCTCCAGCACCTGGACAAGAGTTACATAGAATGGACAAGCATGCATGAGTTTTTATCCTCTTCTCTGGAGGGCACATCCAAATGGATGGAAAATATTTGAGAATTTAAATATGTGTGTGTGTGTTGCTATTGCTCTTCTCTCTGGTGTTCCTATTTCATTTTTATTTTCCTCCTGCATGAGGATACAGGTACCCTTTAGTCCTTTCTTTCTGACATCTTAGATCAATTTCAACCCAGTAATGGTTTACATGAAAAAGCTCTATGGGTTCTAGTGGACTACAACCTCAGCATGACTAGTAGTGTGACAATAGCAACCAAACAAGCTAATGCAAGCTCAGACACTGACAAGAAAAGTACAGATTTAAGAAAAAGGAGGTGATAGTCTATTCTGCTACTCATGGTTTTGCTCACACTGCGTATTGTGTCCAGTATTCTGTCCAGTCCAGGAGTTTATTTTAGGAAGACTTTGATAAACCTTACTCCAACATTTCCTCAGGGCTTAGAGAGGAGTCCAAGGTTCTCAAAGATCAACACCAGCAGAGGGCAACCTCTAAAGATTCTTCCATGATGAAAAGGCTTGGTATGGGTATGGCAGTGGACTATTTAGGAAGCAGCCTAATAAAAATCAAGCTTCATTTGCTGCTAACAAAAGTCTTTCCACATCTAAAATATTTCTGTGCCCTCGTAACTGGCTTATTCAAATCAATACTTGATATAACAGTAGTATGAAAAGAAGGATTAAGGATGAGTCTGCCTGCTTCAAGTCTCTCCCCACTCTAATCCATCCTCCACTCAGTCACTTCAGTGACTTTTCCGAAAGTACCGATCAGAATATATCACACCCCCCCCCCCTCCTGTAGCTCTTTTCTGCCTCCCAGATCAAATACAAAATCTCTGATTGGTGTTGAAAACCCTTCATAATCTAGCCCCATCCTACATTTCCAGTCTTCTTATGCCTTAATCCTTGCCACACATTCTTCAATCCAATGACACTGGCCTCTGTGTTATTGCAAGAAAAAGACACTCCATCTCTCAATTCCCAGCATTTCCTTTGGCTGTCTACCATACCTGGGATGCTGTCCCTCCTCATCTTCATCTACTGGCTTCCTTTAAGTTCCATCTAAAATCCCAATTTCTGTAGGAAGCCTTTCTCAACTCTTCTTAGTTCTAGTTCCTTCCCTCTCTTATTTATTGTGTTTCTTGTTTCCCCTACTAGAGTGGGAACTCCTTGAGGGCAAAGATTATCTTTTCCCTCATTTTCTCCAGCCCTTAGGAGTGCCCGGCACATAGCAGGCATTTAATAAATTTAATAAATATTTATTGACTGACTCAAAACAGTCACCTCATTACATTTACTCAAGAAAACAGGTAATGAGTTACAGAAATAGTATATTTACACATACATAAACACACAAATAGTAATTTAAATGGAAAGATCTTTTCATTAATTAATAGGCCCATATGATCTGCTTAAATCTCTTGGAAGCCTAAGTCACATGTGGTAGGAGGAGCTTGCTGAACAGGTGGAACAGAAAGGGTGGAATGGAACTGGGAGAAAGTGAGTAAGGTCAGGTCAGAGGAGATAGAACGCAGGTCATCAGGCCTGTTGACACAGCATGACAGTTGATAGTGAGAAGGTGCCAACAGAGGAGGGGGAGGTGTGGAAATGGCTTTGCCCCCTGCTGGAAACATGTTTACAAACTTCTTGGTCACCGTAACAGGCTTAGCTTCCTGGTTCTGGGATTTCACTGTCTGGTGTTAAAATAAATGTTTTTCCTCTGCCTTCTATATGGAGAGTCTTTTATACTTTGAGATTGAGAACTCCACTGGCATATTCATAGTCATCATCAGTACTATGAATGTTGCCTTGGGGATACATTTGATATCACGAATAGGATTGCAAAGTATAAAATCTCTATTTGGAGGCTAAAAGGATTTAGAAGAAGACATTAATATTCAAGAATGGGAAGATTTACCATATTCTTCACTAGCAAGGGAATGGACTAAAAGCACTGGACCCTGTGAAAACTGGGAAGCAAGGTTACAAGAAGGGGGAACTTGGAGATTTGGAAAGGTGCTTCTAAGGAATACCAATAAGACCAGGGAAGGAGCTGGCAGGGATAAGTAGTAGTGGCTGGATTTTATTAATGGGTTACTGTATTATATGTAGAAACAGAGATGAGCTACTTAAGGAAAAAAATCGAATGGAAAAAGACAGCTACTTTGGTTGGGAATTCTCATCCTTTAGACTCTCCTTTACAAAAGGAGTCTGGGGAGGGGGGAGGTCTCAGGTGGAAGGAAAAGTTGTTCATTTAGCTCAAAAGAAGCTGAAGATTGACAAAAGAAATGCACATCTGAATTTTCTACAGAACCAGCCTAGTTGCCACAGTGACTAAGGAAGTGAAATAATTTTAGAGGGAGAAGTTTCTCAGTCAGAAGCACACCCAGTAATGAGGCAGAAAGAGGAGAAGCAAGGAAGGTAACTCAGGGTTTAAGGAAATAATTGAGAATTTTACTTAGCAGGAAGTCACAGAAATTTTGAGTCGCTTCACCCAAAGGATGGGAGAAATGTTAATATCTTGGATGGTGAGAATCAGTGATGATGGAGCTGGAGGAATACCTATAGATCCCATGAACTGTCTGAAATTTATTGGTATTGGAATCCTTTTGTACAGTAAACTTTTAGAAATTACAATATGCAAGGAAGTAACAATACAACTAGTCTGTTAGCTTTGACTGCAGAAGGCTGCAGTAGACAATATCCAACTGATTCTATGTGGCCTAATGGAGACAGACCCTGGTATTCACTGAGGGACTGTATAAGAAAGTTAAAGGAGGAGGTAATAAAGACTGCCATAATGACAGGAAATGCAGATGCATACTATGATGCTGTCTTTGCAGTTACCATAGGAATATAATAGTGAAGATGGCTCCTCTACATACAAGCACTTGATTTTGACTCTAATAATTGGGGGAATAAGGTACCCTCTTTCAGAGGTTTTGGACAATATTTCACAGTTAGGTGACAGGAGACTGGGGAAAATAGCCAGTGGATTCAAAATCAGAATAAATTGACAAGGAAAGAATTGTTTACTGCTCTATTGAGATCAGGAGTAGATTTTAGAAGCATAGATGGTATTCCAACTAATGAACATAGTTGTCTCTTAAGTTATCTTAGCAACCATAGATTAGGACCAATTGGTGAATGGGGATCATAGAGTTTGGGCCCCCAGCAAGTCTCCTGCAAAGACCATCATTTGAATTACTTTATTCCCTAAACCTATCAGTCTTCTAGAACTTACTCATATCGACATGAAGCAGCTTACCTGAACAGTATATGAAAAAATATGATTTGGTGAAATTATATTTCCACTATGAGCCCAATGTGTTGGAATGCTCCAAGCCTGGAAGATATATCCGATGACAAAATGCATGCCAAGTGCTTTTCAATTCTTCAAGCACTTTGTAAGCCAGACCAAGGCAGTAGGTATATGGAACAAGGGACTGAAGTAAAACCTGAGTATAAACTCCACCTGGGTTTTTTTGTTAATGCCTTTCTTGAATCCTTTTTATTACTTGAGAGACTAAAGGATCTGGGATGCGAAAAACCACAGGACCCCAAATCCAGATGTATCATGGCAATCTTTTTTTAAAGGAAGCACCTAAAAATTATTCTGAAGGCATATGTTCCCCATACAAAACACCGGGAAGAACTCTGGTCCTGGAGTCAGAGACCTGAATTTAAATCTTGCCTCAAAACCTACTAGCTGTGCAACCTCAGTAAGTCACTGAATCTTCCTCAACCTCATTTTCACCATGTGTAAAAATTGAGATAATTATCATCCCCTACTTCAAAGGGTTGTTGTGAGGATCAAGTATTTTGCAAACCGTCAAGCACTATCTTCTACTACTACTACTACCACCACTACTACTACTACTGCTGCTACTACTACAACTACTACTGCTACTGCTGCTACTACTACAACTACTACTACTATTGCTACCGCTACAGAATTAAGCAGTTACAAAGCATTTCAAACTTAAGTCAGTTGTCTAAAACAATTGACTACAATTCAGCTTCAAAATACATTCAAAAACAAATTAAATGTCGGTGGGATAACATCTTACATTATGTGCTATATAAAAGTTCAGTTCCAAGAGATTTAATTCCTCTGGGAGGAAAAAATTGCCACTCTGATCTAGGACTCTAGTAATTGAGAAACAAACACATACTCCTCTCTTAATGTAAGGAAATCTTACAAAGGTTTCTCTCTCTTCTGATAATGAATGGGAAGTGATCTGCTGCTGCTCGGTGACACTGTGGATGGAACAGCGGGTCTGGAGTCAGGAAGACCTAGGTTCACATCGGGACATTTAGAAGCTGTGTGACTCTGGCTAGAGGCAAGTCACTGTCTGACATGTGGTTCCACAAATGTTCGCTATGGTCTTTATTATTGCTGTTTGTCCTTCATTCTCAAAGAGCCCAGGACATCGAGAGGATGACCTGACTTGCAGTTGACTTTGATTTGAGTGAGGGAGGGCTGTGCAAGGTCACCAACCTCACTTTCCTCTCCTGAGCCGTCTGGTCCAGTGGCCTGATATTCATCAGGACAACGGGAGATGGCTCAGGATGCAATGGGAGACCCTGACCTTTTAGGCTGGGTCTTTTCATGTACTCAGTTAGGGGGAGGTAACACCCATTGCATGGATAGACCTATTTAAGAAATAATCAAGGAACCACCCTTTTAATGAGCAAAAGAAAAATAACTAAATCAAATTGAGAGGGAAATAGAAATTGTTACTATTGATAGTCACTCTAAGTCATCCATTAAGTGAAAATTAGGTAAGGACTAGTGTGAATCGCTAAAAGTAAGACTATTACCCTGAATAGGAACATCTCTTCAATGATAATTTATATGATATTTATATGATACTTTAAGATTTATAACACAATTTATCCCACAGCACTTTGGAATAAGTAAAACAAGTATGTTTTATTGTTAGAGTTGAGGAAATCAGGACTCATGAAGGCAAAATGCTTTCCATGATTGTACAGATAACGGATTCTTATCTACCCAATTCTCTTGACTCTATATTTACTACTCTGAACACAATTTGATGGAACTCCCACATGTTTTTTTATCCTTTTAGTGCTTTTTCTTTTTTGTGTGAACCTGTGATTTCATCAGTCAAGAGAATTTCCTATAGTTTTTTAATTTCTTATGGTACCAGAATGTTACCTAAGCCATTAAGAGTTTAATTAACTTACCCATCATCACACGACTAGTATGTGTCATAGGCAGGACAGAAATATCCCTTACCTGTGCTTGGCCCTGTGTTATTTACAATTTTTATCACCTTCTTGAATAAAGATAACGATGACACATTCATAAAATTTACAAATGACACACACCTGGGAGAAATAGCTAACACAAAGGAAAACAGAATCAGGATCCAACAGTATGTGGATGGGCTAGAGCTTCAGATAAATCTAAAAAGATGAAATTCAATAGGCATAAATACAGTCTTAATTACTAAGATAGGGGAGTCATAGATAGCATTAGTTCTGAAAAAAGATATGGGGGATTTAATGGACTAGAAGCTCAATGTGAATTAGCAGTGTGATATGATGGTCAGAAAGGCCAATGTCTTGGGTGGTATTTATAAGGGAATAATTCCTGGAAAAGGGGAGGCAATACTTCCACTGCATTCTGCTCCAGTCAAATTTTGTCTAGAATATTTGTGTTCCATTCTGGGAAAAATAGTTTAAGGAGGACATTGAAAAGCTGGAGAGACAACAGAAGAGGACAGCAAGGATGGTAAAGTCTAGTATGTTTAACTGGAAGAAGAGAAGGTTCATAATAACTGCGTTCAGGTATTTGAAGGGCTGCCATATGTAGACTTACTCCACTTAGCTCTAAAGGGTACAACCAGTAGTCATTGGTAGAAGTTGCAAAGAGGCAACTTTAGGTTTCATGTTGGGAAAAACTTCCTAAAAATAAGAGTAGTCCAAAAATATAACGAGCTAACTAGAGAGGTGTAGGTTCTGCCTCCTGAATCTGGACACCCATATTGAAATGTTGTAAAAGAAATTTCTTTCAGGTATGAATTGAACTAGAAGGCTGCTCATATTCTGCCTTGCCAACTCCTATTCTATCCTCTGAAACACATATCGTTAAATGTCATTATAGATTATCTACCATAGATCACTCTCTCATATCATTACATAGGACTAGTATCATATAAATCCATGACAAACTACAAGTTGTTCTGGACCTATAAAGGCACATTACTAGATTATAACCTCCTTGAAACCACAGACAATCAGTCAATCAATAAACATTTATTAAGTGTCTACTATGTGGGATATACTCTGCTAAGGGACAAGGACTCAAAAAAGAGGTAAAAGACAGTCCCTGCCCCAAGGAGTTTACAGAGTAATGGACAATGATTTCAATCATCTACTTAGCCCCTTGACATTCACTAGCTGTGTTATCTTGGGCAAGTCACTTAACCCCAATTGTCTCTTCCTGGGTCATCTCCAGTCATCCTGATGAATATCTGGTCGCTGGATTCAGATGGCTCTGGAGGAGAAGTGAGGCTGGTGACCTGCACAGCCCTTCCTCACTCAAAACAAAGTCAAGTGCAAGTCATATCATTATTTCTCTGATGACATGGTCTTCTTTGGCAGTGAAGGATGAAATTTCAAACAGTACCTGAATATAGTAGACCAAATAAATTTAACTCAATATTTCCAATCTTTATTCCAAATCACTTAGGTCTGAAATTTAGACCCTGAAGAACAGATTCAATGTCTCAAAGTTGAAATTAAAATAAGTACAAACTGGGACAGGTTTGTCTGAGACTCAATAATATTGAGATTTTTTTACTCTATTATTAATACTGAGGCTTGAAATGGAGAACTTCTAAGTAATATTAAGATTCGCTTTAAGGAGAACCTCTGCTAGGTTAAAACTTAGGTGTTTCATCCCCTGTATGTTGCATAAGGTAGCACATTCATAAACAAAGCATTTACTAAATGGCTTTGTTTATAATGGAGATTTAATTCAGGAAATTAACACCTATAAATGTTTATTTCATCGTGTTCCATAACATGAATTGTCAGAGTGTCACTCAGCAGTGGAAATGAACATGATAAGTAGGATCCAAGACCATTCCACTTTCTCAGTGTTTAACTTAGTTTGCAGTATGCAAATAATTTTACAGGGATCCCAGAGGAAATTATCTTCTTTTCTAACCACTGGTTTGAATTAGCTCTTTAAAGTCTTTAATCTTAAAATCAGAAGTTTCCTTTCATCAAAGGTCTACTCTGGCAAATGCCCCAAACTGGAGTTCCTTTTGGGATTCCCAAGCCCAAGTTAATTTCCTGAACTTATCCAACTCTCATTCCTATCCCTGCTGTATGCCTTAAATTTTCAGGTAAATCATACTTTTAAGAGAAATGTCTCTTTGAGATGAACAGAGGAAGCAGGGAAAAGATCTCACAATAACTTTGTAAAAATCATGGCCAGTGAACTCCAGGTTTCAAGATGAATAAAATCAAAGTACTTTGATTTTGAAAAAGACATGAACTGTCCCACAGTTCAACTCACCATCTTTGTGACTACCCAGACCAAAACTTCCTTTTGAGGCCACCCTATTTATTTCTATCTTCCCATTACAATGTAAAACCCTTAAGACTGGGAGTATAACATTTTTGTATTTTTAATGCCCTGTCTCACCTCTGAACCCAGTGTCTGTGTGTGTGTGTTTGATCATTTTCAATTCTTTGTAACTTCATTTGAGATTTTCTTGGCATAGATAACAGTTTGCATTTCCTTCTCCAGTTTATTCTAAAGAGGAGGAAATGAAGCAGTTAAGTGACTTGCCTGGGGTCACACAACTAGTTAGTGTCTGAGACTGAATTTGAACTCATGAAGATGGATCTTTCTCATTCCAAACCCAGTGGTATTTCCACTGTGCCATGGAATAGAGTAAATATCCATTCCTGCCATGGAATACAGTAAATTCTTGTAAGTGTTCGTTCTTTTTAAAATTCATCTTAAAGAAGAATATCACCTGCCAAACCAACTTGCTCAATCAGGATTTATTTCTATACAAACTTAAGAGGGGCCAAAACAAAGCAACGTGTTCTTTTAAAGAACTTAATAAATGCTCTTGGATTGATTGATTGACTGATATAGCAGGATGTTTCTTTGCTAGGGTGTCAAAAGATCATATGCTTCATTAGCCAGAAAAACACAGTTGCTATGAGGAAAGAGTGAGCCATTGGCACCAAGTGCCAACTGCCTGCCATCTATAGAACAGGTAAGTCAGTCTCACTGAAGCGGCCTTGGACTCCAGTGGACATGTTCCAAATAAATCATCATTGCCATCACCTTGACCACTACCTTCTCTCAGACTTTGATAGAGGTAAACTAGACCTTGAAACCAAGACCTCTGAGAGTAACTCCCAAAGTACCAAACTTGTTTCAAGCCATTACTGAAGAAAGCAATCACTGTGGAGAAGGAGCTTGCCAACCACTAAGACCAACTACTAACCAATTGCTATCAAAGAAATGTAAGCTCAAGAGCCCCAAGAGTGGCAGCACCCATCAGTGCTTCCTTCAAATCATGCCCTTAAAGTTATCAGCTTGGAAAATGACTCCTCTGGAGATTCAAAATGGCAGCTATTTCTATAGATACTGTAGTCCTATCTCCACATCAGCCTTAGCTACCAAAGATCCCCAAAAGAAAGTTCCCATGACCACTGTTAAATGGTTCAACATCAGAAACAGATACAGTTTTATCAGTGAAAATGACATTAAGAAAAGGCATCTCCATATGGTTTGCCACAGCACCCCAAAGACCAAGAGACTTTTGATTTGCAGGTAAAACTTCTTTTATGGTTTTCTCTCCCTTTAGAACATGAGGTCCTTGAGAATAAGGCTTCTCTTGTTTTTCTGTTAGTAGCCATAGCATTTGGCACAGTGATTTACACATAGTTACACATGCATAATTCATGATTTTCAATGCATATATTCGTTCATTCATTCATTCCTTTCCGTCTTTCATTAGATAGTAGCATAAACTGATGTAGTGAATGCTACTGCTACAGGTGGCACAGTGGACAGTGCTGGACTTCTACCCAGGAATACCTGAGTTTGTAATCCTGCTTTAGACACTTGCTAGTTATGTGACTTTAAGCAATTCATTTAAATTCTCTTAGCCTCACTTTTCTTATATGTCGAACAAGAATAAGAATAACAGCTCTTTATAAGTCTTGTCAAGATCAAATAAGATAAAAAATGTAAAGTGTCTTACAAATTTTAAAAAGCTTTTGAAATGCCATCTGTTGTCATTCCTATTGTTTATGATTGCTCCTGTGCTCCCTCTCCAGTTCTACCTCTGTGCTGCAGAGAGAATGGTTCTTCAAGGGGTTTGTGTAAGAGTGAGCTAGAAATGTCCACGACTTCCTAAAGAGCCTCTAAGGAGAGCAGGATACTTCCGACACATTAAAGAGGAGATGAGGGTTACTTTACTAAAGCCTGATTAGAATCACAGGTGCTCTTCAGTAAGCTGGGCCTCAGTTTCCCTAGAGTTAGGAAAATAAAAGAGTTGGACTAGATGATCTCTGAAGTCCCTCCCAGCTGCAAATCCATCAATCCTGTAACTCCTTTTCTGTCTTTCAAGGTCCCTCAGTACCTAAAGTTAATTAACCTTTCCATTGTTCTCTATCATTCCCCTAAACAAATGCTTCTCTCCAGCCAGATTAGAGTATTTATTCTCTACCAAATAAAAATTGGGCATTTATTTCACTTCCATACTTTTGCTCAGACAAAAACTGTCTCTCCTCCCTCCCCAACAACATACCCACAATCTCTCTATCATTGTAATTAAATCTTATCCATTCTTTAAGTGCCTGCTCAAGTCCCTATGTTACTGTGGCCCTAAGGCCAGCACTCCATCTGTTAGACCACCTAGCTATAGTACCCAACATACTGAGTCTCCTACCAATGAAGATAAGACAAGAAGAAATGAAAGAGTATCTTTTTTCATATATATATATACTGTATGCAAATATTCTTCCCTGACTATTGCAGCCCTTAACAGTGTCACTGTCCTCTGGGCTCATATAATATTTGTTATATATAGTGTGAAGGGTTTTAGAGATAGAATTCTATAGACAAAGGAAGTCTTCAAAGGCTGGTTGTGTTGGCTTCCAGGTAGTGTAGGGTTTTCTTCCCTTTTTGGAGGAAATTAAAACTACTGTGCCCTGAGTAGGATATAGCTCTCCCTAGCATAGAGGCTGGGACTGGGGAGGGAGGGCAGGAATAAAAATGATAAATAATGATGACAGCTAGCATTTAGAAAGCACTTTACATATATCATCCTATATTTGGTCAGGACAACAATCCTGAGAGGTCGGTAAGTGTCGTGGTTATAATAATCATTTTACGGATAAATTAAATGAATAGTTTAGACTGAAAAGAGAAAAAAAGCAGACACAGAGAGGCAGAGACAAACACAGAAAGAAAGAGATAGAGACAAAGACAGAGACTGAGAGATGCTGGCACAAGATTCTAACTGAAGTCAAGAAAAGAAAGGAATTCCAGGAGGCATTTTTCAAATTCTGCAATTCAAGTCTAGAGACAGGAAGTGGAAGATGGAAACACCATTGCTGTCTGTAGAACCTCTGCTCAAACCCAGGGTGCTGTACCTGCCTTCCCTTTGAACCTCAGAACGAGACAGTCAGAAGAATTAAGGAGTGGATTACTGGGGACTGCCAACTTTCCACTCAGGATTACAGATCTCAGTAGCCCTGAGCAGAGACTGATTCCAAAGCTTATTCTGTTCCATAAAGTTACCTTTCTAATTTCTCTTCAAGTAGTTTGAATTTTTGGCAGCTAGATAAAATGTAATCAATCCTAACTACTTTTGAGCTGTTTGAGTATGTTTCCTAGTTAGCAAAGAGGGGCCAATTAAAAAAAAGAGCCAGTAAATGAATAGGATTTGTACAGAAATACAGAAAGGAACAATGTTCAAACTTCAGTCTAAACCACCACACCTTTATTCGGTTTTAGGGCTTGGAGCTTAATCCAAATAAGGAAGACTCTCAATGAATTTTTATTTATTAGCAATTTTTATAGGTTCCACAATAGCAAAGGAAGATTCCACCCTGAGAATCTAAACCGTTTAACCCAGGTAATGCCTGAGACATGAATAAACAGATTGAAATGGTAGAAGGCAGCTTGGTAAGTGGAAGGAAGCTCTCCCTGAATCAATCCAAGTTGAGTCCCTTCATTATCCTTCCCAAGGAAGTTCAAAGAATTCTGTCCGTCTGAGTGCAAATGTGGAGTAAGACATCATAATCCCAGAGCAGCTAACAGTGAGTTGAGAATAAGTGGTGTCACCAGCATTTCAAGGATAGACGCTAGCTGAGTGAGGGAGTAGCTGGATTGCTTGTGGTACTAACCCCTCTACCTGAAACAATTGTTAGAACAGTATTTCTTATCATACAGTTCTCATTGTATATTGCCTTACATTTTTATATATATTCTCATATGCATATGACTTTTCTTTCTGGATAGAGTGTCATCCTTAAGGAAATGTTAAGCACCTACCATGTGCCCAAGAACTATGCTAAGTTCTGGAAATGCAAGTATAAAAAAGAAAGACAGTGCCTACCCTCAAAACAACTTTTGAAGGAAGACCGCAGACAAAAGAAGGAGAGGGAGAGGAGGGAGAATAAACACCTGGTTAGGGAGGGGGATTTGGGAGATGATGGAAAATAAAGGAGAACAGCTAGTGGGAAATAAAGAAATGACCAACCGGGACCTCCTTCTTAAATAGAGGTTCTGAAAGAAGTTCTGCACCAGAGGACATTGATGAGGTATCAGATCCAAGGCTGATGTGTTATTGCTGAATGATGAGGTTCCCCTGGGCATGATACAGAAATTCAGAGGAGTGAAGCAAGGTGGGAAATGAAACCTCATTGTACCATCTTCACTGCCTACCAGTTTCCAGTCCCTAGCTGTCTTCATGTTTCCAGCCCTGAAGATAGTGACCACTGAATAAATATTTGTTGGTTGACTGAGGACTCCCATGTTCTCTATTCAGTGACACTGGACTCCATGCTGTTGTTCAAACAAGATACTCCATCTCCCAGCTCAGGGATTTCACTGGCTTTTACCCATGCCTGGAAAATATTATATACATAACAGTCTTTGAAAAATTACTAATATAATACATGAAAATTTGGGCAGATTTTGTGACAGTCTGGAAAAGATAAATTAAGAAGTAGTTTATTTAGAATATCAACTTTTCTTGCTCCTCCTCGTTTTTGCCTCCTGGCTTCCATGGCATCCTTCAAGTCTTAACTAAAATCATATCTTCCACGAGAAACTTTTCCCCATCCTCCTTAATACTAGAGCTTTTTCTCTATTGATTATCTCCAATCTGTCCTACATGTATGTGTGAATACATATAGCTTTGTTTGATACGTCGTTATTTTCATGCTGTCTTCCCCATTGGACTGTAAGCTTCATGAAGACAGGAACTGTCTTTTGCCTTTCTTTGTATCCCCAGTGCTTAGCACAGTGCCTGGCACGTAGTAGGCACTTAATAAATATTTATTGACTCATAGTAGGTACCAAATAAATAAATTTTTTTCTGTGATTTACTATAACATATATGTGTGTATAGATACAAGTTAATATATGCAGACACATGTATATATATGAGGTCACAGAGTTGGACACAACTGAAAAGTCACTGAATAACATGTATACAGGTACATGCCTGTTCATGGGTTTATCACATTCACATATGTGAATGAGTCACAAGTTATTCTGTGTAGAAACTCCCTCCACAAGCCCATCCAAAACGAAGTTTTTCAGCATTAAAGAACTGCTCAAAGCTCAGAAAAGCTAAATCATTTGCCACAATCAAAGAGATAGTAAGTTTAAGAGACAGGTTGGAGTCCAAGTCTTCCTGACTCCAATCTATCCATTATGCCACACTGCCTCATAACAAGTTATGATGTAAGTTTTTGGAGTCCTTGGACAATCCAAGGAAAAATTCATGTGACTAATAAAAATAACTTGAGCAGCCCCCTGGGTGACTTGAGACCCAGACACTGTCTAAAAATCAACAGAAGCCACAGCTCTAGAATTCTCTCCAGCTTTGGTAAAAAATAAATACCAATGAACCAGGAACTTGATCTTGGAATTTGGGTTTGGAAGGTATTTGTACAGCAATATCGTTGTTTCCCATTTAAAAAAAATACTTTGAAAATTGTACAACCTATTTTGAAAAACCCCTGGCTGCCCTCTCCCCTCTAAAAAAAAAATCCAGAATAAAAGTATTTCCTACCTAGAGAACAATACTGGGGAAGTGCATCATGCCAAGTGTGAAGCCCATGTGAGCATTGGTTTTCAGAGAAACTTCTATGGAACAGTTGTTTCACTCAGAAATGTGGGATATGAAAAGCCAACCACTGGGCTCTTGGTTCTTGAGAACCCACTTGGCGACTGAGAATTCTCTGCAGTCTAGAATATGGAAACCTTGAATGGTTTGGAACATGTAGACTGTAGAGTGTCTCCTGGCTTCTTTCAAGCTAATTTGCTCCAGTGAGGGTTACATAAGTGCAAGCAAGTCCTCATAGCATGTTTTATCCAAAAAAATAATTGTTTCCAGGATAAAAAGCTTGTGTGCCAAGATTCAGCCCAGGGAGAATAGTTAAAACTTCATTATGAGCTCCCAGAAGTAGATACTTAGAAGAGGAAAGATGTAGGCCCCTCTGTAGCAAGAAGCCCAAATTCCCAAAGCAGGTCAGGAAACAGGCCTTCAGCACGGGCAAAGCGGGGGTTACAAAACCTCACTGCTCTCATTTTGAAAAGAGAAAAGTATTGCCTGAAGGTCAAAGGGGCCTTCTCTGAATCTGCCTTTCTAGATAAGTACCTCAGTTTGTAGTCCTAAAGAATAACAGTTTCCTGAGAGACTCATCTGCTTTTTCTTACCACCTGGGCCTGAGGCAGCCAAAAGAGTATAATAAATTGAAATTTCTATTTGGCATCTTCCCTCACATACCATGCCCCCTTCCACCCTACTTGTTACCCATCCCCTCAGTCAGACTCTGCCAGAGTATTGGTTTATCAGAACTAAAGTTAAGACCTTTACTCGAGGTCTGTTTGTGTTTTAATAATGGATTCCTAACGAGAAAGAGTCAGAGTGATTACAACTAATATAGGGAAACAGTTTGGTAGAGTTAGGACTTAAGGGCAGGTAGCTGTGCTGATGAATCTGTAAAATCCTAACAGTCAGAATGGATGCCGCTTACGTCTGAGGTCAGCCCTGAAAGAGGGCTGGATATGGAATCAGAAGACCAAAGCTGGAGTCTTGTTTCTTCCATTGATTACCTATATGACTTGGGATGTGTATGAGGTGTTCCAGGAGATAGTACCCTTACCATTAAGTCTTGTGAGCCCTTTTCAGGGCTGATCATCCACTTTTGGTCATCATCTTTCACTTCACTATCACCTGTGGCTCCAAGAAGCTGTAGTGGGCACAGTGGCCACACCCGGGCAAACTGTCTCAACAGAGAGGCTAACCCAGATTTAGCCTCAAACAGACCTCCAACCCATCTGTGAGTTACGGAGATGTCTAACCCAAGCACTTGAAGACTTTCCTTGCAGAAAAATTTGTTCTAACAGCCACAAAGGCCACTGAAACAGGCACCATGGAGCACTCATAGCAGGGTCAGACATCAAAGATGCCAAGGTCAACCAGTGCATCCCAGGCCTTTACCAGTCACCTGATTTTTGTCTTCCCGCTAGGCTGCAATGACCCTGGAAGACAGTGAAGTCGATGACTTTGTGCAACTCTGCCTCACTTAAGTCCAGTTCAATGAGTCAAAGCATCACCTGTGATGTCACTGGTCCTCTTCAAAACAAAGGACAATCAGCAACCATATGGCTTTGAATACTCAACAGTAGGAACCTGGGGGTCTAAAATCAGAAAACCTTCAAAATAACTATGTGGCTGATGAGAAAAAGAACAGAGGTGCAGTCTGACAATTTTACGGAGGGGCCTGGGGGTGTGTTGGGTTTTGACAGTCATCCAAGAAAGTGGCTCCCCCAGAGTTCAGTGGTGATTTGCTCATTCACGTTTATGCTGCCTTGGGGCCTTCAACGGTAACAGAAATCACAAGATTTAGGATTTCTTTATATCTGTGGAGGAGCCAGGGGAGCTTGTGACTTACAGCAAATCTTGAAGTGAGCCCCTTTTATTGAGAGTAGTTATCATTCTTTTTCTTTGTTATTTCTTCTTTCTCTATCCCAATCTGCCCCCAGTTTCCTGATAATCAGAAATTAATTCTTAGAAGTTGCCATGTATCATGCCAAACAAAAAATGGAGAGGGCCCAGAAAAGACTAGCCTTCACAGCTTCCTTTGAGCCATGCCTACTTCATTCACCATTTTACCCCTTCTCAGGACTTTTCTAAAGTCACACAATTAGTAAATATGGAGCCAGAATTTAAGTCTAAGTA
>CM053770.1:584478942-584493967 GCA_028658325.1 Potorous gilbertii | reverse complement strand
TCTATGTGTATGGAAAAAGACCAAAAGTCATTCCCCAAATGCTGCTAGCAGAAAATATAAACAATTCTCAAAAAGAATTGCAAACTCTTAACAAACAACTCAATACTCTAAATCACTAATAACAGCAATAAAAATCAAAACAACCCTGAGGTTTCACTGAACACTCAGGAAATAGGCAAAGATGACAAAAGATGGGAACAGACAATACTGGAGGGCTTATGGGAAGACAGGCACACTAGTGCAATGCTTGTGGAGCTATCAATCAGTACAACCACCTTGAAAAGTAATTTGGAATTATGCAAAGTGACTAAAATGCCCATACCCTTTGACTTGGAGATTCCATTACTAGGCTCATGCCTCAAGGAGACTCTTAATAAGAAGAAAGTCCTGATATACACCAAAATATTTATAGTGACACTTTTGATGACAACAAAGACTTGCAAAGAAATAAATACCCATCGACTGGAAAACAGCTAAGCAAATTATAATACAGGAGTATAATGGATTCATGATATAAGAAATGAGAAATGTGATGAGCACAAAGAAGAACAAAAGGTTTTACTTGAACTAATACAGAGTGAAGCAATTAGTTAAGAAAACAGCATATACAATGATTACAATATAAAGTCAAAGAACACCTACACATAATTCGACAACCAAACAGATAATATGGTATAGTTTGAAAATAGTTCAATTATTTAGTGAAAACCTAATTCCTGATGGAACTACATTAAAACATTAATATCCCAACCATAGAGGGCTTTAGAATGTCTAATTTTCACATTCATTTCAATAAAAACAAGCAAAAGTAACACCCTCCATTTAAAATTTAGCATGCCTATAAACTTTAAATGAATTCTCTCTCTGTGTGTTTATATATACATATGTGTGTGTATATACATATATATACACGTATATACATATATATACATGTATAGCAAAGCACCATCTTGAGTGCTCAATGCTTACTGACCAAAAACATTACCACTTAAAATACAGAGTAATAATCCAGCTTTTAAAGATTAGAAAAAGCAACTACAAAGAACGAAATACGAAACAAAATTGGATAGGGAGAAACAGTTCAGAGGAATTTACCTTGAGCTCCCAATGATTGAACTTCCAACCTGGTGAATAATTGTCTCGTAAATCTACCTGGACACGGATGTCAGCTGTGAGCAGTCGTTTTCGATAATCAATGCATTTCATACTTAATGCCTCTCTGTCTTCTTCAGAGAGTGCATTTGTAATTCCACAAGGAATAACAACAACCTGTAAGCCACCAAAATGTCCCAAACTTAGAATGCAGGAATAAGTTTAACTCAAGTAATTTTATTATGTAAAATTAGTAACAGTTTGCAACCAATTATAAAACTGCACAAGTCAGAATGCACGGTAAGTAAATTACAAGAAATTTTATGGGATTATTTATGAGAGCACCATAAACAGCGCCCTCTATAAAGCAGAAAAAACACTTGGCTTCAGAAATTATTTTAAAGTAAGTATCTCAAGAACTGAAAGTAACTGACTATAGGAAAAAAATAACAAATAAAATGATTAAAATGAAAAAGATCGTTTGACATTCTACATTCTCTTATTTACAATGATTTTTTTTAAATTCTAGAAGATCCCCCTTTTCAAAGTGGAGACAGCTTTCTTACCTGAACACTGGCTACTCGAGGTGGCAGGACCAAACCCATATTGTCCCCATGAACCATTATCATAACGCCAATAGTTCGAGTTGTAAGCCCCCAAGAGTTTTGGTAGGCAAACTGTTTCTCTCCTGGTGTCTTTGGGTCTTCAAAAATAATTTCAAACATTTTAGAAAAATTCTGCCCAAGATGATGTGACGTTGCTCCCTAAAACAAAACCAAACAGTTGCAAGCATGAAAACAGCATAGCAGTTTATTTAATCAGGTTGAGATAATTAACTACGCCTTGACAGGAAAGTTCAAGTATTCTCAAAAGGTTTTCTTCTGCACAGAAAGTTAACTATTCTACCTAATCATTATTTTAGAAACTTTCTTTAAAAATTTAGCTACGTTTCAGGGAAATAAAAAACCTGAACATGATTCAAAATATACATTACTTAAGGGTGCACTGAACATGACTTCTTTCTTGAAGGTCAAATTAAGACACGACAGTAAAATGGAAAAGGTCATTTAATCCAGGAAAGGATTCCAAAGGAAGTATGTTTAATATCGAACTTCAAGTGTTATGTTTATTTGACCTGATAACAATATAGTCCTAAGTGAAGACAAGGGTAATGGACGGACCATGTTCAGGGATTTTCTTGTTTCTACTTTTCTTGGTGGTCACACCTAAATGTATTATATAAAAGTCTATAACCCAAGTTGATACCTGGATGGCTCTTCCACTGGCAGAAATGAATGCTTCCACTGTAGTGGTATAGTCTCCTCCTGCAAACTTCTCTTTCTCAGTTTTTCTTCCCTTCACAACAGGGATTGCCAAGAGTTCTTCATACACCTGAGCATATAGGTCAAGTATCTGCAGGACCTATACATATTGCAAATATAAATCTTTTCAGACATTTATTTGTTCATGTCAACTTAGAAAAGCTTAGTTTAAAAAAATAAATGAGCAGAAACTCCTTTTAAATGGTAAAATAATGACCTTTTTTTCCTGTAAAGGTTTATCAAAGTAAATAGTCTCCTTTGCAAAAGGGAGACTTCTGAAACTGGTGATCAGCATAAAACAAATCAAATTCAAATTTCTACAATGAAAGCTTTTTTATAAATTTAGGGGATAAAGTAGCCAAAGAAGATGTAGGTATGTGTGTGTACATACGAATCTATGTGTATGTTTGTATATATGTATGTATGTGCATTTGTGTACATAACTGTGTGTGTATATCTCCTATACGTATGTATTGCTAAAGGCAACTGAGCATTCAGTTTAAAAAGTCTAGAAAAATCAAAGTAAGTAATTAAAAATGATTAGCTGTTTTCTATCAATTTGGGTTGCACATCAAAGTTAGAATTTTCAAGTATAAACAACAAATGATGAAAACTTCCAATTAAGAAGTTATTTGAACTCTAAGGCAATCAACAAGTCAAAATATTTATCATTTCATGAGGGTGGGCACATTTTCCAATTACAACAGGTAACTCCTTAGAATAGATTCTTCATTAGTTTTTAGGGTGAAAAAGTTTCCTATCCTTCTGGAGATGAGCTTCTCCAAACTTAGTTAAATTGGCGTTCCCTTACTATCCTTTCAAGTATCAACAGGATCTGCTGGTACTTGCCCTTTGCTGGCAGTCTCTGACAACCCAGGATCATCATCTTGCTGCAATGAGGCACATCAGAATATAGGTGACATATATTGTATAAATCAAAGGTTAGATCATGCCATGAAAACCTCTCTTTTGGGCCACTTATGGGTAGATTAAATTTTCACTTTCAAACACTTACTGAATGCCCATCACATGGACATCATTGTGCCAGAACACACACCCACATAACCAATCAAAAGACCACAAAAAACCTATACCTCTTCTGCAGCTTCTTCATATGTAGCAAAAGCACTGTGCCCTTCCTGCCAAAGGAACTCACGGGTACGTAGGAAAGGCTGTGGATGTTTGAACTCCCAACGCTATAAAAGAAGTTGATGTAAATGTAAAATGTAAAGAAGTTACAGTTAAATTCAGGTACCGAGTGAAAACTTTTTGTTTTATACTGACTACTACTTCTTTGATATCTGCTTCATAACTGTCAAAATCCAAAACGGTTCCATCTCCAAAAAAAAAAAAATTTATTCAATAAATAATAATTAGGCATTCCTTATTCCTATTAAGAACAATACATGAAATGAGTAAGAGATATGTACTTACTACTACATTGCACCACTGATTAAGTCTGATTGGCAAATCCCTATGTGACTGGACCCATTTTGCATAGGCAGGATACAATACTAAAAAGGAAAAAAAAGAACCTTAATAATCTAACAATATACTGGTCACAAAAGAAACATACAAAATCATTTTCAGGGGCTGAATGGGACTAGCTGGTAGCGGATATCAGGAATGAGCTCCTCAGAGAGGGGCACTTAAACTGAGCTCTGAAGGGAACTAGGGATTTTTAAGAGGTAGAGAAGAGAGTGCACTACAGGCACAAAGGCATGGAAATAGGAGATGGGATGGGAAAAGAAAGTAGGCCAATTAGACTGGATTGCAGACAGTGTAAAGGAAAGTCAAGTGTAATAAGGTGCCCTGGAAAAGCTTCAATTCCCAACAAAAGCGTTTGCATTTCATCCTAGAGGTAACAACTAGGCAGTGAAGAAACACAACCAAACTCGTCCTTTAAGAATATCACTTTGGCAGCTGTATGGAGAATGGGTTGAAGAGGGAAGACAACTAAACCAGGAGAAGAATGGCTGTTGTAACAGCTCAGGCCAAAGATTTACCAAAGGATGGCACCATCTGTAGTATATAAAGAATAGAGAAGTACTGAAGTGGCACAGAGGACAGCAACAGCTCTGGAGTCAGGAGATCCTGAGTTAAAATCAAGCCTGAGACACTTACCAGATGTGTGACCCTGGGAAAATCACTTAAAGCTGATTGCCTCTCCCACAAACCCACCAAAAAGAATATATAAACACACTTAAACTTTTTGCCATCTACTATGTAAATATGTTTAGTTATTAGTGCTAACAACTAGAAATTTTTATATAAATTTGCTATTTTAGGTGCTTTGCTCATTACACTTGGGATGATTTTCCCACATGTACAATAACTGACTCATACAAAATACTAAATGTTCTAAAAGATGAAAGCATACGTTTCTAAAAATTGTGCTTGCAGTTACTATAAACAATGAAAAACAGCAAGAGTCCCCCTGAAAGTAGGATTAGAGAATCTATTCTCTCAATTATTCTGATAAAGGTTTTATATTACTTATTATTGTGTTTTACTCAAAAACCTCTAAATGTAAGAATAATAGAAGTAGCTATTACCACTTACATTCCTAAAAAGCAAAATAATAAGTCACTTCACATTCAAGAACTAATGAACTTGCAGACCTGAAATAACCAAGATGACTAATAAAAACTGGAAATAATACAGAACTTCTAAGTACTTGGTACACAAAAATAGAAAAAAGCTAAAAAAAAAAAAACCTTCTAAAACTTAATTTAATTTTCCTTATAAGAAAGTGTTAAAAAGTAGCATTTCATTCAATGGAAGGTGAGAGAAAAAACGCTTCTCTAAGGAGCACTTGTAACAGGAGAATATGATAGTTTATCTTATCCATACTAGCTCCTGTTTTGTCTTCATGAAACTTCCTAAAACTTTATATTTCTGGTAACTAGCATAAATATAACGGCTAAGGAAAGAGACTTGGAGCTAATATATGGGCACTATCCAGTCACCCAAGGCCTTTCCTTACCTGTTTCACTGGTTGGGCGAATAGCTATTGGTTCTGCCAATTCTGTTTTGCCAGACCTTGTAACCCAAGCAACCTACAAAGACAAAATTTGTACTCTGAAACCTCTGAGCAACTAATCAATTAATTAACATTTATCAAGTGCTAGCAAAAGAGGAAAGACATGACAACAGAAGAACTATGTTTGCAGGCTAGCGTGGTTTGATTATAAAGGACCTGAAGGGGAATAATGTGAAATGGGCTATGCAGGTTAAACTAGGGTCAAGTTTTAGAGAGTTCTGAGTGTCAAAGAGAAGAATTTCTATTTGTACCTAGATGTTACGGAGGAACACTGATCTGAGCTTCCTGAGGACAAGAATGATGTCTTTGTCATGTCCCCCCTCCTTAGCACAGTGCCTGGCACGTAGTGAGAATGCTTAACAAATGCTTTTTCACTTACTGATAGAGATATAAGAATCATCTGCATAGAGATGACAAAGAAGCCCACGGGAGTGATGAGGTTCAGCCAGTGAGACAATTTAGAGAGAATAGAAGAGAACCCAGGATACAACCTTGGGGCAAGCCTACAATTAGGAGGTATGGTATGAAATGATGAGACTGGAAAAGAGAATGAGGAGTAGCAGAACGTAACTTTTTGTCTCTGATCGATAACCCTTATAGTAAAAATTATGCACAAATTATACATTAGCACAGTTCAACCTAATAACTGAACATCTGTGAAATTACTCTTACCCCTCTGTAAAGACTAGAAGAGTAATTTCCACTGACTATTGTTTTTAAAAGTGATAAACTTGACTAAAGTAGAATTTCCATTCATCCATGAAGACATTAGTATGAAACAGTTTCTATATATTTTATTAAAAGCACATTATTTTCTGAATTTTTTTTTACTAAAAGGTTTTTAAAAGTTAACCTCAGTATCTACAAGTGAAAAAAAATCTTTTGAGTTCTGTGAGAGACAGTGAAGAGTTGAATTTCCACAGAAGTGGTTAAACTGAAGAAGCCATTGAGGAAAAAACAAGTTAGATAAAAGGGCTAGCAGACTGCAAGTGGGCTCATCCAATCAGAAGACATTCAGCGGCCTTCAGAAAACCAAACAATCAGGACAGGGGCCTATCTCGCCTGAACTGGTTCAGAAATATGACCTGGAACAACCAGGAGGAAGCTTTTTTACTTTGTGCTTGCTTAATAAGCGATTGGATATTAACTTCTTAGCCCAGGGGGGAGAAAAAGCACAAAATTAGGCACAATTCATATGTTAGAGAAAGCGGGAATGGATGTGTAAAGAAGGTGGTGACCTAAAGGGGAATGGACCAATCCGTCCTCTGAAGGGAGAATTCGTTTTGAATTAACCTTATATAGCTCATCTCGCTTCTGTACTCAGTGCTCTTCCTTCCTAAAAGGGGGAGTTGAGCCTGCTTTGACCAACACGTTCAATTCCTCTGAACTCTGCTGCAATAAACTTTCCTTGATACCTTATTAGTTTCAAGAGTGTTTCTAACAGTTCTGAGAGTAACAATCATGTACATAAAGCCAACAAGCCAGCTTACCTCAGGGGCAAAGTCAGCAATATGAGTCTTTTCTTTCTCCAAAGCACTTTGTGACACAAACATGGGAAAGTAGCAGTTTTCCACACCCAGTTTCTTGATCCCAGCATCAAAAAAGTCTTTAATGGCTTCCCAAATGGAAAAGGCCCAGGGACGAAGGATATAGCAACCACTCACATCATAGTACTCAATCATTTCTGATTTTGTGATTACCTTTATAAAATGTAAAATAATTATTACAAAAGAACTTAATGAAGCTAATAATTAAATGATTAACAGAATGTAATAAAAGCAAGTTATGAGCATGACAGTCAAACTCTAAAACTCAAATTTACATGAAAGGCTCTAAATCAAATTCACATCTTGAAAAGATGTGATTTTATCAGCATAAACCATCTTCCACTGAAGCAAGTTACAACCTCTCCATGATTTAGTAGACTGTTTTCGTTGGTAGCTGTGGTCAAAAAACTGATGGTAAATTTTCTGGTGACAAGAGTCTCTCAGAAATAAGCTAAATGAGTTTTTGGAGTACAAATCTACGGCCTATCACTCAAAGTCTTTATAATTGCATATAACCCGTAATCAGAATTTGCATTTCACAGGTTTAGCCTTTGAAAACCTAGGGTTATCTCCACAGTGTTGAATATCAGAAAAAGATTTTAACAGAAGGTGGAAAATCACATGATCAATGCTTAAAAACTACTTACACTATCTATTCTGTCCTAAATACAATCTAAAAGAACCAGTAGGAACATGTAATTCATTCATATGATCAATAGACTGAAAAATAAAATTTGAACAATATTAGAACTCAGATTAAATTTGATATAGTCAAGTTTCTTTCACTATAATTATGTGCAACATTAAGTATGTAATAATATGTTCAATTCAAAAATCAAATGGAATATACTCACTTGAGAAAACCAGTCTGAAAGATTTTCTTCTTTTTTTGCTTCTAACCCCAATCTGTAGAAATTAGAAAACAAAAGCAAATCCCCAAATGAAATTACTACTGTTCATATTTAAGGAAAATTGCAAAAATGTAGGAGGGACCAAGTTATAGCTGGTACCAAGGACAATTCCTCAGGGGAAGAATGATATTTTCTATTCTTATAAAAAGTAGTCAGTTCAAAAATCTTTAGTGGATCATTCAAAAAGATTTACAGTACTCAAAGACAGAAGCTAGTATACCGGTAATGTATTTTTGCTTATTGTTAATGAATTTTGTTTCTTAATGGGAAGATCTTTCCCCATCATTAATAGGCCAATGTAATCTGCCTGGGTCACATGACAGTCTGAATAACAGGGAACCTGTGGCAGGAGGAGCTTGATAAACAGGTGGAACAAGAAAGGTGAAACAGGAAGAGGGGGAGCCAGAGCAGAGCTGAGAGGAAATTGGTCAAATTCTAGTCAGAGCTAGGAAGACTGCAGTAAGCAGGCAGCTGACTAATGTGAGTGCAGGGGCTTTTTTGTGATTTGTTTAATGGAGCTGGTTTGTGGGAAGGCTTGGGGATGGGGTTGCCCTCTGCATATTTATTGTGTACAAATTTCTTGGTTGCTGTGATGGACTTGGCTTTCTGGTATCTGAATAACTGTTTTGGGTCCGTCTTCCATGTAGAGAGTCTGTGATGTTTCACACCTCAGACTTGTACGGGGAGATTCATGGCTGCTGTAGGTGCTGTGAATATTGCACTGGCACTACAGCTAGGTAACAGGCAGGCAGCCCAAAATGTATTACTAGGTTGTAAAGCTGGAATAGATGAAAACATTAGCTCCTTCTGTGTAGCCATAACTGATTTGTGATGCAACTCAATTCCAAGCCTGACGGTCAGTCCCTATCAGACACAAAAATCAATCAGGTTGTCTGTTGCTGAGTCAACTATCAAAAGAGAACCTTAATAAAATTGTATGTATTTCTTTGGCTGCTCTTCTCTCTATATAAATTCAGTATATTGTGGGGATATAACCCTTGAAACAGGTACGGTGACAGAACCTGGCAGAGGTCTAAAGAGCAAGTCTGAAATTAATTAGGCAAGTTAGGGGGTAACCCTTTGGGAACATCTGATTTCTCAGATTCTTGCACCGGCTGCATATCTCACTGAACACTCCCAATTCACCTTGAGATGTGTTCCTCACCTCTTTCTAATCTACATGAACCAGATGGATTTCTCTTAAACTCAATGGATACTTCTTCATATCTGGCAACATTCTATTATCAGTATGACCAAAATACATCACATTTGATTGTTCTTTAACTTATCTCAGCTATTTGTACATTTTTAGTTCTTTCTTGAGGAATATAATAGGGCAACATTGTGATAATTTACCATGAACTCTAGTAGGAAGCAGAAAAAGTTCACTTATTGAGACAGATCCTCTCCAAACTGAAAAACTAACTAAAAATTGCTGTTATTTCAAGAGTTCAGACAAGTTCTTGACAATAACATAGCAATGACTGAATCAGTTTACTCCACATGTTATGTTCCTGAATACAAACTATTAGATGTTGTTAATAGCTGTCTTCCCAACTTTCAAAACTTTTGATATAGAAAATCTCTTCACCAAGTATATTCTAATTGAATATAATAAGCAAGAACTATGTTTTTAAATAAAACGTAAGACTCTAAAATGTAATGTGGATCTTCACAACTCTCATCTTTAAATAATCTTAGCTTTAAACTTAAAATCATGTACCTCAAAGGAAGGAAATTTCAAATCTTTCTACCCTTCCTTATCAATCGCCTGCCCACCCCCAGAAAACCTCTTATCTTAATTCCTCATGCTATGGTTTTAGCACTTAAGAAAATCTTTACATGTAAGAACTCATTCTGACAAAAATAAGCTGCATATATTTTAAAGTAGTTTTGATTCAACCAAAATTTCTGGCTTAGATGTTGTGGGGATTGAATCGCCACTTATGAAACACACATAGACACAGACAGACACAAACATCCTCCCCTCCCCCATATATTACCTTGTTTGTTTCTTAGGTCCCTGACCTTCTCCTGCTCCACTTGAAGACATCCCACTCCCATGGTCCTTAGAGGATTCTTTCTTTTGGCTATCATTTTGTTTCTGTGATTTATTTTGTTTTTCAGATTTATTTTCCTTTTCTTTCTTCTTTTTATCCTTGTCTTCAGCCCCAGTGGCAGAAACTGGTTTGTAATCCACTCCTGTCAGAGACTTGTACTGTGCCTTTAACTGAAGGAGTTCCTGTACAGCTGCATCCACTTTATCCTTCCAGAAAATACAAGCCAACATGAATCACAAATTATTTTCTATACACTGAACAATAAACATTATGACAAATAATGCTCATGTCCAACAGATTTCTAAAGAAAACAGAAGTCTCAGGAGGACAGAGAAGCATAAATAAAATTTTTCCACTAATATCTTTAAGAGAAGTCTAAGTTTTACAGATTTGTATTATATATAACATACACACAGACAAATACACATGCACATAAATACACATGCATGTACACACACACACACACGTTTTAGACTAGACAGGTGACTTACAGGGAGTTCCAGTGAGGCACCTGCATTACACTTAACAATTTGAGACTGCCCAGAATACTAGCAGATGAAAGATTTGTCTAATCCAAAATACAGCAGGAACAAAACAAAGTTATGTCTTTCTGATTCTTAGGCCATTCAACTATCAAAGTAGAACCTTAATAAAACTGTATGTGAGGATTTCTTTAGCTGCCCTTCTCTCTATATAAATTCAATATATCGTGGGGATGTAACCCTTGAAACAGGTACGGTGACACAGAACCTGGCGGAGGTCTAAAGAGCAAGTGTGAAATTAATTAGGCAAGTTAAGGGAAACCCTTTGGGAACATGATTTCTCAGATTCTTGCACCAGCAGCACATCTCACTGAACACTCCCAATTCACCTTAGGACATGAGATCTCTAACTATGAAGCTATGCTTTTTTTTTTCATAAGGAATGATATATTTTCTAAATTTTAAAAAAAACTCCACATATTACCCCACAAGATCTATCTCTATTATTTCTATGAACATAATAATAAACCATCTTTTCAGGAAGACATGATAATGTAACCATGGCTCCTAAGAAAAAATATAACACCCATTCCTACTGAAAACACTGGAGACCCAACAGCAAGAGGCAGAAAGAGAAATCCCATCTAAAGTTTATCACAGACACCAAAATATTTGAGAGTCTACCTGCCAAAGGAAACCTAGGGACTATGTGAACAAAATTACAAAACGCTTTTTGCATAAATAAAGTAAGATCCAAAAAAATTGAAAAAACATCAGTTGCTTGTGTTGAGGCTGAGCTAATATAATAAAAATAACAATTCTACCTAAATTTCTTTATTCAATGTCATATCAAATGATCAAAAACTATTTATGGAGCTAGTAAAAATAATATCAATATTCATCTGGAAGAACAAAAGGTCCAGAATATCAAGGGAATTAATGAAAAGAAATGCTAGGGAAGGTGGCCTAGCCATACCAGATCTTAAATTGTATTATAAAACAACAATCATCAAAACCACCTGGTACTGGCTAAGAAATGGAAGGGCAAATCAGTGGAACAGGTTAGGTACATAAAACACAGTAGTCAATGACTACAGCAGCCTACTGTTTGATAAACCCAAGGACCCCAGCTTCTGGTCTAAGAACTCACTACTTGACAAAAACTGCTGGGAACACTGAAAAACAGTGTGGCTGAAACTGGGCATAGAAAAATGCCTGAAATCATATAACCAGAATAAAGTCCAAATTGGGTACACAATCTAGGTATGAAGCCTGAACCCATAAAGGCTGATATACAAGGGAGCAAGGAAGATTTATTTCTCAGATTTATGAAGAATGGAGGAATTTATAACCAAACAAGAGATAGAGAACATTATGAAATGCAAAATGGAAAACTGATCAGATTAAATTGAAAAGTTTTGGTACAAAGCCAATGCAACCAAGGAGGGAAACAGAACTAGGAAAGAATTTTTACAACTAGTGTCTGTGATAAAGACCTCATTTCTAACTGAGTCAAATTTATGAGAATACAAGCCCTTCCACAATTGATACATGGTCAAAGGATATGAAAAGGCAGTTTTCAGAGGAAGAAATTAAAGTTATCTATAGTCATATAAACAATGCTCTAAATCACTACTGATTAGAGAGATGCAAATCAAAACGACTCTGAGGAACCACATCACACCTATCAGATTGGTTAATATGACAAAATTGGAAGATGATAAATGTTGGAGAAGATGTGGGAGAGGTGGAACACTAATTCACTGTTGGGGGAGCTGTGAGCTGATCCAACCATTCTGGAGAGCAATCTGGAACTATGCCCAAAGGTCTATGAAAACGTGCATACCCTTTGACCCAGCAATATTGCCTCTAGGGTTGTCTCCCAATAAATGGAAAATAAATGTCTCCCAAAAAAAAATGGGAAAAGGACTTATGTGTACAAAAATATTTATAGCACTTCTTTTTATGGTGACCAAGAACTGGAAATGGAGAGCATGCCCATGTACTGGGGAATGGTTGAGCAAGTTATGGTATATGAATGTTACGGAATATTGTGCCATAAGAAATGATGAACTGGTGGCCTTCAGAAAAACCTAGAAAGACTTATATGAACTGATGCTGATTAAAATGAGCAGAGCCAAGAGAATATTATACACAGTAACAGCCACAGTGTGCAAGGACTATTTTTGATAGACTTCGTCCTTCACAAGCACTTAAAATATTTCTAAAGGACTCATGATGCAAAATGCCAGTCACATTCAGAGAAAGAACTATGGAGTCAGAATGAAAGACTATTTTCTCTCTTGTATGTTTTCTCCTGCTCATGGTTTCTCCCATTGGTTTTAATTCTCCTAGGCAATATGACTAATGAGAAAATGCACTTATTAGGAATGTATATGTAGAACCCATATAAGATTGCATGTCATGTTGGGGAGGGAGGAGGAGAAAATTTGGAACTTATGGAAATAATTGTTGAAAATGAAAACAAAGAAAACTAATAAATTTGGGGAAAAAAAGAAAAAATGTAAAAACACAGACCTTAGTGACTTTTTCAGCTTTTAGTTTCCGAACTTCATCTCCTTGGGCAGCCACTCGGTCAAACAAAGCTTTGGCTTCAGGTGTATCAGGACCACCTATTTCAATGATTTTGGCTGGACTTGAAACTGAACTCTGAAATTGAGGATGACTAGGCTTGTACTCTTGTCCAGTTTTTTCTTTATACTCAGCTTTTAGGGACAGTAACAGTTTTACAGCTTCATCAACTTTATCCTGGGTCAAAAGACAAATCACAAATATATACACAAAAGGTAAAATTAGGAAGATAAGTAATAGAAGTCACAGAGACTTAATCAAGAAAAGTTCATAAGTATCTTTTGTCATCCTTAAATAACCAGGAAAATATTCCTGCAAATTGTTTTCCCTATTTTTAATTGCTAGCTAGTACTTTAAGGTTTGCAAAGTGCTTTATATATCTCTCCTAATCAATAATCCATTGAGATAGGAGTTCTTATTGTACCATTTAATGAACAAGGAAATGAGCTGAAAGGTTAAAGTGATCAGACTAGTACAACTAGTAAGTACTGGAGGCTGGATTCAAACTCAGGTCTTCCTGATTGCAAGTTCCATATGCTAGCCATGGCACCACCTTGCTGTTGCTGATACACTGACAGCATGGAAGAGTTAAACCATCTGACCTAAAAGCACAGGGAATGAATCTAAGGCAAAGTTAAGAATTGAACTCGTATGTATGATACATATTCAGTTCACAAAAACAAATTTATCCAAGAAGTAGACTGACCTTCTATAAATCAAACATCTCATTTTGTGTACAATGAACGCCAATTCGAAGATGTACCATTTGTAGGCCCAGAAGTTCAGACAAAAGGATAAAGAGGAAAAATGTTCAAGGTACAGACAAAACCACTTTTTAAAACTATCACTGTTTTCCTAGGTAGCTGCTTAGTTATTGGAGAATGTAGGGAGGAAAAAATGCTAAAGCCCAATCACAATTTAAAAAGCAAGAAATTCTACTTTCAAAAGTTGGAAATGAACTACATAATCCATCATGCATTTTAAAAATGCCTACATGTAAGAAACAGTAAGGACTACAGAATGTGGTCATTCTGGTGGTTTTAATTGCATTCCTATACATGTCATACCCTTTGATATAAGAACTTTCTCCAAGTAGCAATCTAAAGATCGTTTTATTCAGTCTCATCATTCCTAACGTTAGTAAGGGATAGCGACAACTTTAGAAGACAAAAATTGCATTTTCTTTGCTGTTTTTGCAATACATGGTGTCATTCTAAAGAAATAAACCACTTCTGAGCAAGGAAAGTAAAAGGTAGCTTCTGGCTTATATGCTACAGGCCCAAACATGAACATACCTTTGGAGCTTTTTCAGATTTCAGTCTCCGGACCGCTTCTCCTTGTTCAGCCACTTTATTATACAATGCTGTACTATCTACTGGACTTGAGCATGTATTGTGGGGCACCAAGGGGGTAAGAGGAGATGAAGTGGAAAGAGAAGAAGCCAAAGGGAGACCACCTGGCTTGTATTCCTGGCCTGTCTTCTGTTTGTATTCTGCTTCTAAAGTTAGAAGCATTTTCACAGCAGAATCTATCTGATCCTGAGAACAGAAAAAAGGGAAATGTCAATCATCTCTGTAAATACATTTGAAAAAGGAAACATACACATTTTAAAATTAGCTGAATGAAATGTTAAGAAAGAACTAATTATTTTCTGGGTCATTTCTGCAGAGAAAAGCACATTTAAAACAGGTCCTATTTTGTAATAAAAAGGAAATAATGAATGGTAAAGAAATAGATGAGATATCATTCAAACAAACATTCTCTGGGAGTATGAGATTACAGTAATCTAACAACCCTGAGTAAGCAGAAAATAAAGATAAATAAGAAATAATCAAGACAAAATGATAACTTATAGAACAAAGTAGTTCATTTTATAATGATTGGGGAACTAACTATTCTAATTAACTAGAATATGGATCTTAAACAGATTATCAGTTTTCAAAGAAATATGTTTAATAACAAAAAATATCATTGCA
>CM053770.1:584426655-584467469 GCA_028658325.1 Potorous gilbertii | reverse complement strand
GCTTCTGCATTCAGTTTATTGTGATATGTTGTTTTAGTTGGAAGTACATGAAAAAACATCTACCCTCACACAGATGTGTAGTTGGAAAAGAGGAGTGTTTTAATAGGTAAAAATGTCTTAGTATTATTGTGAATATAAGTTTAATTAAGTGGACTCCCTGAAAGGGTTTCAGTGATCCTCACTGAGAACCACTGCTATACAAAATCCTTATTCTTAACCCCTGAATTTTCTCTTAATTTTGAAAAGAACCTCTTTTTAGAACTGTTAGAATGGAATAAGTTGAGTACATCTTTAACTTTTACTTGTAGACTGGTACAATGGGAAGAGCCTGTAATTTGCAGTGATAGGAAATTAATTTGATTTTTGGCCCTGCCACTTAATACTTGGCAGGAGTATTGTATTAGATTACCATTCAAGACCTTTTTTGCTTTAAGTATATATACATATGACTATTGTTAATATCCAGACATCAGTAGAGCTCCATTGGCATAGAGTATAGTACATTATTCCACATTATATCACTTTTCTTAAAAAATCCATCAGTTGGAAAATTTTTTCTTTATGTGGCATTTTTATCACTAGGTTTGCAGAATAACTAATTTTCCCCAGCATTGTCTTCACCAATACATTAAACATAGATAATACAGCCTTCATTATGCATATTATTTCATTCACCTGAAATAGAAAGTTGATTTAAGTTTCACATTTTATTACTGAAGTGTTTAGACATGAGAAATTTGTTTCTACTCTATCAGATGCAATCAGTGTTCAAAAGATGAAATAATATCTTTTGGAGGAGCTTAATAGTCTAACAGGAGACAAGTATATATGTAATGAATATAAAGAAACCAAGTACTTACATATAAAGTAGTTTGGGATTGAAGGAACTGGCATTTGTGAAAATCTGGAAGGGCATCGGTAGGTGACACGATAGTTCCCTGGGCCTGTAGTCAGGAAGACCTGAGTTTAAATCCTGCCTAGGGTAGTGCCCTACGGCAAGTCACTTGACCTTTCTATGCCTCAGTTTCTTCATTCGCAAAATAGGGATGATAATAGCATTTATATCACAGAGTTCTGAATCTGAAATGAGATAATATTTGTAAAGCACTCAGTATAGCGGCTGCTATATAGTAGATGTTTCTTTTTTTGTATGTGTATATTTATATTTACATATATACCTATGTAAACATACATAGATATGATATAGCCCACAAATTTCTTTAAAAATAACATTTTTGCTATAAAATTAAATGAAAATTTTAACTTACATATTTCCAATAAAATGAGACAATTTGCTAAAAGAGAGATTCTGCACACATTTACACGTTGCATTTCATTTAATTATTTCAACTGACCACAGAAATGACTTGGCATACTAGAGTTTATTCTGGTAGCAGCAGTAGTCACCACTGCTGATTCTTTTTTATATCAACTAATTTAGCTCAGGGCTTCCACAGTCTTGTTCTGTGACATTGACCTTTTAAAAGTATCACAAAGGAGCATTCCACCTGCTGTCTTTTAAAAAGGCTCTTGTGAGAGTGATATAAAAGTGATCCTGAATAAAGAAAATTTACCTTGAAAGGAGTCATAGCAGGATAGACATGAGTGGTCTCATTAATAACTTGCTAATATTTCTTGTTTTTATTTTTAAAAATATTTTGTTTTTATTCTTTTTGTAAAAGATTTTGAGTTCCAAATTTTTTCCCTCCCTACCATACATCCCTCAGCCACTGAGAAGGAAAGCAATATATCAGTTATGCTTGTAGAATTGTGCAAAATACATTTCCGTATTAGCCAATTGCGAGAGAAAACTCCTTGAGTTTGAGAGTTCATCACTTCTTTCACTAGAGGTGGAAAGCATTTGTCATCATGAGTTCTTTGGAATGGTCTTGGGTCGTTGTATTGATCAGAATGGCAAAGTCACAGTTAAATCATTGCTGCAATATTGCTGTTACTTTGTATAGTGAGCTGGTTCTGCTCACTTTGCATCAGTTCATATATGTCTTGCCATGTCTTTTCTGAAACCTTATACCCTGTTATTTCTCTTTTTTGCACTTAATAGTGTTTTATTTTTTTCCAATTACATGTTAAAGATAGTTTTCAGTATTCAATTTTGTAAGATTTTGAGTTCCAAATATTTCTCCCTTCCCTCTGATACATGTTATGCATGTACAATCATGTTAAACATTTCTACGTTAGTCATATTGTGAAAGAAGAATCAAAAGAAAAGGGAAAAATCATGCCATCAGTGTTGCATTTTGAAGGAAGGAAAGAATTTTGTGGATATAGAAGTTTCAAGAGTATGTTCCAGGCACACAGGGCAACAAATAGACCTTAAATGAAGTCAGATTTGTTTTGTGCATAATTTCAGTTTCATTCAGATCAATAGCATAAAATGATACCAAATTTATTCTGTTTTTTTACTCTATGCAATGACATGCAGTGTGGTCATAGATAATGAGTTTTGAAACATTTTTCCTTACTAGAATGTAATTTTCTCTGGAAAAATCTTATCTTGCCGAAGTACTCACTTGTACTTCAAAGTTATTTTAACTAATTAGGTTTTATATTATTTGAAGCTAAAGTATTAGTCTTTCTATCAGTAATAGTTCTTGTGAATCTTTATGCTAAATACAATGAATCATATATTCAAAATTAGGACTTTTTGCTTTTCCCCCTTCATTTTTTAATTTAAATTTACTTAAGCTACCTCCTTTTTCTTTATTAAATTTTCTGCTACTTTTGTGGATTTTTGCTTCAAAACAGTTGTTTTCCACCGTGAAAGGATGTTTTATTTGTACAAAAAATTAGAAACAGCAAAAAATGTAAAACTTAAAATTTGTTGCAAATTTCAAATCATTCAAAGTAACAATCCTTAAATTTTTTCAGTTTTTAATTGCAGAATTATTTGAAAACCAACTTATATCTTAGTTAAAACAATGTTAAAATATAATTGATGTTATAGTACTTTTAACTTGCACAAAAGATGGTTTAATTTCAAATTTAAACAGATAGATACCACTAGCAGCTTGTAATGGTGACAGATTATACTTAGGTCAATCTTCAACACTAACTCAAATTTCACTTTTTGCAGGTATATTAAACAATTACTTTTCATTCAGTTGCCAGTTGGAGAATATTTTCTGTAATTTTCTTCAGTTTGATTTGAACTTTTTTGATTTGTAAAAGTATTATTTGTATGGTAATTATATTTAAAAAAATTAAATTTGACCAATGCTTTACCCCTGCACCTAAGTCTTGCATCACCATAGAGGGGCATTTCTTCACAGTTTGAAAAACTTTACACTTAGGCATAGTATATTAAAGTATCATATATTTAGAAATTAAACATCCTCAGCCCAACCCTCTTATTTTGCAGATGATGAAACTGACCCAGAGATATTTAGTAACATACCTAAGGTCACATAGGTAGTAAGTAGCAAGAAATAGGACTTGAACTCAGGTCCTCTGGCTCCAGATCTATCACTCTTTAAATTCATCATACATGCTTCTAACTTATAGGAAAAGTATAGTATTATGAAGTACTTTGTTTATTTAAATTCTATCATAGAAGTGTCCCTTGACTGAGGCCACAGGAATTGGCAAACTGTACCACTCGCCACTTTATCCTGCTACATGGTCTTATCTATCTTCAATGATAGAGGTACCTACCCCTAAGGGGAATTACACTCTAATATTTCTTAATTTGATAATCCACCATTGCCATTCCTCTAACAAATTTACTTTTAGGTCTTGTGTAAGGTTTTCCCAGAAAGTAGGGAGTGAGAGAGAAAGGAAAGAATTTTGTCAAAGAAAAAAATATTGTACTCTCTGTTACAGGCAAAAACTTTTCAGAAATAATTTTAACTATTTTAAATTCAAGCCATGTTATTGAGGGAGAAATGTCCAAAATGCCAGAATCCCTTAGGCTCTCAAACACCTTCCAACACATTTTGAAATAACATAGGATTTTTGAACAGGGACATTTCACGATATGATGAAGCAGTCCCATAGTTCAGGGTTAACATTTTGTTTCATCAAATAGAGTAATAATTACTTTTGGTCCTTGTCCTTGAAGAATCTGTTTCCAAGCCCACTTAATTCTTCCTTGTCTGGTTCCTTCAGGAGTTCTTTTCAGCTTGTCAGAAATGAACTCAAGGATTTTTAATCTGATGATTACCCTATTTTGGTTAAGTTGAATCACTTAAGGACTCTTGCCTTGTCTATAGCCTTATCAACTACCTTTATCATAGAAGTCATCTTCTAATTGCTTATCTATATTGATCAGTCCTTTTCAGTATTGTCTGACTCTTTGTGACCCCATTTAGGATTTTCTTGACAGAGATACTGGTATGGTTTGTCTTTACCTTCTCCAGCCCTTTTTACAGATGAAGAACTAAGGGAAATGGTTAAGTGACTTGCCCAAGGTCACACAGCTAATAAGTGCCAGATTTGAACTCAGGAAGATAAGTCTTCCAGACTCCAGCTAGCACTCTATACACTGTCCCACCTAGCTGACCTACATAGCATGCTATATGGCTTCTTTTAAAGAGCAGGAACTATTTAACTTTTGTTTTTTTAATCCCAGTACCTAGCATGGTGCTTTTCATATAATAGGTGTTTTAATATTTGTTGGTTTGGATCAGACAGTAGAAAGGATAGACTATCTAGACATAGATCTATTTATATTGGCTTTGGGAAGTTTACATTTTTTTTTTAATTTCTTTTTCTAAAGATTTCACTTAAACAACTGGAGGTAACTGGGTGAAGGATTAGAGCACTGGGCTTGGAGTCAGGAAGACCTGAGTTCAGATACGGCCTCAGACACTAGCTGTATGACCATTTGGCAAGTCACTTAACCTTGTCTGTCTTAGTTTCTTGGATAGTAAAATGGGAACAGTAATAGCACCTATTTCATAAGGTTGTTGTGAAGTTTAACTGAGTAACACTGGTAAAGCCTCTAGCATAGTGCCTAGTATATAACAGGCATGTAATCAATGTTTCTTTCCTCCTTCCCTTTCTTCCCTCCCTCCTTTACTTTCCTTTTTCTCACCCTCCCTCCTTCTCTCCCTTCCTTCCTTCGTTCCTTCATTTGAGAGAATAAAATTGGCACATTTTAAACTGCTATAATGAATCAGATGTTCCTCATTTATTATAATCCCAGGTTTGTTTGTTTTGGAATAATTCATGCCCCGAATGATAGGCTGGGTACAAGTACTGAAACCTATGAAACTGTATTCCCAGTGCTGTTGATGTATAGTAGGTTCTGTACAATGACGTTCTCTTCCAATGCTCTTTTTTTCATTTAGGATCTTCCTGTTCAAGAAGTAGACCAAGAGCTGATTGAAGACGGTCAGTGGGAGGAAATTCTGAAGAAACCGTGTCCCTCACAATACAGTGCTATCAAAGAGGAAGATGTAAGATTAATATTTATGATTAATTCAATTTTAGATCAGAGTTTGCCTTCCAAGAAAAACATTAAAATAAGATAACGTTTTAATAATATGTAACCATGTTTACATTTGTGTTGCTATTTTTAAAAAATTGTTTATTGAACGTTTGTGAAAAATCACAGCAATGAAAACTAAATTCCTTAAGATCTGAGAAGGTAGAAATTAAAAGTATTTGGGGGGGAGGTATTTTTCTTTTTTAGTCAGAACTTGGAACTTCATCATTGTTGGGGCAATTCCTCTTATTGATTTGGGTCTATGCAAACTGCCTAACTTACAGTCTCAGATAACTGCTTGGCTGTAAGAGTTGAAGTAACTGGCTTATGGTCAGACAGCCAGCATATGTCAGAGGCAGGATGTGAATTTGAATCTTCCTGACTCCTTGTCTGGCCCTCTTGCCAAATAACATAACAATTTGTCAAGTCCCTGAAGCAGGAATATTTTTGCAAGCAGATAACAGTGCCATTACTTGTTTTTTGATCCCTCTAAAAATGCCTGAAGCTATTTCTTCGTTTAGAGAAATAAGATCACCAAAACAGTTTTAACTAACATTGTCCAAAGAGAGGATGAAGCAAAATGACCTTTTATACACAAAAACTATTCTGATACTTTAGTATTCACTTATGTTAAACCTGTGACCATGAATTAATGCTGCCCTTCTTTCTTTCTTCAAATTAAGCCTCTTTATTCATTTATTAAGCATATATTTAGCAGTCTTGTTACCTAGATAGTTTAGCTCTGTGATATAAAACTCAAATAGAGATGGATCCATGCTGGCCACATAGTTACTTAGAAAACCACAAATTAACATTTTTATTGTATTTTTATTTATTTTGTTAAACATTTCCCAGTTGTATTTAGTCTATTTGCTTTGCAGTCTGGCCACACTGGGGAATTTTGTGAATCATTAAAGGGCTCTGAATTTGACATTTTTGTTGTTGCATATACAGTGGCAAATATGGTATGATCCCCAGCCTCAGATAAACTATATCCTTTTTTTTTAAAAAATCTCTCTACTTCTATCACTACTGGTAATAATTTACAATTTTCAGTGTCCACAATTGAATTTTTAAACTTTGGGGGAGAAACGGTGATTTTGATTTATTGCCAACTTTATGAGCCATTCGTTTTTCTACTATAGTAAAAGATTTGGAGTAGCAGCATAATAAAGTAGGTAGTAACTTAGAACATCAACAAATAAATCAACAAGCATTTATTAAATGCCTCTTACAAATTGCCAGGAACTATACTGGGTGCTGGATATATGAGTACAAAGACTAAAACATCTCTACTCTCATCAAACTTATATTGTAACGGAGGAGGCAGCAAGTACATATAAATGTAGACACCATGGATTAAAAAAAAGCAATAATGTATACATTCATGCAAAATAGCTAAACTATCAACATAGTTCATCTTAAAGGAAAAAGGAATCTGTGAGATGTCAGTATTGAAACAATGCATAGACATGTGAGATATACAGTACAAAGACATAGAGATTAGATGTGAGTGTTATGGGTGAGAAATAGAGAAAAAGCCAGTTTCACTGGATCATGGAGTGTTGGAGAGTGGGGTTATGGGGCATAGCAGGGAGGAGTTGTTGTTTAGTAGTTGTGTTTGTCCTTCATTCTCAAACAGAACCATGGCTTCAAGTTGATGATACGACTTGCAGTTGATTTTGATTTGAGTGATAGGGGCTGTCATCAGCCTCCCTGGAGGAGTAATATACAATAAGCTAGAAAGATAGGACCTCACTTGAAGTTTTGCCTTTTATACATATTTACTGTGTGATGGACTAATTGCAACCCTTTCGTGTTCCTGCAAACCCTGTAAGACTAAAGTTGCAGACAAACTGCTAATCTGACTCTAGAGGAAATTTCTATTTTAGGAATTCCCTGCTCTGATGAAACTCAGGTCAATATCAAACTGTATGCATATATGGTAATGATAACTGATTTTTAAAAAAAGAAACATCAGAACTTGTCCATCCATTTAAGTATCATTCCCATTAAAGTATTCATGTCAGTCTGCCATGTACAATGAGGCTACCATTGCTTGAAATATTTTTGGAGCTTCTATTTTGAAATTGCCTCTCTGAGATCTAATATGTTCTTCTGAATAGATAGAAATGCCTGCGTTTTGAGGAGGAAACATTTTTTTGAAATATTTGTAAGTTATGGGAACCAAGTCTACTAAATAAGTTATCTAACTTAAGTAGCAAATCAAACAAAAGTAGCAGATTTCTGGTTTAAAGTTAAGGTTGAAGTATAAAATAATGAAATTTATTTTCTTGTATGGTTTACAGACTAACTTAGGGTAATTCCTAAAAAGGAATACCAAATATGTTTTGAGTGATGTTTGTTAAAATAAGTATAGTATCCCATGGTAACTTATTTTGAAAAATGGTACTCATTTGGCTATAAAATAAGCTTGATTTTTTAAAAAGACTGACTCATCATTTTACACTTATGGTTTGTGCTCTTGAATTTGGTATGTTGTTAGTTTGAAACTGTCAGATTTGTGCTTCAACTGTAAAACTTTTTCTTTCTTTATCTTCTTTCCTTAGCGCCTTTTAGAGCCTATGTCATATATAACTCTGTTCTTGGTGCTCTAACGATTTTGTGGAATTATAGTAAAGCTTTGTTCATTTACTTTTATTCTACAATATTTTCCAGTGATTCAGTTAGGCTTTCTCTCTGGCGATTACAAGTTAGTGAGGCCTAGTGAAATTGGTGAGTACTCTTAATTAGCGTTTTCATTATCATATCAGAAACAGTATAACCTAATTTCAGTGAAGAGGAAAAACAGTTATGTAATTTAATTTATACTTGAGATTTTATTTCCTGAATAATAAAATAAAATAATCTTTTCCTTGCTGTTTTTCAGCTTGTTGTGTGGGTTGATCCTCTGGATGGCACCAAAGAATACACTGAAGGTCAGCTTCTTATTTGTAGTTCTATATGGCAAAACTAATTTTATCACTTTAATACAAATAACGGAGCCTAATTCCAGGTCCCTCATATGAAAGGCAAGTGTCATAGTTCATATACCTTTCCTAATACAGACACTGCATCCATGCTTTCCTCAACTGACAAACCTTTCCAGGGCTCCCCAGCCACTCTCAACACTGTATGTTGTCCCTGTAACTTCCTTCCAGATTACATCCCTACTCTGTACCTTTCCTACCATGTTTTGAGGATAGAGTGGATACAGTGTTGGATATGGGAACAGGAAGACCAGTAAAATCCAATCTCAGACACAGCTGTGTAACCCTGGGCAAGTCATTTAACCTGCGTCTGCCTCAGTTTCCTCATCTGTAAGATGGGGTTATAATAGCACCTATTTCCCAGGTTTGTTGTGAGGATAAAATGTGATAAATGTGAAGTATTTTGCAAACCTTAAAGCACTATTTAAAGGCTATTTCTTACATCATACCTTACCCTATAGGACGAGCTTTAGTTAAATACTCAGCATTTCTTTCCTTTCCAGAGTTCTCCTTGGTATTTAAGAATCAGAAGAATTAAAGAACCAACAAATTAAGCTAAAACCAGCATCCTACTTATGGAAAGAGACTGAAAGCCAGAGATTTGACCTGCTTAGCATTCATATATTTCCTATATTTACATGTTTGAAGGAAAGGGCACACATTTTTTGAATTAAATATATATTTCATGCTAAAGTAGAACTTTTTTTTTCAGGAGTCTTAAAAACCTCTGATAACTTAAGTTCTATTGTGTATAAGATATTGCATTATTTAGATGTGAGTCATTGTTACTATTGTTAATATCCAAACTTTTCTTGAAATATAATTGGGAAATGTTTGAAAAAAAAAATGCAGTATAAATACAACATAGGTAATGTTAATTTGTGGTTTTCGAAGTTGATATGTGGCCCACAATGATTTATTTCTATTTGAGTATGACACCACTAATTTAGAGTATGGTGATAATGAGGGTGAGTTTAGTTCTCCTGTAGACTAGTAAAGGAGTTTTGTTTCCTTCGGCCAGCTGTATGAAATTTCATACATTTGATCAAGAAAGACTGAGCATAGTTTAGCTTGATCTGTGTTACCATTACAGAGATTAACTCATTGTCTGCTCTCACTACCTACACAGCTGCAAGGGATTAATTGAGGCTTAGGTTGATGCCTTACATAAGTAGCTCACAGCTGTTGGACACTGAACCCCAAATTCTGCCACTTAGTTATGACAACTGCTTCCTTTGTAGTTAGATTTTTCCATTGCTAACCTCTTAGCTGCAGCTAATTTGTAGTGCTCGATAGTTCCCCTGCTGGAGGAATTTGTCTCGTTGATTAGATAGATGTTTGAAGACCTGTTTCAGATACTGCCAGTGATAGATCCAGTGGCCATTATTTCCCAGGGCAAAAGAAATCTCAAGCTGATGATTTATTGCATATGAGTAAGTTTAAGAGCCCTGAGAAGGAGACATTACCACCAATTCCTGACCCCAGGCTATTCTGTCCTCTTCTCTTCCTATCTTATCTTTTAATACTGGACACGTCTGATTTAGAAAAGAAGTACTTGGACTTGTGGAAACCCTCCAACTTCCATCTTCATAATCTCCCTGCTTCCAGATCTGAGTAGTGTTGGGCTACTGTTTCTCAATTTACTTTAAAGAGCATTTATAAGAGCCTAATCTATATCAGGCACTCTGCTAGGTGCTGGGAATTCAGAAATGAACAGTATATCCTCGCCTCCAAGGAGCTTCCAATATGAAGGGAGGCATAAAATCTGTACAAAAATAAACCTGCTAAAAGCCACACTATATTAAGTGCAGAGGAGAAACTCAGTAGGTGTTGAAACTCACAGTAAATGAGAAGATAGTAAAAGTTTGCCTACCTGCAATAGTACTGAAAGAATTGGCAGATTGATTGCTGATTCACCATTTAGTGATCTTGTTTATGAAGAAGGAAAACAACGGTCACTTTGAACCAATATTTCCAGCAGGAATAGATCATGTTAATTTAGCATTATTTTTTTTATGAGTTTTTTTTTTTTTACTAATAGCCTAATACATCAAAGCAATACCACAGAATAGTTTATATTGTGGTGACTAGGTGGTGTACCTAGGGAGGAAGACTCATCTTGAATTCAAATCCTCCCTCAGACACTTACTAGCTGTGTGATCCTAGGCAAGTCACTTAACCTTGTTTGCCTCAGTTTCCTCGTCTATAAAATGAGCTGGGGAAGGAAATGGCAAATCACTTCACTGCCCTTCTTTGACAAGAAAAGTCCAGTTAGTTACTAAAAAAAAAAAAATCCCAATGGTGGTATTCTAAGGCAAAATGTCTTCCACACTCAGAGAAAGAAATATGGAAGTCATTTGCAGAATGTAGCAGATTATGTTTATATGTGTGTGGGTTTTAGTGTATTATGTTTTGATTTGTTATATGATTTCTTCCATTTATTTTAGTTTAACTACATAGCATGACTATAGTGAAAAAGTACTCAATAGGAAAGTATATGTAGAACCTATACAGAATTGTATGCTGTCGTGGGGAGGGAGTGGGGGTAATGAGGGAAAGGTGGGGGGATAAAATCTTAATTTTAAGGAAGTGATTGTAGAACACTAAAAAAATAATAATTAAAAAAAATAAATAAAATAAATAAATAAAAACAACAACAACCACAAATTAAAAAAAAAAAGAAAAGTCCAGTTAGGGTCACACAGAGTCAGATACAACTGAAACGACTGAACATAAAACAACTTTAGATTTTAAATGTAAGGCATTTGATAAAGGCTTCCACATATTCCAAATATGTCTACCATATATTCATACAGGTAGGTAGATTTGGCATTGGTTTAATGACTGGAGTCAAAAAGTAGTGATTAACAGATGTCAACCAGAGAGGATGTTTCTAGTAGAGAGCTTTAGGGATTGATCCTTTGCCCCTGTGCTATTTGATGTTTTTAGTCACAGAACTTAGATTCTGTAAAGAGGTAATACATGGATTGACCAGGGCATATCTCTAGCACTTAACACAGTTCGTGGCACATAGTAAGTGCTTAGTAAATTGCTTGTTGACTGACTGATTTGACAATGTATATAGAGAAACTAGTACCTCCCTTATCATCACTGTCTAGATCTTTATCTAGCAGATGCTCAAAAAAAATTCATGATATATGATTATTAGACTGATGGCAACTCAGGTATCTCATGAATTGAGAAAATTGTGCTAGACAGGAATACATGAGAACTTCATGATCTCAGATAAGGGCATTCTTTTTCTGGTCTCCATACAGATCTTGGCTCTGATGCCCAAGGAGAGCCTTCAGAAGGAAAGGTGGTCTACCAAGAGTAGATTACGAAAGATATTGATGAATAGGAGTGACACCAGTACATAAACAGTCTTAGTCTCATAGAGATCTAAGCATACACTTCTTGCCAGCTGACTATTAGATTCCCACACACTTTGATTTATACCTATTTGACTCCAATTTAAATAACATTTCCTATAAAATCCTCTCACAGAATCACAGAAAAGCAGTTTCCTCTAGAGCAGAGTTGAGAAACCTGTGGCTTTAAGGCTATATGTGGCCTTCTAGGTCCTCAGTGGCCTTTTGACTGAGTCCAACTTTTACAGAACAAATCCTTTCATTAAAGGAATTTGTTGTGTGAAATTTAGATTCAGTCAAAGGGCTGCACTTGATGACCTAGAGGACCACATGTGGCCTCAGGTTTCCCACCCCTGCACTAGAATGTCCTAAAGAAAGGATCCTGTAATCTTTGCTTAGATACTACCTCAGTTGATGGATGTGCCTGCCCTCAATTTCCAATTCTTGGCCACCACAAAAGGAGTTACTGTAAATACTTTTGTATAAATAAGTCCTTCTCCCCGCTTTTTTAAAAATCTCTTTGGGATGCAGATCTAGAAGTGGTATTGCTGGATCAAAGGTTATGCACAGCCTTCAGGGAATAGTTCCAAATAGTTCTCCAGAATGGTCGTATCAGTTTACAATTCCACCAACAGTACATTAATGTCCCACTTTTCCAACACTCCCTCCAACATTTATGATCATTTTTCTTTTGTGTTTGATTAGTTAATCTGATGTGAGGTGATACCTCAGAGTTGTTGTAGTTTGCATTTTTCAGTAGTGATTTAGACTATTCATATGATGATAGATAACTTTGATTTCTTTATCTGGAAACTTCCTGTTCATATCCTTTGAAGATTTATCAATTGAGGAATGACTTGTAAAATAAGATAGTTATTGTTGGTTTTGACGGGTATGAGAAGACCTTCAGCCTTGCCCTAGATACTTTCACTGGGAAGACTGTGGACCTTTCTCTTGGGAGCATCAGATCAACAAATAGCAGCCTCAGTACCCACCAGCAAAGTCACACATTAATCTCCAATACATGTCTCTTATTCCTCTCATTCTTCCTGAATAGCCTCTCCTCTGATGCCATTTTTGTCCACATTTCCATGACTTGGAACCACCTTTTCCAAGGAGGGTCTAGGGCTCCCCATGGCAGGAACAGGCATATGCACGGTGTGGTTCACAGGAAAAACAGTTGAAATTGCAGTCAGTATCCCTGGGTTTGAATCCTGGATCTTCTACTTACTACCTGTATCACTTTAAGCAAGTTACTTAATCCTCTTTGAACCTCACATAAAACATAGAGTTTGAATTAATCTTGACCTGAGCTGTTGAGAACACCTCATATTCTGCAGTGACAGACTATAGCCCTGCTGACCTGCAACCATCAGCAGCATTACCTTTGTAGGAAGACAGTACTTCTGTAGAGTATATGTTGAGGAAGTACTCTGTGGAAAGTGGAAAAGTTGTGACATTTTATTTATTAATGGAAGTATTGTGTGTAGGTAGATTTTAAAGAATTCATAAAAAATTGAAGACCACATTAAAAAGTCCAAGAAATTAATGGAAAAATAACTAAATGACTTTTATTATGTAAATACAGGTCTCCTGGATAATGTAACAGTCCTTATTGGAATTGCTTATGAAGGAAAAGCAATAGCAGGAGTTATTAACCAGCCTTACTACAACTATCAGGTATAACATGTTAATGCATAAGGATTTAATTTGTTTTGTAGCTGCTTTTGTAAATTTCAGTTGTGGGCATGGAAAAGGACTGTATGAGACTACCTAGCCCAACCTTTGGCCTTGGTGCTCTTCTTTTTAACTCTTTTATTAATGACTTGGATGAAAAAATTGATAGCTTATTATCTGATAGATGTCAAGAAGTTAGGAAGGATTTGCTAATACACTGACAGATGTTGTCTCTAATATTAGAATATTTATTCTTGAGCACAGAAATTTTTTGCTTTGTATCCCCAGTGCTTAGCACTGTGTCTGACCCATAATAACCATTTAATAAATGCCTGTTGACTGACAGAATCATAACCTAAATCTATCTCATCAGGCTGCATCAATGGACCAATTATAACAAAATGAAATATTCTATATAAATTCGTGTTGTAGAGAATGTGAGAGATGTGACTAGAAAGACATTCTTTATGAAAAAAGATCTTAGGAGATTTTTATCATTCACAATCTTAACTCTCACTTAGTCACTCGGCCCTGTGATGTGCTAACCAAAAGGTAGTGCCATCTTTGAGATGCCTTAGTAGAGATAGAGGGTCCACAACAAGTAACTTGAGAGCCTCAGTGTACTCTACCTGGTCAGAACACATCTGTAATAGTACCTTCACTTTGGGCACCACATTTGAGGAGCGACATTGGCCAACAGAAGTATCAGGAAGCCTAAAAGTCCTTGTGTCCTTTTAAGCTATTAAAACCTAAAGCTGGTAGAACTTAAAACTGTACTAAGACTGAGTATGTACAGAGGAGGATTTATCAGATGGTGATGGGGTTCAGTATTCCAAACAGTCTTCCTGCTTTAAAGTGAAGGAAAGGAAGTGAATTTTCTTAACTTTTGGCTGGATCCATCCTCGTTATATTATCATCCATTGTCCAGTTTGAAGTGTTTATTGCTGTATTTTTTTTCTATTTACATTGTAGTAATATTGTTCTCCTGATTTTGCTTACTTTACTTTGCATCAGTTCATATGCTCTTTCCATCTTTCTCTGTATTTATCATATTCATTGTTTCTTATAGCATAGTAATGACACAATTTATTTAGCTATTCCCCAGTCAATTAGCATTTATTTTGTTTGTAGTTCTTTATAACTATAAAAAAAAGTGCTATTATAAATGTTTTAGTAAATATGGCGCTTTTCTGTTTTTGATCTCCTTGGGGTATATATACGTAACAGTGTAATTAGAGTAACTTTGTTAATTTGGACACCTCTCTTTTAAAGAGAGCTAGGAATGTCTTATTAGAAGTGATATGTTAGGGTCAAGGAATAATATGAATCATTTTCTTTTACGTAATATTTAATAACCATTGTTAGGTTGACATTTGCTCTGTTTACTGTTATTATTCCTATCATTTCAGAAGAAAACAGCACGGTACCGTGGAAAGAGTGCTGAATTGAGGTAGATATAGGTTCAGATCCCACTTCCAACATTTATTAAATGTGTGATCAAGGACCAGTTGCCTGATCTCTAGCCTCAATTTTTTCATCTATAAAACTGTGATACCTGTAATACCCACCTCACAGAGTTACCGTGAGGGTCAAATGAGATAATGTAGATAAAGCACTTTGCACAGCTTTCAGTGCTATGTCAACTATAGTAATAATAAAGACCTTCTTACAAAGATGGAATGAGAAAGCGTAGGATTGTTTCCATTATTCACTAATTCCAGTTGAAGTGTGATGTTCTAAAATTGTACATTGCAAGTGAAGGAATTGAGAGAATAGAACCCAGCTAAGACTGAAGGGGAAAACAAGTAACCAGAAGGCCATCATCTTTAATATCTTAACTTGGAGAGGATATATCACCCTTTCAAAAAGCACAGCTTTTATTTTACCGTACTGTTAGAGACACGCTTGACACTAATAAGGTATCAAGGAAAATTTATTGCAGCAGAGTTCAGAGGAATTGAACACTTTAGCCAAAGCAGAGCCCCACCCCACTTTTCAGGAGGAGGAAGTTTTGGATACAGAAGTGAGACTGACTTTATACTGTTAGTTCAGGACAGATCTTCCCATCAGGAGATGGATTAGTCCATTCTCTGTTAAGTCACCATCTTCTCTGCATTTGCATTACGTAATCAGCCCTGGTGTGATCCCTCTCCTAAACATGTTTTAACACAGGACCCAGAAAATGGAGGGATAATTTTATGCAGGGCGTGTCTGCTTACATTCATGAGGTTCATTAAGCAAGCTCAGTGAAGTAAAGCCTTCTCCAGGTTACTCTAGGTCATTTTCCCTGGCTAGTTCCAGCCAGCTGTAGATTTGGTTCCTTTATCAAAAACTTTGTAATTTTCTGAAGGCCACTGTCTGTCTCCTGATTGAGTCCTCTTGCAGTCTGCTGGCCTTATTATCTGACTTATTCTCAATGAATTCATCAAGTAATCATAACTTCTGGGGAAATTTAACTTTTGCTATCTCTCACACATACCATTTTAACACATTTTACAAAATTGCAGGATATTTGTTCTTTACTGCCTTTTGTAGTTGATTTTTATTGCTTCTTAGTAGAAGCATATATTTCTTGGAATTATCATAGCAAGGTGCCAGTTCAAATTGTGATACATTCAAGATCACATTGTATAAATCTAAAAACAAATTGGTTCTGATAATTAAAAAGTATTTTAATCAGAAATAAAACTATATACATACACATATGAAAAGTTTTCTGTAAAGAAGGTTTTACAGATTTAAAGTGATTTAAAGTTATCATTAATTTTCATCTTATCACTTGAAAAGGTTAGAAAAATAAATCATTACCCACAAAGCAGTGAAAAAAAGTTAAGGGAATATAATAGTGAGGAAAAAATGAAAAATAAAACTGGAATGTTAGCCCTTACTGACAGAAGAGGTACTACAATTAAGTTTTTAACGTTGTTACCAGGTAGTGACAATTATTAAAAGAATTTAATTTTTTTCTCTCCCTTTTTTCTTGCCCTTGGACAAGTCTTAGTCTTTCTGAATCTCAAGTTTTCTCATCTTCAAAATTTGGGCAGTGACTAAATGACCAGTAAGATCTCTCTGTATTCCAACACCTATAATCGTGTGATTTTGTCTTGCTTGTACTCAGTGGCCTGAGGCAATACCACTCAGTACTACTCGACTGCAAGTACTACTTACTTGATGGTAGCACTCAGGAATAGGGGAGGTTGGTGAGTGCTTAGAAGAAATATAAGTGAGTTTCAGATGCAGAAATATATAACAAAGCATTTATGGAAAGTGAAGCCTCTGGTGAATATACATTTGTGGATGTGGCTCTATGTTAACCTCTTTGTATCTCAATTTCTCCTAAAAAATAAAAATACCATCTTTGTGCTTCACATGAATAATTTTGAGATAAAATTACACAAAGACACTTTAAACTCTTTGAAATCAGTTAGTATAGCAAGGAATATTTATTAGACACTTATTATATGTTAGGCACTGACAAAAGAGAATCCTTGCCCCCTCTAGGAGTTCACAGTCCAATTTGAAGCTTACATTCTAGTGAAAGAAAGATTCAAGTCCAAGGTTATATTATTTTTCTCTTTTTACCTATAAGGTCAGGGAATAAAACTCTAACCTCAACCTCATCTTCTTGGTAGCCTTTCATTGATAGTTTATTCAGCCACAGCTGTTGTTGTATATCCTGTTGTATGTATGTCCTACATAATGCTCATCATATTGAATATCACTTGAGTGATCTGGGAGTGCAGAGAATAGTCATATCTTTCCTATCCAGTGCATTTCAAACCATAGTATTTCACAAATAATAGAATAATTCACATTATCTAGGAGCTATAATAATTCTGTGACAATGTTACATCTTTTCATATAATAATATAATAATGACATGACTAAAATAAACATTACACATTTAGCCGGTTTTTTGCTACTGAAGTATTACATATTATTGTTTCATTGAATTTGTTTAGGCAGGAGCAGATGCTGTGCTCGGAAGGACAATCTGGGGAGTTTTAGGTTTGGGTGCCTTTGGATTTCAGCTGAATGAAGTGCCTGATGGGAAACATATAATTACCACAACTCGTTCTCATTCCAGCAAGTTGGTAAATGATTGCATTTCTGCTATGAATCCTGATAATGTTCTCAGAGTGGGAGGAGCAGGAAATAAGGTAATAAATTTGATATTTTTCAGAAATAAAAAATCGAGGGGAGTTAGAAAATACTGAATTTTTATTATTTTTCCCCTTTAACTTCTTATTGCACAGAATTAGTCATTTGATGATGTTCAGACTTGTTAATTTTGTATAAATTAGTATTAAATGTATGGAAAGAGAATGGAAGTAATAAAATGATGTCACAAAAGTTGGCTAGGCACTATAAAACCAATTCTATATTTAGTTTTTAAATTCTAAATTCAAGCCTACTAAAATTTTTGATTTATTGTTTTTTTCTTGAACTTAGTTTTTCTGAGGTTATCATTTACCTATATTAGAAATAACCCTTCTAAGCTAGAAAGTAGATAAAGTGGCCCAGGCATCCCATCATGTGTCATTAAAGAAAGCTGATAGTAAGTTTTTAAGGTGGTTGTAGGAATCTTTATTGTTGCCTAATTTCAAATTAAAATTAACCTTTGAATATGAATGATCCTAGAAGAAGTAATAGTTGAAGAACTCGATAACATTTTTCTCATATTTGTATGGCTCTTCACATGACTGAACATAGTAAAACTTACTTTACTTTTTAAATAAGTCATAAAACTGTCCTACTGATTTTCTTATGGTCGTGTAGCCTTCTAAACAGAAGGCATTATCCTCATGTGAGAGTTACATGATTAAACTGGCTGTATATATTTATTGCTTTAGGTAAATAGATCCATGTGCCTAGAGCCTATAACTTTTAAAAAAATCGTTACAGATCATTCAACTGATTGAAGGCAAGGCATCTGCTTATGTATTTGCCAGTCCTGGTTGTAAGAAGTGGGATACTTGTGCTCCAGAAGTTATTTTACAAGCTGTAGGAGGTGAGTAAGCAAATTCAGAGACTTTTTGGATGAGGTGGAGGTATTTTAAGATTTTGATATACTGTAGTATCAATAACATCACGTGCATTTTATTACTAACTTTTGTTTTTTCATAATTTAAATTTTCCATTATATCTCAATGTCTACCATGTCCCAGAGATCCTTCCCATAGAAAATAAGTGATTTTAATAAGAAAAAGAAAAAAAAGATCGGCAAAAGTAGTAGCCAGCATATGAAAAAAGTCTGATGTTCTTTGTAGTATTTCAAACCCATGATTTCCCACACATTTTAAAGAAGCAGAAGAGTGCATCTCTTCATTCTTATCCTTAGGCCAAACTTGATAATTATAATTTCTTTTCAGTTTCAGTTGTTACATAATATGCATTATTGTTATCGAGACAGAAGTACTACTTCATATAACATCCATTTTTATTTAAACACCATTTGAAAAAATATTAATTGCTGTACCTTGTGTTTTAGGCACAAGTCTGCCAAAAACAATTTTATTCGGTGTTAACATTATTGTAAATCCAGGTTATTCTGTGTTGCAGAGAGACATATCTGAATTAGCGTAGTTAGTTCCCCCATGCCTTCCAACAAGACTCTCTGCCCCAAGATTTGAGGTAACATTTATGGAAATTTTGAATGATATTTTAAAGCACAATTTGGGGTTAACATTACAAAACTATAGTCACTACTCCCTTCCTTTGTTGACCACTACTTTGAAATGCTCTCCAGCAATTTTTTAAAAAAGGTTCAGCTTCCTGAGTTGAAGACTGCTGTTAGGTCAGCTAGCTTCAGAAGATGGGGACACAATAATCTTAACAAAACAAGGAGTACAAGGAGGAGCCAAGATGATGGAGTGAAGGCAGGGACTCTTCAGAGTCGAAATACCTGTTAAAAATGACTCTAAACAAATTTTAGAGCAGCAGAACTCACAAAAAGACAGAAGGTCGACAGAAAAGGTCTCTTGCAGTAAACTGAGAGAGGTGTGCAGTTCACTGCTAAATGCACCAGCATAGACCAGGGCCCACCAAACCTGTAGCAGGCCTTAGGAATGAATCATTGGCAGCTGTGGAGGTTTCCAGACTTCTCAACCCACAAATGCCAAAGACAACTTAGAAGGTCAATAGGAAAGGCCTCTTGCACCTGGGTGAGAGAGGGACATAGTCCAGCCCTGGCCCCAGCACAACCCTGGCCCTAACAAACCAAGAGAGGCCCTGGGAGTGATTGTATCAGTTGGGGGTGGCAGTGGCAGCGATGGCAGCCACTTCCAAAACTCTCAGCCTACAGATAGTAAAGGATTGAATTAAGTGGTCACAAGGATATGACAGGGCTCTCTTTGCTGACAATGAGGCAGGACTCTTTTGCTTTGCCCATACTTGGATCTGGGTGACAGTCTTAGGTGGTAGTCCTGGGGTGAGGGGGAGCACTGGGATAGCAGAACTTCTATTACCATTGAAGAGGAAACCCTACTCACAATTCCAAGGCAGAAAACAATGCTTGTGCTCACTCACAGACTAGAGCAGAATAAACACCTCTCCTTAGATCTTACCACCTTGGAAGAACTGAAAACTTCCCAATCCCTAGAAGTGTCTCTGAAAACAGCTGTATAAAACCCTGAAGCTTGGGACAATACGCCCTCCACACTGGAAGCAGAGCCCTACCTTAACAGAGAGTTAAAAAGGCAATAGGTTGGAAAACTGAGCAAACAACAGGAAAAAAAATGAAAATCTCAAGACTATAAAATCTTACTTTGATGACAAGGAAGATCAAAACATACACTCAAAAGAAACCACAAAGTCAAAGGTCATACATCCATAGCCTTCAAGAAAAATGTCAATTGGTTTCAGGCCATGGAAGAGCTCAAAAAGTTTTTTGTTTAACTTAAGAGTAGAGGAAAAATTGGGAAGACAAATGAAAGTGATTCCAGAAAATCTTGAAAAACGAGTCAACAGTTTGGTAAAGAGACCCCCAAAAATACTGAAGAAAATAATACCTTAAAAAATAAATGAGACAAAATGGCAAAAGAGGTCCAAAAAGCCAATGAGAAGAAGAATGCCTTTAAAGCAAAATTGGCCAAATGGAAAAGGAGGGTCCAAAAACTCACTGAAAAAAATAATTCCTTCAAAATTAGAATGGAGCAAATGGAAGCTAATGACTCTATGAGAAATCAAGAAATTATAAAACAAAACCAAATGAATGAAAAAATGTGAAATACCTCATTAAAAGTAGAGCCAGTAGAGAGAATTTTAAAATTATTGAACATGATCAAAAAAAAGAACCTAGATATCATTTTTTTGGGGGGTAAGAGAGAGCCAATCACATTTTATTGATGCCACAAATAGTAAATAATTACTCAGTTATGTTACAAATCCCTTCTTTTAGTTTTTTTTTATTTAATTAATTTGTTTTCAACAATCACTTCCATGAGTTTTAAATGTCTCCCCCTTCCTCCCTGAGATGTTATGCAGTCTTAAACTGCATAACAATCTTTTTTTTCATTCTTTTGGTTTCGTTTTGTAATTTCTTGGTTTCTCATAAAGTCATTAGCCTCTATCTGTTCCATTCTAATTTTTAAAGAACTATTTTCTTCAGTGAGCTTTTGAATCTCCTTTTCCATTTGGCTAATTCCACTTTTTAAAGCATTCTTCTCCTCATTGGCTTTTTGGACCTCTTTCACCAATTGAGTTAGCCTATTTTTAAAGGTGTTATTTAATTCAGCATTTTTTGGGAGGGGGTCTCCTTTAGCAAGCTGTTGAATTGCTTTTCATGGATTTCTTGCATCTCTCTCATTTCTCAAGTTTTCCTCCACCTCTCCCACTTGATTTTCAAAATCCTTTTTGAGCTCTTTCATGGCCTGAAAGAATCCACTGATCACCTCCTGAGCGATGAAAATGAAAACTTCCAGTAATATTAAAGCCAAGTTCTAGGGTTCTCAGTTCAAGAAGAAAATATTGCAAGTGACCAGAAAGAAACAGTTCAAGTGTTGTGGAAACACAGTCAGGTTAACACAATATTTAGCAGCTTCTACATTAAAGGATTGGAGGGCTTGGAATGAGATACTACAGATGTCAAATAAGGTAGGATTACAACCAAGAATCACTTATCAGCAAAACTGAGTTTAATCCTTCAAGGGAAAAAAATGGGCATTCATTGAGATTAGAGAACTTACAAGCATTTTTGATGTAAAAACCAGAGCTAAACAGAAAATTTGACTTTCAGATACCAGACTTGAGTAGCATGAAAAGGTAGACAGGAAAGAGAAATCATAAGGGATTTATTAAAGTTGAACTATTTACATTCGTACTTAGGGAGATGATATTTGTAACTCATGAGACTTTTTTTCATTATTAAAGTAGTTGAAGGAAATATATATAGACAGGGCACAAGGTGAGTTGAATATGAAGAGATGATATCTAAAAAATAAATTAAGGGGTGAGAAAGAGGAATATACTGGGAGAAGGAGAAAGGAAGAGGTAGAATGGGATGGGATAAATTATCTCACATAAAAGAGGCGAGAAAAAACTTTTATAGTGATGGGGAGGAGGGGGGAGGTGAAAGGTAATGAGTAAGTCTTACTCTCATCAGAGCTGGCTCAAAGAGGGAATAATATACACACTCAATTGAGTATGGAAATATGTCTTACCCTGCAGGGAAGTAGGGGGAAGGTGATAAGTGGGAGGGGGTGGGGGAGTGTGATAAAAGGGAGGGCAAATTAGTGGAGGGGTAATCAGAATCAAATACATTTGAGGAAGAACTAGGTGAAAGAAGAGAATAGAATAAATGGGGGACAGGATAGGATGGAGGGAAATATAGTTGGTCTTACACAACATGATTCTTATTGAAGTGTTTGCATGACTGTACATGTGTATCCTATGTCTAATTGCTTCCTAATTGCAGGTGGAGGAGGAGGGGTGAGAATTTGGAATTCAAAGTTTTTAAAACGAATGTTAAAAGTTGTTTTCACATGTAACTAGGGAAAAATTAAATACTAAATAAATACAAAAAACCCCTCAATTAACAACTTTGGCAGAGTTGCAGGATATAAAATAAGCCCACACAAATAAAAAAACAAACAAGGAATACTTTTTGTTAAAGGGTTGGCTTCTTTCCTTAATCCTTTTCTTTAAGAAAACTTTTTGGCCACCTTTTTAAGGGATGATGGGGAAGGATATCTAGTAAAAACTCTTAGACCAGAGAAATTATTATTTCTTAACATTTTCAGTGTTACTAAAAAAATTTTTTAAAATATACTTCTTGATACTCTAATGTAGCTTCTTTTTGGATGATTATATACAAAGAGAATTTTCAATTAAATTTTTTCTATTTCTCAAAAAAATGTATTTTAGTTAACCTGTGAATAAAAGTCTTTCCTGATAAGTTAAATCCTCATCATCAATGTCATCAGTGAGTTTAATCAGCAAGCATTTATTAAGCTCCAGTTATATGCTAAATGCTGTTCTAGGTTCTGGGAATTCAAAGAAAAAAAATGAGACCAATCTTACATTTTTTTTTTTAAGATTTAAAATTCTATGATTATTTTACTTTTTTAGTTGATATTTTATTTTCTCCCAGTTACACATAAAAACAAATTTTTTAACATTCATTTTTAAAACTTTGAGTTTCAAATTTTCTCCCTTTCTCACAACCCCACCTCAGTGAGAAGGCAAGCAATTTGATATAGATAATACTTGTGTAGTTATGCAAAAACACTTCTATAATATCAGATTATGAGAGAAAACATAGATAAAAATCTCTAGAAAAATAAAGTAAAAAAATTTATGCTTCAGTCCATTTAGACACTATCGGTTCTTTCTCTAGGATAGGATAACATTTTTCGTTGTAAGTCTTTCAGAGTTGACTTGGATCATTGTATTGCTGACATCAGCTAAGTCATTCACAGTTGTTTATCTTAAAATATTGCTGTACTTTGTACAAGTACGTTTCACTTTGCTTCATGAAACTCATGCAAATCTCTCCAGGCTTTTCCAAGAGCAGCATCCCATTCATCATTTCTCATAGCACAATTACCACAACACATTTTCCATAGCACATCATAATCCCGTAGCATAGCTTGTTCAACCGTTCCCTAGTTGATGGACATCCCCCAATTTCCAACTCTTCACCCCTTGAAAAGAGCGGCTCTAGATATTTTTGTATATATAGGTGCTTTACTTTTTTTTTTTTATCTCTTTTGGGGTACCGACCTAGTAGTGGTAAAGCTAGGTCAAAGAATATTCATGGTTTCATAGGCCTTTGGGCATAGTTCCACACTGCTTTAGAGAATGATTGAATCAATTCACAACTCCACTAACAAACAGTGCATTAATGCCCCATTTTTTCCCACATCCCCTCTACTATTTGTCATTTCCTTTTCTGTTCTATTGGTCAATCTAATAGGTATGAGGTAGTACCGCAGAATTGTTTTAATTTGCATTTCTCCAATCGGTAGTGAGTTAGAACATTTTTTTGTATTGCTATAGATAGTTTTAATTCTTCATCTGAAAACTGTTCATACTTTTTGATCATTTATCAACTGGGGAATAGCTCTTATTTTTATAAATTTGACTCAAATCAATGTATGTTTAAGAAATGAGGCCTTTATCAGAGAAACTTGTTTCAAAAATTTTTTTCATAGTTAGTATTGCTAACTATATTTCCCTCCATCCTGTCCCCCCGTTTATTCTATTCTCAATTTCCTTTCACCCCATCCCTCTTGAAAAATGTTTTGCTTCTGACCGCCCCCTCCTCCAATCTGCCCTCCCTTCTATCTGATGGCATGGTCTTCTTCAGCAATGAATGCACACACACATCACAATGAGGAAGTTCTTATGAGTTAAAAGTATCATCTTCCCATGCAGGAATGTAAACACTTTATCCTTATTAAGTTCATTATGATTTCCCTTTCTTGTTTACCTTTTTATGCTTCTCTTGAGTCTTGTATTTGAGAGTCAAGTTTTCTGTTCAGCTCTGATCTTTTTATCAAGAACGTTTGATAGCCTTCTAATCTCATTGAATGTCCATTTTTTTCCCCTCGAAGGATTATATTCAGTTTTGCCGGGTAGGTGATTCTTGGTTTTAATCCTAGCTCCTTTGCCCTCTGAAATGTCATATTCCAAGCCCTCTGATCATTTAACATAGAAACTTGTTAAATCTTGTGCTGTCCTGAGTGTGTTTCCATAATACTTGAACTGTTTCTTTCTGGCTGCTTGCAATATTTTCTCTTTGACCAGGGAGCTCTTTAATTTGGCTGTAATACTCCCTGGAGTTTTCATTTTGAGATCTCTTTCAGGAGGTGATCAGTGGATTCTTTGAATTTTTGTTTTACTCTCTGGTTCTAGAATATCAGGATAGTTCTCCTTGATAATTTTTTAATAAACTTATTTATTTTTAGTTTTTAACATTCACTTCTATAAGTTTTAAATTTTCTCCTTCTCCCTCTCCTACTCCCCAAGACAGTGTGCATTTTGCTATAGGCTCTACATATACATTCTTATTAAATGTATTTTCATATTCGTCACATTGTATAGAAGAATTAGAATGAATGAGAGGAACCATGAGAAAAAAAAATTTTTTTTAAGTGAGCAAATAGTATGCTTAGATTTGCATTCAGATTCCATATTTCTTTCTCTAGATATGGATGATGTTTTCCATCATTAGTCTTTTGGAATTGTTTTAGGTTCTTCCATTGCTGAGAAGAGCTAAGTCTATCAAAGTGAGTCATCGCATACTGATGTTTTTTTAAAAAATAATGTCTAGGCTCTTTCTTCTCTCCCCGCCCTCCACCAATCATGGCTTTCAAAGTAGTCCAATAATTTTTTAATTTTCTCTACTAGATCTATTTTCCAAGTCAGTTGTTTTTCCATTGAGATATCATATTGTCTTCTATTTATTCATTCTTTTATTTTTGTTTTATTGTTTCTTGATTTCTCATAAAGTCATTAACTTCCATTTGCTCAATTCTAATTTTTAAGGAATTATTTTCCTCAACTATTGAAGTTCTTCAATTAAGGAATTATTTTCAAGGAGCTTTTTGTACTTCCTTTTCCATCTGGCCAACTGTACTTTTTAAGGAGTTTTTTCTTCAGCGAATTTTTGTACCACTTTTATCATTTGGCCTAGTCCAGAGGTGGGGAGCCTGCAGCCTCAAGGCCACATGCAATCCTCTAGGTCCTCAAGTGTGGCCCTTTGACTGAAGCTAAACTCTACAGAACAAGTTCCCTTAATAAAAGGATTTGTTCTGGATAACTTGGACTTAGTTAAAAGGCCACACCCAAGGACCTAGAAAACCACATTTGCCCTCAAGGCCACAGTTTCTCCAGTCTGTTTTTTATGGTGTCATTTTCTTTAGTATTTTTTGTGCCTCCTTTACCAAAATGTTGACTTGTTTTTCATGATTTTTTTTTTTTGCATCACTCTCATTTCTCTTCCTAGTTTTTCCTCTGCCTCTCTTATTTGATTTTCAAAATCCTTTTTGAATTCTTTCATGGCCTGAGACCAATTCATATATTTTCTTGAAGGCTTTGAATATAGGACTTTGTTATTTTCTTCTGAGTGTATATTTTGATCTTCCTTGTCACCATAGAAAATTTCTGTGGTCAGAATGTTTTTTTCAGTTGTGTGCTCAACATTTTTCTAGCCTATTATTTGATATTTAGCCCGTTGTTAAAGTGGGGCTCTGTTTTTCAAGTGAAGTGGGCACTGTCCCAAGTTTTAAGAGTTTTGTGCAGCTCTTTTCAGAGAAACTTCTAGGGACCTGTAAGTTTTCAGTTCTTCCAAGGTGACTTGTTCCAAGAAGAAGTGTTTAGTCCTGTCCTGGCATGTGCTCTGGTCTGTGAGTGACCACAAGTGCTCTTTTCTGCCCTGGAATTGTGACGAGGGTGCCTGCAAGCTGTGGTGTTCTAGTGTTCATCCCTACCTTGGGACTGCCACCCACAACTGTGACCTAGATCTGAGTATGGGCAAAACAACAGAGTCCTACCTCAGTGCTAGCAAAGAGACTCTTGTAATCTCCTTCTGACCAGCTGTTCAACCCTCTTACCATCTGTGAACTGAGAGCTCTGGAACCTGATGCTCCTCTCTAAGTCTGTTTCTGGTTTCCTTGTGCTGGGGCTATGCTGATGTAGCCTGTGCTGAACTGTGCTCCACTCTCACCCAGGTCCAACAGACCTTTCCTGCTGACATTCTCAGTTGCTTTTGGCAACAGATCTTTCCTGCTGACCTTCTCAGTTGTTTTTGGCATCTGTGAGCTGAGAGGTCTGGAAACCACCACTACTTCCACTGATTCAGTCACCCCAAGGCCCGTTCCTGATTTGCTGGGCCAAGTCTGCCCTGGAGTCTGGTCTGAAGTGGTACAGCCTGTGCTGGCTGTGCTCCTCTTTCACCCTGCTGCAGTTGACCTTTCCTGCTTTAAGTTGTCTTAGGCAGGAAAATTGTGTCACTCATCTTTTTTGTGGTTCTCCCACTCTAGAATTTGTTTAGAGTAATCATTTAAAGGTATTTGGAGGAGAGCTCAGGCCTTTAACTCTGCCATCTGGTTTCTACCTCCTCAGAGTTTATATTCTGAAATAATACTGATCAAGCCACGTAGGACTTTGTCCTTCACTGTGCTTTACAACATGACCTAAATTTAGAAGGAAGCTCTCCCCCTCATCTAAGAGAATATGGGAAACCTTACATTAAGATGCTTTTAAAAATTGTCCCTTGACCCATCTTTTCTATTGGTAAACATTTCTTCATAAAATTAATTTTTATCACCTAGAATATACTCAAGGCAAACAGTTGATTTTTTAAATTCATCCATTTTACTTTAACATATTCTATATCTCATCAAGCTAATTCACTGCTAAATTTTATAACCTACTACAGCTTCTTTTTGTGAATATATTTCACTGGAACTGTAGTCTCAGTTAAAAGGGCATAAAAGGTACATGAAAAAATACAAATTAGCAAAATCAGAAAGTCAAAGACAGATAATATGAAGTAGCAGGAATGAAGAACAGAGTGATGATTAAAGTTATATGTAGAGAGGTGAGTTATATGTGGAGAGATGAATTTTATGAGACAAACATGGATCAGACTTTGTAAAAATTTTTTAAAAAGAGCAGAAAATATATGGATAAGCACATTCTTTGTAATGCCACTTTAAGAATAATTGAGAGATGAATAATAGAAAATGATTGGTGTGGGTTTAAAATAACTACCAGCAAAATAAATCACATAAACACCTAATAAGAGCCCAAGTTGCAATGAGTGAGCAAACATTTGAAATGGCCATTTCTTTTATTAAAATCATATATTTTCTTTTTTACTATTTTTTTCTTTTTTAAGAAGATAAATTTTTATTGACATCTTTTGTTTTTATATCATTTACATGTCCTAATGTATTCCCTCCCCTCCTCTCCCATAAAAAAATTTAAACAGTTCAACACCAGTACATTGAAAAATCCTGACATTATCCCTGGTGTTTCACACTTATTATCATATGATATGTGATATATGTATATGATGTAATGTAGTTTGTATATACAATACATCATTTTATGTATGAATTATATAAGTATTCTATCTCATGTCTGAAATGGGAAGATGTATGATTTCCCTCTTTTGAATATTCAGCTGATCTTGTCTACTAGGATTAAAACTTCTTTTCTTTTTAGGATATGTTATCCTGGAATTTTTAAGTTCATATTGAAATTGACCTAGTAATCACAGCCTTAAATAAACAAAATAATCCTCAGAATTAGGGTTATGGGATTGGGTTAGATTAATTTTAAAGTCAAGTTTAACTTTAAAATTTTATGATACTTGTCTTTCATTCAATTGAAAACTAATACTTTAAGAGCTATAAATATAGCTCTCAAGAAAATTCAACTTTTCAGTCTTCTAATCATAATTTTTTTCTTTTTGTTCCCTCTTTTATCCTGAGACTGTTCCTTTAGTTTTATGTTTCTTTCTATATTATACTTGGAAATAAGTGAAAATAATTGATGTGAGAGGGGGAAAAAACTCCACTTTTTCTAGCCTGAAGTGTAAAGTCTCTTATAAGGGATACATATTGTATTCATATTTTTTACTTCCAGGCAAACTGACTGATATTCATGGAAATGCTCTTCAGTACCACAAAGAAGTAAAGCATATGAATTCTGCTGGTGTCCTAGCCACATTGAGGAATCATGACTATTATGCAAGCCGTGTTCCAGAGACTGTTAAGAAAGCACTTGTGCCATGAGGGACATACCTACTTATCAGTGAAAAAATTGAGTTTTGATATTCAGGTTAATAAATTTTTTAAAATTATGAAAATAGATTTTTTTGTTTTTGTTTATACACTAAGAGCAGCATAAATAACTAATGAATTCTGGTAAATTGATAGTTTGAGTTTTTAAATATAGAACATCAATTGTAAACTGGTAAGCTAGATCTACAAAACAGCCAAATTAGGATCCTATTGACCACACTTGATATCTGGTGACTCATGATATAGTTTTGGCTCACACTCTATAGGGATAAAATGAAAGGTTCAGTTTTGAGCCCTATCAGCATTCCTGTCAAGTTTATTTGTTGATTTAGGGCACAAAGCTTAGAGGCTATATCAATTTATTTTGTTAAATGACTTTATCCTTTAAATTATTGTTTACCATTACTATTATAAAATGTTATTTTCTATGTTGGTGAAATAGCTTTATGAGAGATACTCTGTATAATAAAATTATACATTATTTAATTTTTTGTAGTTTTGAATTTCTTCTACTTAAGTATTCTAAATGAACAGTTTCTTTGTTCTGATTTCTTTGTAAAGCTTTCTAGGATTTCAAGTGTAATTTCAGTTCAGTAGATATTAATTGACCACTATATATATATATATATATATATATATATATATATAGTCTTGAATATGCAAGATACTGTAATAGGTGCTGGGTGTACAAAGACAAAAGTGAAACAGTGCTAGCTCTTCTAGAGGTTACATTCCACTCTGTGACACAATGTATGAATAGTTAAGTAAATACAGGACAATTTGAGTAGTTCAAGAATGCTGAATACTTAAAAGTGAGAGGAAGAGAGAAATGGGGAACGACTTTGTAGGAGGTGGTATCTGAGCTGAGGCTTGAAAGAAGATAAGGATTCTTAAGAAGCTAAAGAGGAGTCCCCCCATCCCCAGGCAGAAGCCTCTTGCAGAAAGATGGTTTACAAAGGGCTTTATCTCATTTTATTCTCAACACTGTTCAGGTAGGTGATAACGATAAGGAATGCATGACGCTTGCCCGTTTTCCCTAAGCAATTTTGGGTGCCTTCTTGAGGGAGAGATGATGAGATTCCAATAGACTGATGAAATAGCAAAACTAGCTGGGCCCCTCCGCCCTGGGCCGAACAGTAATCGAATAATGATGTTCCGCCCTGTCTCTGGTTACTTCACCTCCATGGCTTAGTAGCAGATTCTCCTCTATAAGAATCCCTCGCCTCTCCTGGCTAGGAGGTATTTCCTTAACAGGGTGTCTCCATGTAGATGGTATTCCCCGAAAGCAGCCATCTTCCTTGAGGGGCTGCCTCAATTAAGGATGGTACTCCCACTTAAACTGGGGTTTCCCTTAAACCGGCCTCTACCTTAAGGGGCAAAGGAGTCTGCTTGGTGTGTTGTGTTATCCACAATAAATGCCTTTACTTGATTTGGCAACAGCCTAAGTGAATTCATTTGAGACAACCTCACCCTACACACCAACATTTTGGGGTGCCCCTGAACCTTAACAATAGTCTTCCCATTTTTGAGATGAGAAAACAGAGATACATTCTCTTCTATGGGTGAGTCAATTAGCATTGAAGTCCGTATGACTTAAATGGATACAAAGAAAAGCAGAAAGAAATAACCTCTGCTCCCAAGGAGCTGACAACCAGTGGGGTAATTCAGCAGGTACAAATATGATGTATGGGATAACAAAGACGATAGGGAAGGCAATATCAAGAAGTATCAAGCACCTGCTATGTGTCAGGCACTATGCTAAGCACTGGGGATATAAAAAGAAGCAAAAGATAATCCCTTACCTCAAGGAGTTTCTAGTTAATTGGCAAAACATGCTATGTACAGATTAAATTGGAATGCTGTAGCATTAAAGAGGATTGAGAAAGACTTTTTACAAAAGGGAGGCCCTTTGCTGAGACTTGAAAGAAGTCAAGAAAGGTATAAGGCAGAAATGAGGAAGGAGAAAGTGAAGGCAGCAGGAACAGCCAGGGGAAGCCTGAGTTGTGAAATGGAGTGTCTTGTTTGCCAAACAGCCTATGACACCGGATCACAGAGTAGGAGGGTAGAGTGTATATCCTGTCTAAAGGCAGGAAGGGCCCAGTTATAGAGGGATTCTATATTGGATTATGGAGACAGTAGGGAGCCACTGGAGCTGACTGAAAGGGGGAGAGGGGGATAACATAATCAGACAAAACAGGAAGATCGGTTTAACACCTGACTGCAAAGCGGCCCGGAGTAGGGAGGGTGGAATCAGAGCAACCTGCACTGGGTGAGGCGTGAGGGTCTGCCCCGGGTCATGGGTGGGAGAGCTGTTTCCAAGGTTTGGGCAATGGATTGGATGCGGGCAGAGCTGATGAAGACTAAGGAGAGGACATAGAGCAGCAAGCTTTGGGCCTGGAGAGGTCTCTGCTAAGAGCTGAGAAGCGAGGCGGCTGCGGTCGGAGGAAGGGGCTTGTCTTCCAGCGTGGCCATGAAAGGCTGTAGCGCAGAAAGACGTGGTGGCAGGAGGGGATGGAAGGGTCAGGAGAAGAGGCAGTGCTGGCCTGATGGTCAGGGAGACGAGTTCAAACGCGACCTCTTACTAGTTCTGCCCGACTTTTATTAGCGGTGGCTGCCGTTTGCCCTTGTTGTGGAAGGAGACCCTGACGTCAAGATGATGACACGACTTGCCCTTGCCTTTGCTTTGAGTGAGGGCTGTGCAGGTCACCGGCCTCCCTTCTCCCCCACAGCCATCCGGGTCCAGCGCCCAGACATTCACCAGGATGACTGGAGATGGGCCAGGATGCGCTGGGAGACGCCGGCCCTGTCGGGCTGAGGACCTGAAGCTTTCTCCCTTTGAGGAGCTACACCCATTCGGTCAACAGGCTTCTTTAAGCCGGTGCTCCAGGGACGGCCCTTTAAAACACACAGCTGGGTGCCCGGGAAGTCACTAAACCTTCCCTCTCCGGCCCCGCCAAACGAGCCTAACCCTAACAGTGGGTTTGTTTCCAGGATCAAACGAGTTCACCGGAGGTAAACTGCTTCGCCCAACCTGACGCGGTTAAAATGCTCGCGCAGGTCACACCCCAAGCCCGGCGGCCCCAGGACACCCTCAGGGGTAAATGGTGACGATCGGGGCCCTGGGCGCCCAGGGCTCCGAGGGGAGGCGGCCGAGGGGAGGCGGCCGAGGGGAGGCGGCCGAGGGGAGGCGGCCGAGGGGAGGCGGCCGAGGGGAGGGAGGCGGCCGAGGGGAGGCGGCCGGGGGGAGGCGGCCGGGGGGAGGCGGCCGGGGGGAGGCGGCCGGGGGGAGGCGGCCGGGGGGAGGCGGCCGGAAAGCGCTCTGCCCGCCTCGCAGCGCCGAACAGACCCCGGCGGTGCGTCCTCATCGTCGTAACCAGGGCGGAAGGGGAGGCGGCAGGGAAGGGGCTGGAGAAACCGAAGACGGAGGAGGGGGCGAGATGCAGACCCGAGCGGGCCGGAGCCGGGGCACGGGCCCAAGAAGGGAAGGAACGCCAGGACGCGGCCCCCCGCCCTACGTCCCTCTTTTGGAGGCGGACGCTGAGGCCGAAGCTGTCCCCGGAACTGCCCGAGGCCGTTTGGCCGCTGCACCGGAAGCTCCCGGGCTGGGGTGGAGAGTGGGGAGGGGAAGCTGGGTGTGTCCGGCCGAGCTGGGAGGAGGAGCCTTGGCGACGGCGGCGCCGACGCGTCTGGTCTTCCTGCGGGCCACGCGTCCTTCTCCAGAGGCTTGCGGGACTGACGGACGAAGATGGCAGCGTTGAGTCTGACGGTGAACCCTCGAGACCCTCCCCTCGGTAAGCCTCCCACGGGCCTGGTCCAGCGGGCCTCGGCCGGGGCCTGGGGCCGGCCTTAGAGGCGGGGCCTTCCCGGCCCTGGGCCTGCAGATCCTCCCGAGATGCTTTATCTCCTCGGCCCCTCCCCCCTCCCCACGCCAGGCCGGGGCTCCTGGCTCTTCCTTGGAGGCCCCCGATCCCGTCCTCCGCCCCAGGGAACGCGCGGTTTGGCGCCTCGGGCCGCGATGCTGTTTAATAAGATGGCTCCGGCCAGCCCCGGAGCCTGCCCGCCTCGGCTCGTTCCGTGACACGCTGTGGGCTTTAATGGTCACCCGCGCTGTCCTCGTGCGCTTCGTGAAGGGCCTGGGCTCCGAGCGCTGGGGACAAGACGAAAGGGAAAGGCTTGTCTTAAACAGTCAGTCCGTGTCTCTAGGAGCCAGCAGGCGTGTAGGAGATGCTGGTGGTGGTCCGCACAGGGAGGAGGCGGGCGTTCTTAGAGGAGTTGGGGGCTTAGCTGGGACCTCAGGGGGCCAGGAGGCGCGGATGACGGGCGGGGGGCTGGTGCCTCCGTAGTAATGAGAGGGGGTGGGCGACGACCAGACAGCAAGGCTAGTGCTGCAGTGTTGAGTAAGATGTCTGAGGTGTCCAGGAGAGTTTTGGGGAGATCTAAGACGGAAGGTCACGAGACGAGCTGATGATGTCGCCAAGTGAAGTAGAGATGCCTCTGAAAAGCCAGGAATGAGCAGTATCCCGAAAGCACGGGTGTAGAGGAGAGGAAGGGGGTGGGTGGTCCCAAAGGCTTGAAGGCAGGATCTAGCCATTAAGAAATCGCTGGTAACTTGGGAGAGAGCAGATCCAAAGCCGAAGTTCAGAGAGAAGAGGCAAGTGGAGTCATGGACTAGATAAGGAGGATGATGGACTGATCCAGGAGTCGTCGGTGTGTTGGGAGGCAGTAGGGAAACAGCAGTAGACGGGAAGAGATTAAAGAATAATGAGAGATGAGTTAATTAAAAGGAGCAGATGGAAAGGAATGCTCCGGGCTCCCCTTCCCCCCCACCCAGTACTGTAGTGCCTCCTACTTTGGACTCTATGCTGTACTGGCCCTGGGAAATGGGATCAAGGTAAGTAAACGCTCAGCATTACCTTTTGGTTGTCTGATGACAGATTTATTGCAAGTGATGGGTACCTAGAACAGAGGTATGTTGCAGCACATACATTTGCTTCCCTGTTTGTTTTGCAGAAGTGTAAGGTTCCGACCTCTCACCTCCTTGTTTTGTTATCAGTTTGTACCAAATTCAGGGTTGTATTTCAAACCTGGGTAGTGAACTTTTAGAAATTAACACAAATGAGAGTTAAGATTTTTACAAAAAATTGTATCAAAACAGGATTGTAATTTTTCTCAGCCTGCTGTGTTGCCCCTCTTCCCCCTTCTAAATTTTGGCGTTGGTAGGCTGGTGAGATATACATACTTCAATTCGGTTTTGATGTTGTTAACTCTTATTAGGGTTTTTAAATCTTTTAGAACAAAGATGTTATTAATAAATCTCATGTGGAAGTAACAATGATATTTTGAATAGTACCAATAAAATACAAATTTGAGTTAAATAAATTATTCTCTTGAAAAAATAGGATATTAAATGGTGAGCAAGATAACATCCTTACTCTCAAATTTCAATTCCATTTTTAGCCTTTTTTGTTCTCTTTGGGCAGACACTCCAATGGATTTTTTGTTGCCTGACTTTTTGTATTCTTCATTTATTATTATTCGTATTCTCACTTTTTCCATTCCTTTAATTCATTGCAGCTATTTAAGTCAAGGAAATTTTACATTTGTTTTATCTATTGTCCAATAAATGTTTTTGAAAGGTGGAAATATAGATTGAACTATTTCACTTTTCATTTTTTCACACAGTCCTAACTTTGCTCTATGCTTGATTATACAGGATACTTGGATATTAATTTAATATGAGGTATTGCTGGACTAGCATTTGAGAATACCTAAATGAAAATGAATCATCTTAGATGTAATTTGAGGAAAAAAATAAAAGTTTCAAATCTCCTCTGAAATTAGGTATTTTAGAGACTACAAGTAGTGGACAGCATTAAAAATTCATTTGATTAAGTGATTATTCTTATAGCTGCAGTGTCTGACATTATAGTGCAGACTATTAAAAGTAACATGATGGTATACATTTTAATATTTAATATACCCTTGCAAATTAAATGCTTTTGTCTCCCTTTCAAGTACTTCGTAAGTTCCTTGTGCATAGGAATTCAGCAGATATTTGTTTAATGGAAAGATTCTATACTTAGAGTTGTCAGCATACTAGGTCTTGGTCAGAAGGGACCTAAGTATAAAAGAAAAGATTGAACTTTCAGGTCATTGTGACTCTAAATCCCGTTACTGGTGTCTTACCATATTTCATTGTATTCTTGTCGTACACTATTCATTACATTCACGTACCATTTTCTAGTTGTTGGATATATTTCTAGATGCATCTTTTCCAGATGTTGTTGTGGATATCTTTGCATAGTCACGTCTTTTTTACCTGCCAATAACAGCCTTAAGGTATGGACCTAGTCATGTGATCACCAGCTCAAGGTGAATTAAGTTTAATAGCTTTTTTTGTATAATACCTTGCTGCTTTACGGAAAGATTGAATTTCACAGCTGTTCTAATGGTAATATACTATTCCTTTCTCCATGACCTAGCCAGCATTGAATTTTGTTATTTTAAAGTTTTTATTAGTTCACTATATCTTTCAGAATTGGCAAACTGGATAAAGTAATAGGCGTGGAGTTAGGAGGACTTGAGTTCAAAAAATCCAGCCTCTGATAGGTACTGGATGTGTGACCCTGGATAAGTCACTTAGCATTTGTTTGCCTTGGTTTCCTGAACCAAAAAATGGGGATAGATAATGATGGCACCTACCTCCCAAATTGTTAATAAAATGAGATAATATTCATGAAGTGCCTGATATATAGTAGGCATTATAGGAATATTAGCCATTATACTATTATTGAAATTAAAAGGTACATTGTTCAGATTTTATAAATTATTAAAACAGTAAAAACTATTTAGCTTTTGAGTATCCATTTGCATTTCTTTGATTATTAGAAATTTTAAATATTTCTCATATGACTTGATACTTTGTGCTTCTCTTGTGAATTAATGTCCTTTGAGTGTCAGAGTTGAATAAGCAATAAAGTACCTCTCTCAGAGTCAGAAAGACTTGGCTTCAAGTTTCCCTCCTCTGATAAATGCTGACTGTAACCCTAGAATATTCACTCCAGTGACCCAGGAAATTCACTGAGATTATAAATTGCAGAACATTTACAGATCTGCATTAGTGGTGGGACGTTCTCTACACCTAGGAAATCTAAAAGATTTGAAGAAAAAACCAATTGCTTTGATCACTTCTCTATTGACTGGTTTTGATCACTTAACCTAATTGGGGTTCACGCCTCTTTCCAGAATCCCATCCTTAAGACAGTCCACTGATTTATCTGCCTTTGAATACATATTGGATCATGTCTTTTTATGAATATTAGTGTAAATTCTACTGTCTTTTAAAATAGTTTTACTTAAGTATTGAGTCATAGATTTTAAAGATTAGAAGGGACTTCAAAGTCACGTAGACATAGCCTCTCATTTAACATTTGGGGAAATTAAGGCCCACAGTCATTGAAGTAGTAAATGACAAAGCCAGGATTTGAACCTAAATCCTCTGACCTGGAATCTAGCACTTCCCAGTGTACTACATTGTCTTCCTGTACCTACTGTACCAAACATTATCTCAATTTTTAATAGCACAGAGATGATATGTAAGTCTTCCACTTTTAAATTTACTGATTCTAGGGGAAGTTAGGTCTATGAGAATTTGAGTTGTTTTTTCTAAGGAGTAATTGACTACATTATCCAATTGAAGAGTAAGTCACTGTGTTTCATGATGTTCTATGCCATCCTTGCCTCATAGAGGAAGAAAGTTAACTTTAATATTATGTATGGTCCTGACTGAACTGATACTGTATCCTGATATTTATCCTTCCTTTAAGACAAAAGACTGTTTTGTATAACTTCTTTTTAAAGAATTCCGTTTGCCAGATGTATTTGTTTAGAGAACCTTTCAGTCTTGACAGTTTGATCATTCAGGCTACAAATGTGATCTAATATGAAAGGACTCTAAATTTTCTTCCATTACAGGAGCTTTGTTGACAGTAGAACATATTAAAGATAATGTCAGCATTTCAGTTGAAGAAGGAAAAGAGAACATCCTTCGAGTTTCTGAGTAAGTGGTTTTACATTTCTGTCCTTATTGATTAAATTGGTTATTTTTAAAGGTTAACAGTAGAATTGGGTGTTTTTGCATGCCTATTCCATGATTATTAGAAGGGGAATACAATTATAATTAAAATAACAAGTGGAAATATATTTAGGTATTATACCCAGATTTACCCTTTTGAATATTCTTTTAAAATCATGCAACTTACTTCTTCTTCACTGCCCCATTTAATTGTAGTGTATAACTATAATGACTTAAGTTCATATATTCAGCATAATATAATGAGGTGTATTTTCTCATCATGTCTATGAAGATGTTTTATTATTTATTATGAATTTTAGATAAGATTTGGTGTCTTTAATTTAGAGATCACAGCACTGAAAAGTTATATATGTATATACACTGCTTTGTTATATACAGAATCAGTTGGTATGATTTCTGCCTTCTCAGAGCTTATATTTTATGTCAAGTCATGCATATAGAGAGATTGAGGATATAAAAAGAGATGCAAAACAAATATGTAAACCGTATGCACTTTCTTGACCTTTATAATGAAGCAGTACAGATTCTCCAAAAGATCCATAATATAGACTTTCAGGAAATTGTGACTTGTGAGCTCCCTAGTATTCTTGTTTGCATGTTTCCCTGATGAATAATTTAGTTTTCAAAACATTTTACACTGGTCACTTCTTTAAATCAGCTGTTGATTTTTGTTGTTGCTTTGTAGAAGTTTTAAAATAATCTTAAATCTTTCAGTGCTCTTACAATGCTTACACTGTATTTATACTAGTAAAAACCTTAAGGTTCAGTTGCCTTAAGGCTAATCATGTGCATCCATACTTATAAAACTCAATCAAATCTCCTAACTTCTGGTATCCCGTGAACTCACATCTACAGCTCCTTTTGTTTTTTTCTGTCAAATACCATTTAGTTTTAAATTTTATGATTTTTAATTTTATGATTATCATAAATCATTGACACTATGATTAATTGTAGATTATTAATTTGACCCTGTGTTACTTTAAAATTTGCAGTTACTTTAGAATTTCTGATTTGAGGCCTATGCGATAGATATTGCTGGTATTATTTTTTCCATATAAAGATGAAGAAACTGAGTTGATAAGAAGTCAGGTGACTTAACTTACATAACTTGTGACTGTCTTGGGGAATTTTAATCCAGGTCTTCCTGACTCCCAAGTCAAGCATTCCCTCCACCATTTTTTGACTTACTGACTTTCAGCAAACTTCTCACTGGGGAAAACTGTTCTAAATAACTTTATGAGGATAGAGATTGCTGCTGACAAGTACTTTTATAATGGAAAGGGAGCACATTATGTTGACATTCAACACCATTCTGTTATATAATGGCTACAGTAAATTGATTTCTTGTAACAGTAGTACATTTTAAAATGGGAAATGAAATTTAAGAAACATCAACCAAGTTTCCCAACTGATGGCTTGGGGTAAATGGATTCCATAATAATACCAAAAAGCTTAACTGATATATTTAGGTACTAGCTGCAGAATCAATTGGGGTATTTCAGATTTGATGGTCCTGCAGTTGTTGGTTAAAATAGTTCATAAATTCACTTTGAAGAGTAGGTTTTTGAATCTGTTTTCTTTGGGATCATTTCATGTATGAATTGCTCTTAAAGTTTGGCAAACCTTTTCAGAGGGTTTTGAGACTGCAAACATATGTTTCAATCTTGCAGTTTAGGAATTCTGATGGAAACCACAGTACTTCATATTTTAAGATTTCAGAGTCCTTAAGTCAGGCTATAAATGATAACCTATCCGGGATTTATGTTAGGTAGACTCTTGCAAAGTACCCTTTGTTCATTTGTCATATGTGTGAATTATTGGTTTGCTATTGTCTCTAAAAATAATCACTTTAACCTAGACTTTAGATAGTTTTAAAATGACACAGAAGATAATTCTAGCAAATTACTTCATGAAAGATATTTCTGGTAAAAACAAAGTATTGATTATTTATAAGAAAATGTTATTTCCTTTAACTTTGATAAAAGTTGTTTCATAAGAAATGATGAGCAAGCAGATTTCAGAAAAACCTGGAAAGACATATTTGAACTAATGCTGAGTGAACTGAGCAGAGCCAAGAGAACGGTGTACACAGTAGAAGTGGCATTGTACTATGACCACCCTTGATGGACTTAGCTCTTCTCAGCAACACAAAGTTCTAAGACAATTCCAAAAGACTCATGCTGAGAATGCAGATTGAAGGATATTTTCTTTCTCTATTTTTATTGTTTTTTTTTTCTTTCTCATGGTTTCCCCCTTTTATTGTAATTTGTCTTTCACAACATGACTAATGTGGAAATATGTTTAATATGATTCTACCTGTACAGCCTATTGATATCAGATTGCATGCCTTCTTGGAGAGAGGGGTGAAGGGAGTGGGAATTTAGAACTCAAAATCTTATAAAAATGAATGTTGAAAACTAAAAATTAATTAATTAAAAGAAAATAATAAGTTCTAGAATGGGTAGGCAAACCATGGCCAAAGACCCAACTGAAAAGCCCAGTAGTTTACTAACCCTTGAAATTCTGTCAGAAATCATTGACCTGTACTTTGAAGCATTAAAAAAAATTCAGGACAAATACCTGTCAGCAGACCAGGGACATTTCTCTTTTTTCCCATGATTTCTGAAAGACAATAAATCTCTTATTCAAAACAAACAGAAAAGGGACTGCTCTGCTACTTCCACTAATATTTCCTGAATTAGGATACTGCCCATATCAATTCAGGTCGTCTGGCTGTTATGATGATAGAACACGTTACCTAGAGTCCGGAAGACCTGACTTTAAATCTCAGGCACTTTAATTGTCAGGCAATTACAAGCTGTCTGATGCTAGGCAAACCACTTAACCTCAATTTTCTCGGCTGTAAAAGGGGAATAATAGTAGCACCTACCTCCTAGGGTTGTTGCAGTGATAAAGTAAGCTATTACTGTAAAGCTATGTAATTGCTAACTGTTACTGTTATCTTTACACTGGCATTTTACCTTCAATCTCCAGTTTTTGAGGGTTGTGTGGAGCACAGGTGTCAAACTCACTGCAAAGGAATACCAAAACTTGAGCTGATGTGGTTGTTGTTCAGTCATTTTGCAGTCATGTCTGACTCCTTATGACCCCTTTTTGGGGTTTTCCTGGCAAAGATACAGGAGTGATTTGCCATTTCTTTCTCTACCTCATTTTACAGATAAGGAAACTAAGGCCAAAAGGGTTAAGTAGCTTGACCAGAATCACACAACTCGTTAAGAGTCTTGAGTCTGGATTTGAACTCAGAAAGAGGAATCTTCCAGACTCCTGGCCTGTCACTTTATCCACTGCACCATCTAGCTGCCCCAGATTGGAACTGAGCCACATTGGAATATAATTGGGAAAAAGCAAAATAAATAAAAATAGACTATAACACAGATAATGCCAATTTGTGGTTTTCTAAGCGATTATGCAGCTTAAAGGGGATCCCTTTCTATTTGAGTTTGATACCATTAGTCTCTGTGGCACATAAAGGATAAATAACTTGCCCAGCATCTCACAACTGATAAATATGTCAGAGGTGGGGCTTGAACTCCTCCCTGTTTTTTTGACACACTGGCTGTCATAATCAATACAGACACACCTGTACTTTCCAGTGCATATTTATATAAAAATTAGTCTCCCAGATATTGAAAGCTTGTTATTTTCATGATTTATAGACATGGAGACACTTATGTAAGAGATTAGGTTAAATACCTGGAGTGAGTCAATACTGATGAGAATAAGGTTCATGGAATGTGCATTGCCCACCCTCCCATCTTCCCCTCCTTTGTAATAGGTCTTATATACTTCTTCATGTGAAATAATTGACCCCATTTTTGACCAGGTAAAGAGACCATTCTTTCCCTCATTTCTTACCTAGCCTTAATCACTGAAAGGGCATTGCCTCAGTCAAACTGAGACCTGGGAAAGACCTTAGCTTATAAAGGCCAAAAGGTTTCCGACTGTATCCAGCCCATCTCC
>CM053770.1:584410382-584426155 GCA_028658325.1 Potorous gilbertii | reverse complement strand
TTGAAAGAAATTAGTGTTAATCTCTTTATCAAACCAGAATTAGAGCAAGATACAGGAAGGATGCATATGTAATGTAGAATATGTGCACCATACCACAGAAGCACTTCATAAACTACATGCCACCCATCTCAGTCCCAGTGCTAAGTTAATTTAATAATTTTCATTTCAAGTTCTTCAGGTGTAGTTTCTAGGATGATTCCATAATTATTAGATTGATGATAAATAGAATAAATCTGTTTCAGAAATATTTTTAAATGGTTAACTTTTTTTATGTCCATTTTTTAAATTTATCAAGTGATAATTGAAATCAGTGCACAGAGCCAAATGATGACTTCAGGGAATTGTTACTATAGACATTCCTTCTAGCATTAAATTACCATCCATAGATCAAAATGCATTTAAGTTCATATTCAGGCATTCGCTATTAAGGATAGAATCAATTGAAGTAGAGAAGCATTGGAAGTGGTATTGAAAATAGACTCTGCTGTAGTTGATGCCAATTCTTTTAAAATAGCAAATAACGTTACCAGTTGAAAAGGTAATTGAATTGTACACTGCACATAATTTATTGGGGTGTTTTTCTTTGAAATTGTAGTTGCCTCATTAATTATGATACGGATTTTGGTATTCCCTTCTATAATATTAAGTATGTTCATCTTGGTTTCTTTTGTGATATATTTTTTTACTGTTCTTCTTGCACTGTTTCATGTATGTAAACTGTTACCCACATCTACTCCATTTTTCTCTTGTAATTATACTTCCTCCTCTCTATCAGATAAACGCCTACTATGTCTTACTGATCATAACAGCATCAATATTTTATTATTTAGTTTATGTACTAAATCAGAAAATGATTCATTAGCAAATTCTTTAATCTTGAATTTTTGTATGGGTTTTAGAAACATCTTGTTCCCTAATTTTTTTTCACAGATAAGCTTGCCTCTTGGTTTGTTGTTGTTTTTACTGCCATTTGGGGTTAGTAAATAACACTTCATTTCTTGGACACAGACATGCTTTTCTGCTGTCATTCCCAAATGCTGAAATGTAGAATAATCCTCATATCTCATTTTATCTTTTTTTATTTCAAGCCATTTTGTACTGTTATGTAGTCATAAATGCCTGTTTTTCCTTCCAACTAAATTTTGAATCTGTTGAATGATCAATTATTGAAGAAAAACCATCATTTTTGTCAGAGAAAGAAACAGTCTTGTACATGAGCTATAGCAACAAAACCTATAAAGAGCTCCAGGTTAACAGGGAATATGGAATGACTTCAAAGAAGTGTGATATGAGGTAGGGGTAGGAAAATTTTGGTACAAAAATGAAAAAGGAAATAAAATACTTTTTTCATAACGTATGTAACAAGTATTTTTTGATACATAGTAGAAATATCACTACCGCAAAAATTTTCTTATGTACTTCTGTTCACATTCTATATGATGTCAAGTGTAACACAAATTACTGTTTGGGAAATGATTGGTCTGAATTACTGTTCTTTTCCAACAGTTCCATTTTCTGTGGTTTAGTAATCAGTATCTTTCATATTCTCCATAACCTCTTCTCCAGGATAAATAAAATCTTTTCCTCTATTTTTTCAATATTTTATTATGACTTTCCTGTGAAACTTGGATAAAATCTTTCTAAATCTCATGTCAATATCCAAATATTTAAATATTCATAAAGTTAACTATTTGCCAAATTCTTATGATATAAATTAAACAAAATTTCTCCTGAGATTAAGAGGATGAAGAGGTTAAATAAAAAAAACTTTTGAACCTTACAGAAATAGGGAAAACTTCAATAACACCCCCAAAAAAGTGATCTCATGAATTTGTTTTATTTTTTCAGGGCAAAAATGCATTTTTCAAAGACCTAACTTCAATTCAGTTACTACCCAGTGGTGAGATGGACCCAAATTTCATATCTCTCCGACAACAGGTAAGTTTTAGTTGTTTTTTCCTCTGTGACACACTGTTTTTGTCCAGGGACCAGCTTATTTAGCAAGCAGTTCACCAGAAGATTATCCTGAAAAAACTCTTTGTCCTTGACAGCATATATATCAAATAAAGCTAAAAATAATCATCCATCCTGTGTAGCCCTTCTGTTTCTACAGTGAGAGAGGAGTGATGGGAAAATACAGGGTCAGAAAGTACATGGTTCTTTGATAATTTACAGATATTTACCTGTAAAAGTGTGCTGTCTTTCTTGACCAATGAGTTGAAATAACCCTTCAGTTATTTTAATTCACATGATTTCCATTTCTATTCTATTTATCCAGACTTAGTCTCTCCCCTAAACTACTGACTTGAATCTCCAACTACCTTCTGGATGTCACATAGACGTTTTAAGCTTCACATGTCCAAAACAGAAATTATTTCTTTCCTCCAAGCCCTCCCCTCTTCCTAACTGCTTATTACTATGGAGGTGCATTACTGAAATTCAGGAGTCAGATGAAGACTGTTTAGATAGAAGTGATAAATGAGTCCATTTATACAACATTGATTAAGTCACCAAGAAAGTATGAGGAGAGAAGATGAAAGGACCCAAGATAGCATCCTCTGGTATACTCATATAGAGGCAGGAGGATGTGGAGGCGGGGCTGAGACCAGTTCACATCTTTCTTTGAGGCTTTAGGTGTAGCTGTTCTGACTTTGTGGTCTTCATCAGAAGATCTGATTTAATCTACCTTGTCACCATAGTAATGGTCATGTTCTTTTTTGTTGTTGTTTGCTCATTTTTCAACCTATTCCTTGACTTTTATGTTGAAGTGGGACTCTGCTCCTGGGATGGAGGGGGTATTATCCCAAGCTTCAGACTTTCCTTGCTGCTACTGTCAGAGCCAGTTCTGGGTGTCTGTAAGTTTTCAGTTTTTGCAGAGGTCATACAGTCTAGAGAGAGGTATGCTCACTGCTTTCCTGGCCTGTGCCATCTGTGATCTATGAGTGACCCCAAGGATTTTTTTATGACCTGGAATTGTAACCAGGATGACCACTCCCCAAAATGCATGGTGCACACTTTAATGTATTGGTCCTTTTCTTGTGTTAGTGCCCTGGCACCGTCACATAGAACTGCATACATGCAATGTGCCAGAGTCCTGATTGCCAGCAAAATTGAATCTGCCCTGGAATTTCCTTCTGATCAACTGACTGACCCCCTACTCTCTGTGGGTGGAGAACTTCTGAAGCAGCCCATTGAGCTGCTGCCAAGGCCTGCTGCTGACTTGCTGGGGCTCAGCCTGTTGTACTGTGCTCCACTCTCACCCCAGTCAGACAGGCCTTTCCTGCCAACCTTCTGAGTTGTCTTAGGCTGGGAAATTGTTCCACCCCATTCTTTTGTGTGTTCTACCACTCCAGAATTTGTTGAGGCATTATTTAAAGTTAGAGTGGAATTTGAGAGAACTCGGGTTAGGCCCTGCGTGTATTCTGCTCCTCCCAGCTGTTTTCCAGTTTTTTCTCCAGCTCTCTCATTTCATTAATAAAAAAAGAAAACATTTTGAAACTCTTGCTTTATAAACTCTTCCAAGAATTCTAGTTGAATTTGCCCAAGTTGTGGGTGACTTTTTTTTTGGTTTTGCTTTTTATGGTGGGATAATTTTTTTTTTTGTTTACTTATTTTCCCTGCCTGCTTCCTCACTTGGGATTTGATGTAGAGATGTCTGGAGAGGTCTGAACTGGTCATGTTGCTTCTTTCTTGACGTATTAATTGTTGTATCCCCTCCCAAACAAATTTTTTTTTAACCTCATGGACAATTCAGACTGAGAACCTATAAGTTTTCAGTGCTTCCAAAAGCTGACTGATTCAGGGCAGTCTGATTGTTGCCCCATTGGTCCAAGCTCTGCAGATTGCAATCTAGCAGTAGGTTATTGCCAGACTTAGTGCCAGAACGAGTCTAGGACCGCCTCTCTCCATGGGCACAAGAACACTTTGTGGTATTCCTGACCATGCCCCATCCCCAGTGTCTGTCTCTCTAAGCCATACCAGTCAACCTTTCAATTTTTTAACCAGTAATAAATAGTTTTGATGATTACTTATTTTTATTATAGTTTAATTTCTCTTGAGATTCTTCACCTTTCGTTTTTCCAGATGAATGTTCTTTTTCCAGCCCTGTAAAGTTTTCTTTTTGTAGTTTGATGTGTGACACTGCATAAGTAAATGAATTTAGGGAGTGCAGGGGCAGTCAGTGGTACAATGTGTAGAACACTGTGCTTGGAACGCCCAATCAGGAACACTTGAATTCACATCTGGTCTCAGATGTGTCACCCTGGGCAAATTACTTTACTTCAGTTTGCCTCAGTTTCCTTAACTATAAAATGGAGATGATAACAGCCTCTACATTGTAGGATTGTTATGAGGACCAAATGCAGTATTCGTAAGAAGCCCTCAGCAGTGGAAGGAGCAGAACCAGGAGAACTCTGTACACAGCAGCAACCACAGTGTGCCAAGAATTTTTCTGGTAGACTTAGTCCTTCATAGCAATGCAAGGACCTAAAAAATTCCCAATGGACTTTTGAGGCAAAACACCTTCCACATCCAGAGAAAGAACTATAGAATTGGATCACAGAATGAAGCAGACCATTTTCTTTTGTGTTATGTTGTGTTTTGTTTTATGGTTTCTCGAGTTCATTTTCATTCTTCTATTCAACATGACTGTGGTGAAATTGTATTTAATAGGATTGTATGTGTAGAGCCTCTATAAGATTACAAGCTGTCTCGGGGAGGGAGAGGAAAAAATCTAAGCTTTATGGAAGTGATTATAGAACCCTGAAAACAGATGAAATAATTATTTCTAAAAAAGCCTTCTGCAGAGTACCTGGCACCTAGTAGGTACATTATAAATGCTCATTCCATTCTCCTTTTTCCCCTTAGTACTGTCATTGTTACTATATTAGTTTGGTTTACTTGTAAACAGTTAATATTTCTCCAGTTATTTAGGTCTGTCTTGATTATCCTTAAGTGTTTTGTAGTTAAATTCATATAGTTCTTTTGTATATCTTAGTGAAGTGCAGAGTACTTCACATTTTTTGGTAGCTATTTTAAGTGGAATTTCACTATCTCTTCCTGCTGAGTTTCTTACACAGAAATGGTGAGGATTTATGTGGATTTATTTTACATCCTTCAAATTTGCTGAAGTTACTGTTTTAATCAATTTTGTTGATTCTTTTTGAGTTCTCTAAATCATATAGTTTACAAAATGACAATTTTTTTTTACTTATACTTATTTCCTGTTTCTTTTTTTGTCTGATTGCCATAGCTGATTTCTAGCAAGATGTTACTTTAATAAAACCCATATTAATAAGATTTATTTCTTTCCATTTTTCTTACTTTCATACTTTGTTCCCAAGTTTTTACTGAAAATCATCAGTGCAGCTGTTCAGGTGCAACATTCTGTCCCTAAAGACAAAGAAACTTCTGATGAAGCACCAATTATTCCTCTTGGCAAAGATAGAGACTGGCCAGTTCTGGCTGTATATTTAGCCCAGCACCTTCAAGTTAATGAAGATGTGATAAGAAGACACTATGTATTGGAACTATATAATTATGGAGTTGATCATCTTGGAGAAGAGGTAACTGTTACTCTTTGAGTATAGAAATAAGGCTTACATTAAGAAAATGAATAAAATTGACCTTTCTAAAATGATGAGTAAACTTCATTTAAAAATCTCTTGTTCATATGGTAAAGAAATCATATTTAATTGGAAAAATAAAATTCAGTGCTTGGCTTCATTTCATCGCTCATTCTTCCTGTGTCAAAAGCTTAAGAGCACAGCCTCACTATGCTGGTATATGAAATGGGAAGATTTGGCTAGGCAGAGAACCAAGTCTAAAGGCTAAACTCTGGGCTGTTTGATTTATAATAATGTATGGTCATAGTTCATGAAGGTAACTGACATCTTCCTTAAGTGGCCTGGCAGATATTTAAGGTATTTTTCTCTCTTCTCACCCTGCTCAGATGGAGGACCTCAAGGTATCTGACTGCATTTTTCTTGTTCTTACCTTTAGGCCATTCTGCAGGTGCAAGACCAAGAAGTGCTGGCATCTCAGCTCCTTGTGCTGACTGGGCAGAGGCTAGCCTATGCCTTACTCCATACTCAGACCAAAGAGGGCATGGAACTGCTTGCTAGACTGCCACCAACACTCTGTACCTGGCTCAAAGCTATGGTAAATACAAAGAGGAGGAGAAGAAACACAAGATCTTAGGAGCCAAAAATGTAACAAGCATTTTAATTTGAAGCAGAAGGTTGACTGCTCTGTGTTAACTGATCTCTACATGTTGATTATAGGTTGTTTTGTTGTTAAGGATAATCACTCTGGTTCATGTTATGTAGACTTTGGATTATTCTCTAAAGCATACAAATAAATTACTCCGGACTGAAGGAGCTACCTAATTCTTATCAAACAAATGTGGTTGAGTCTTGGCTTTTTTTTTCCCCTACCACATATTGAGGCTTTATGATGGAGTAGAAAAAGTCCTTCCCTTAGAGTCAGGAGAAATTACTGTGATGTGACCACTGGCAAGTCACTTAACCTCTATAATGTATACACATTTTAAAAACTTGAGAATTCTGCATAAAATGCCAGCAATCATTATTTTATTTCATATTAACAGAATTGATAAATTCCCCAAACCTGCCTGTCATTTAAAAACACACCGTCATTTAAAAAATGAGTTTAATACTTCTAATTTTATTTAGGGAAGAAAGGGAGGAAAAGACCTGTTAAAAATACTATATTTACTTTTTATGATAAAGGTAATAGTAAATATTGCTAATATTAAAATGCCTGATGGAATATTTTTCATGTCAAATTTGCAGGACCCCCAGGATCTCCATAACACTGAAGTGCCAATTGCAACAACAGCTAAACTAGTAAATAAAGTAATAGAGCTGTTACCAGAAAACCATGGGCAGTATAGTCTGGCCTTACACCTCATTGAAGCTGTGGAAGCCATCTCTGTTACATCTTCATGACACATCAACTGGATTAACGAATACTTCAGAACTGTCTTACTTCAACACGAATTAATGCATGGTTATTTTACAAACAAAAACATCAGCGTTTATGGTGGGAATACTTCCATGTGGATTTTGTAAAATACAAGAAATAAACTTCAACATTTTAAAACAAGGAGTCCTGGCTAAGTTCCACTTCTGTGGATAACAAGTTAAAATGTAGCCAGACATTAATTATACAGTAGTTTCATAGTTTATTTACAACTCCAGCACTTGTGATGTAACTTTATTGTTAAAATTAACTGTTTTAAATCAGTTATAATTTACAGACTATGTTCTTACCCTTTAGAGTCTATATTTCATATACTGAAATGTTAACGGTTATAATTGAAATATGTTACTGTACAGTCCTCATCAGGAAAGTTTGGGGGTGGGGGTGGAAATCTCAAGTTCCTTATAATAAATGCCAGGAAAATGCTTTTTGCTATCATGTTTTATCCCATGTGGGTCATTATGAAGGGAATCTTTTGATATGAGGTTTCCTTCTGAGAGGAAATATAAACACCGTTTGCATAAAAGGAAGATGACCTTCCATATAGAATAACACAATTCAGGATTGTAATATCTGTTACCAACAGGAAGTATGGTAGAAAGGATCTATAATTCTACTAAAATGCCAAAGAAATGGATTCTGAGGTTCATGATCAACACTGTAAAATTAAAATGAATGACAATGACAAATTTAAAATGTGCTTTTATTTCAATGGTTTCAAGTTTTGTCCATATCAGATAAATGTAAAAAAAAATGTATTATCTTATAAATCTTGTATTTATAAAAGGAGGGCGGGTGGCAGAGCTCTGAGGGAAAATATTGCTAAATTTAAGATTTCTTAACACTTGAGAACTATCTGGTTTCAGGATTTGGTGATACATTTATGCTCAGGAATAAGAAAATACATGTGGATGTTAGATCTTAGAATACCTACCTACCTCATAGTGGGGTTGAGAAGGCTTCAGTAGTTTTCCAAACATCTTTTGTACCTGCTTCATCGTGCCTGGAAGCTAGCTAGGTTTGTAGTAAATGCTCAATCAGTTCTAGGTATTTATCACAGTAAACCGCTGGAGGATAGCCATACACTGTAGTTAATGTATTTGTCAGCAGTCGCAATTGTTTATAGTAACCATGGTTTCTTTTTCCTAATGTTAGAAACTGACTTTGACATCTGTAAAGGTAATAATAAAAAAATTATAAAATTCCATTCAGGAGAAAAATGCATTTTCTCTAATAGAAATTGGGTAAACAAATAGTAAAAATATTTTTCATTCAGTACATATGAGCATGTTCAACTCCTAAATGAAATCTCCTAATTAAAACTCAGTGAACATTTAGCATTTCCCCTTCCAAATAATGGTAATCAGTGTTTTCAACCTTGAAGTTATGTAATTGTCAATCACTTGAATATAATGCCTTATATGTTCAGTTGCTTTGCCTAAGCCTGTACAACTGAGTGAAGCTTATTAAGGTTTTTGTTATTCAGCTGTTTTAGCTATGTCTGACTCTTCTGACCCTATCTGACATTTTCTTGGAGTGATTTGCCATTTCCCTCTTTAGTTCAGTTTACAGATGAGGAAACTGAGGCAAACAGTTAAGTGACTGGCCCAGGGTAACACAGCTAGTTAGTGTTAGAGGCCAAATTTAAATTCAGGAAGATGAGTCTTCCAGACTTCAGGCCCAGCAACTCTCTATCCATTGTGCCAACCAGCTGCCCCACGTTTTACTAATATACTTTTAAGTGATATGATCAAGGTGCAACAAGCTTGTGGTATAAAATAATATGGATTGACTTCTCCCCTTCCCCTCCATTTAAGCTTCTGCTTGCCCAGGCAAGTATGGGTCTCTTGGATATATTGTTTTGTTTTTGTTTGTTTCTTTGTTTTGTTAGGCAACTGAGGTTAAGTGATTTGCCCTGGGTTACACACCTACTAATGATATCTGAGTCCAGATTTGAACTCAGGTCCTCCTGACTCCAGGGCAGGTTCTCTATCCATTGGGCCACCTAGATATCCTTGGGCATATGTTTTTTAACAGACAAAACCACTTTATAAACACTAAGATTCTTTAAATTACCATCTGTTGCACTATAGGAAAATTAGCTAACATTTGGGACTAAAAACTGCAGGTTGTTATGATTTAACAAACTATCAAAAAAGCACAGAAACCTGGTATACAAGTGTGCCTGAAGATTTTTTCATATTCTTCATATGGTTTGCACAACCACGTTGTGGTTTTCTGCTCTTTTTAACATTTGATAGTGCCTGGGAGGACCAAATTGAAACAAAGCAATCCTTTAGAATAAAAATCAAAATAGGTTTGATTATTGATTTATCCAGGTGCTAGATTACTTATCATCAGAAACAGGACTCCTCTAAATCTCCAGAGCTAAATTTACAATTTAAGAAAAAACTTTTTATTCATGTCCACAGATTTGCAGATTGCATTCCATTCCAGATGCAATTAGGTCACTGTTCAATGGTGAAAAGACATATTTACCTAATGTAGATTTGTTTTTAGCAGTCTACTGTTTAAAAGTTGGGGATGGCTAGGTGGCACAATGGATAGAATGCTGGGCCTTGAGTGAGGAAGACTCAGGTTCATATCTATGCTCAGAAACTTACTGTCTGACCCAGCACTAAGCATACAGTGCCTGGTGTATAGTAGGTGCTTAATACATATTTATTGATTGATTGGCCTCAGGCAACTCAACCTCTGTTTACCTGAGTTTCCTCATCTGTAAAATGGGGATCCCAGGGTGATTGTGAACATAAAATAATAAAGTGCTTAGCACAGTACCTGATACATACTAAGCACCAAATAATACATAAAATGTATAGATATGTGTACATACGTCATTATCAAAAGTACAGGCCTAATAATAAACCATATTTGATAAAAATCTGACTCAGAATTCAGAGGGATATCACCAGTTTGTTTTTCACAAATACATGTAAAAAACAATTTAACATTTTAAAAATAAATTTAAGTTCCAAATTCTCTCCCTCCCTTTTTCCCGCACGTTAAGAAGCAAGCAATTTGGTATAGGTTATACTGGTGCAGTCATGCAAAACATTTCTACAATACTCAAATTGTTTCTTTCTGGATGCTTACAATATTTTCTTCTTGATCTGAGAACTCTAAAATTTGGCTACAATATTCCTAGGAGTTTTTCTTTTCAGATCTCTTTCAGGAAGTGATCAGTAAAATCTTTTATTATTTATTTTGCCCCCTGGTTCTAGAATATCAGTGCAGCAGTTGTCCTTGATAATTTCATGAAGGATAGTGTCTAGGCTCTTTTTTTGATCATGGCTTTCAGGTAGTTCCATAATTTTTAAGTTGTTTCTCCTGGACCTATTTTCCAGGTCAGTCGTTTTTTCCAATGAGATATTTCACATCGCTATTTTTTCATTCCTTTGGTTTTGTTATATAATTTCTTGATTTTTCATAAAGTCATTACCTTCTATGTGTTTCATTCTAATCTTTAAGGAATTATTTTCTTCAGTGAACTTTTGGATCTCCTTTTCCATCTGGCCAGTTCTGCTTTTTAGGGCATTCTTCTCCTCATTGGCTTTTTGGATCTCTTTTGTCATTTGGGTTAGTCTGTTTTTTAAGGTGTTAATTTCTTCAGCATTTTTTGGGGTCTCCTTTAGCAAGCAGTTGATCTGTTTTTCATGATTTTCTTGTAACACTCATTTCTCTTCCCAGTTTTTGCTCTGCTTCTCTTACTTGATTTTCAAAATCCTTTTTGAGCTCTTCCATGGCCTGAGACCAATTCATATTGTTCTTGGAAGCTTTGGATAGACGAGCTTTGACTTTGTTTTCTTTTTTCTTCTGTTTCCATGCTTTGGTCTTCCTTGTCACCAAAGTAAGATTCTCTAGTCTGATTGTTTTTCTGGTTTTTGTTTATTTCCCCAGCCATTTACTTGACTTTTGAGCTCTTTGTCAAGGTAGTTCTCTGCTTCCAAGGGGGCTGGGGGTGTACTATCAGCTGCTTGATCCCCCCACAATCTGTGGACCTAGAACTCCAGAAACAGTGGGTGCAGCTGCCCCTGCTGCTGCTGCAACTGCTGCAGGTTCCTCCAACTCCCCCCTTCCTGCCCGTCAGCTGGACCACTTCACTCTTCTGCATTGGTCCCACAGGCTTTTCCCACTGACCTTCCAATTTATCCTTAGCGTTTTGGAGTCATGAAGTCTGGAAACCACCACAGGTATGAGAGATTCCCCCAAGGCCTGCTCAAGTCCCCACTGTGCACTATTGGCCCACAATGGACTGTGCCCTGCCCTCTGCGTGGTGCGATAGACACTTCTCAGGAACCTTCCAGGCTTCCTTGGACTAGAGCTTTGTTTCGCTCCATCATTCTGCAGTTTCTGCAGCTCCAGAATTTATTTAGTCATTTTTTACAGGTATTTGGCCGGGCTTGGTGGGAGCACCCTAAGGTGTGTGCTATTACTCTGCCATCTTGGCTCTGCCCTCAAACCATTTCTAGATTAGTCATAGTGTAATAAAAAAAAAAAAAAGACAAAATAGGTTTTGTTTTTTTAATGTTTTAATCTGCATTCAGACTCCATCAGTTCTTTTTCTGAAGATGGATAGCATTTTTTATAAGTCATAATATCGTATTTCTGAGAATAGCCAGTCATTCACAGTTGATCCCCTTAAGTAGTACTGTTATTGGGCACAATACATTCCTGGTTCTGCTCATTTCACTGTGAATGAGTTCGTACAAGTCCAGGTTTTTTTCTCAGAGCATCCTGTGCTTATCATTTCTTAAAGTACAATGGTATCCCATCCCAATTGATAGCATCCCCTCAATTTCCCATTCTTTGCCAAAACAAAAAGCTGCTATAAATATTTTTGTACACAAAAGTCCTTTTCCTTTTTTTTTTTTTAATCTCTTTGGGACACTGACCTAGTAGTGGTCATTGGTGGGTCAAAGAGTATGTATGCACGGTTTTATAGCCATTTGGGCATGGTTCCAAATTGCTCCTCAGAATGGTTGGATCAGTTCACAACTCCATCAGCAACGCTTTACTGGCCGATTTTCCCTCGTTTCCTCTAATGATTATCATTTTTTCTTTTCCATCATATTAGCCAGTATGATAGATGTGGGATGGTAGGTAGCTCAGTTGTTTTAATTTGCATTTCTTTATAGTGATTTAGAGCATGTTTTCTCATAGCTATAGATACCTTTAAATTACTTTGTATGAAAGCTGTTCATATCCTTTATTTATCAGCTGGGGAATAGCACTTATTTTTATAAATTTGACTATTTTAGATATGAGGCCTTTAGCAGAGAAATTTGCTAGTTTTTTTTACCGTTAAGATCACTATTTCCCACTACCCTATTTGTTTATTCTCTTCTTTCCTTTCATCCTGTCTATTTTCAAGTGTTGCACTTCTGACTGCTGCCTCCCCCCAATTTTCCCTCCCTTCTATCACACCCTCCCTCTTCTCTTATCCCCTTCCCCTCTTTTCCTGTAGGGCAATATACATATTTCTATACCTGTGTATGGTACTCCCTGTGAGCCAATTTTGATAAATAAGATTCAAGTGCTTTCTTGTTTACCTTTTTATGCTTCTCTTAATTCTTGTATTTGAAAGATAAATTTTCTATTCAGCTCTGGTCTTTTCATTAGGAATATTTTTAAGTCTTCTGATTCATTGAATTATTTCCCCTAGAGTTTGCTGGGTAGGTGATTTTTGGTTGTAATTTTAGCTTCTTTGCCCTCTGGAGTATCATGTACCAAGCCATTTGATCTTTTAACAGAAGCTAAATAAAAGATCCTTTAACATAGAAGCTGCTACATCTTGTGTTATCTTGACTTGTGGCCCCACAATATTTCAATTATTTCTTTCAGGCTGCTTGCAACATTTTCTTCTTAACCTGGTAGCTCTGGAATTTGGCCATAATATACCTGAGAATTTTCACTTTAGATTCTTTCAGGAGATAAGTGGATTCAATTTCTATTTGATCCTATAGTTCTAGAATATCAAGGCAGTTTTACTTGAAAATTTTCTATTTGTTATTTTATTTCCCCCAATTACATGTAAAAATAATTTTTAACATGCCTTTAAAAATGTAGTTCCAAATTCCCACGCTTCCTTTCCTACTTACTGAGAATGCAAGTAATTTGATATAGGTTATATATGTGCAGTCATGTAAAATATTTCCATATTAATCATGTGAAAGAAAACATCCAGAAAAAAAAAGTAAAGTAAAAGTATGCTTCAGTCTGCATTCAGATTCCATCAGTTCTTTCTCTGGAGATGCATGGCATTTTTCATTATATGTCCTTCAAGATTGTCTTGGATCACTGTATTGTTGAGAATAGCCAAGACATTCACAGTTGATCATCATACAATATTGCTATTGCTCTATTAAGTGTTCTCCTGGTTTTGCTCATTTCACTTTGAATCAGTTTGTCTAAGTCCAGATTTTTCTGAGAGGATCCTGCTCATCACTTCTTATAGCACATGATCAAATACACAACTTGTTCAGCTATTACCCAATTGACAGGTATTTTCTCAATTTCCAATTCTTTGCCAAAAAAAAAGCTGCTATAAATATTTTTGTACATATAGGTCCCTTTTTGTTTTTTATCTCATTGAGACACAACAGACCTGGTAGTGGTATTGGCGGGACAATGGGTATGCACGGTTTTATGGTTGAATCAGTATATAACTTCACCGATAGGGCATTAGTGTCTCAACTTTCCCATATCCCCTCCAACATTTTTCATTTTCATTTCTTGTCAAATTAGCCAATTAGATATGTGAGGGGTGGTAGTGCAAAAATGTTTTACTTAACATTTAATTAACTCAATAGTAATTTAGAACATTTTTGTATGACTGTAGGTGACTTTAATTACTTTGTCTGAAAACTGCCTGTTCATATGCTTTGACTATGTATCAGTTGAGGAATGGATTAGTTGTCCATTCGACTCAGTTTTCTATATATTTGAGAAAAAAGATACCATAGAAAGTGGCTGAAATCTTTTTCACATTACTATACATTTCCCTCCATCTTATTTTCTGTTTATCCTATTCTTTCCTTACATCCTGTCAATTCTCAGGTGTTTTGCTTCTGATTTTTACCTCTCCCAAATCTGTGTCCATTCTACCAACGTCCCCGCCACCCCTCCATTTTCCTGTGGAGTTAGATGTTTGCACCCAAATTAGTGGAATGTGTTATTCCCTTTTTGAGCTAATTCTGCTTCATGAGGTCATTCCCCTTTCACTTTCCTATCTTCTCCTCCACTGTAAAATCTTTGTGCCTCTTTTAATTTATCCCATTCTGCCTCTCCCTTTCCTTTTCTCCCCATTCATTTCTTTCTCACCCTTGAATTTTACTTAAGATAATCTTCCCATCATATTCAGCTCACACCTGAACCCTCTATGTATATTTCTTTTAACTACTGACCAAATGATGGGAAAGATCTTAGGAGTTAGAAGTATCATCTTCCCACATAAGTATGTAAATTGTTTAACCTTATTGATTTCTTTATTGTCTACCTTTTTATGCGTCTTTTATTTGAAAGTCAAAATTTCTATTCACCTCTGACCTTTCATCAGAAATACTTGAAAGCCCTTTATTTCAATGAGTGTCCATTTTTCCCCCAAAGGATAATACTCAGTTTTGTTGGACAGGTGATTCTTGATTATAATCCTAGCTCTTTTGCCTTCTAGAATATCATATTCCAAGCCCTCTGATGTTTTCATGTAGAAACTGCTAAATCTTGTGTTATCTTGAGAGGCTTCATGATAATCTGAATTGTCCCTTTTTGACTATTTGCAATATTTTCTCCTTGATCTAGGAACTCTAGAATTTGGCAATATTCCTGGGAATTCTCATTTTGTGATCTCTTTGAGATGATTGGTAGATTGTTTTAATTTCTATTTTATCTTCTGCTGCTAAAATATCAGGACAGTTTTCCTTGATAATTTCCTTTAAGATGATGTCTAGGCTCTTTCTGATCATGGCTTTCTGGTAGTCCAAAAATTCTTACATTATCTTTCCTGGAACTATTTTCTAGGTCAGTTGTTTTTTTCAATGATATATTTCACATTTCCTTCTGTTTTTCATTCTTTTGATTTTGTTTTGTTTCTTGATGTCTCATTATCATTAACTTCCATTTGTCCAATTCTAATTTTTAAGGAATTATTTTCAGTGATACTTCTGTACCTCCTTTTCCATTTGGTCAATCCTACTTTTTAAGTAGTTCATTTCTTCTGTGAATTTTTGTACCTCTTTTTCCATTGGCCAATTATGCTTTTCAAGTTTTTCTCTTCAGTGAATTTTTGTGCCTCTTTTTGGCATAGATTTTTTAAGGTATACTTTTCTTCAGTATTTTTTGTCTTTTTTACCAAACTGTTGGCTCTTCTCATTTCTTTTCTCAATTTTTCCATTAACTTTCTTACTTCATTTTTTTAAATATAAATTTATTTAACTTTTTACATTCATTTTTACAAGATTTTGGGTTCCAAAATTTTCTCCCCATTTGTCCCTTCCCCCACCCCATTACACTGAGCATTCTAATTTCCCCGGTATCACCAATCTGCCCTCTCTTCTATCATCTCTCCCTTCTCTTGTCCCCATCTTCTCTTTTGCCCTGTAGGGCCAGATAACTTTCTATTCCCCATTACCTGTATTTCTTATTTCCTAGTAGCAAGAACAATATTCAACAGATGTTCCTAAAACTTTGAGTTCCAGCTTCTCCCCATCCCTCCCTCCCCACCCATTCCCTTTGGGAGGGCAGGCAATTCAATA
>CM053770.1:584389356-584409882 GCA_028658325.1 Potorous gilbertii | reverse complement strand
TATAAAACTGACCACAACCTATCAGGAGCTGATTCTGGCTGGCCTGCTCCAAGTACCACGGGGCAAAGTTTCTCACTGCCCTTTCCATCTGAACTTCCTAATTAATGCACTTTTACTCTTTCCAGGTGCATGTCTTCTTTACTATTCTTCATCTCACTCTCACTTTTAGCCAAAAGTCAGTTAATCTGTAGAGTTAGTAAGCGGTTAACCATTAAATGATAGTACTACGTGACAACCTTTCTAGAGAGATCAAAGAGGTACAGTAATCCATCATATAGAGAACCCATTCCCCTGCAACACCTCCAGATTCATGAGTATCAGCGGGCTTGGCCAGAATACCTCCATAGTAGAGTACGAGAGGAGGCGGATTGATCTGTAGGCCACCTACACCCTAACTTACTGAAAAAGTGAATAAATGAAGATCTGGTATACAACTTCTGAAAGGTGGCTGACAACTCTAAGACAATAATATTGCCATCTTTTAGTTTAAATGAGGAACCCTGGAATTTTGAGATGATGTCTGTTTCTATCATTCTTTCAGTATTCTCATTGAATTCCAGTTGGCAATAAAATGATTTCTTTCTTTCTCAAGATATTCAATAAACACAGAAAGTACCAGGCTGGATTCTTTAATATTAAATAAATAACTTAAAATACAACTTTAATGACTTAAGAATACATACCTATCTTTGATTATGCTGAAGTAAAAGTTAGAGAGTTGTCTAGGATAAAATGCTTGTAAATGCCGAACAACTTTTCCAAAATCATACTGCTTATATGCATCAGTAATCTGAGAGAAAGGCCAAAAAACATTAGTAGTGACATTCTAAGTAGCAATCATGAACACAACAATGTTGCTTTTAGAAACTTTTGTCTGAAAAACTGAGATAATAACGTAAAAGGGTTTTGCTTAGCTCATATCTTACGAATATGATCCTAATTTACATCTTAATAAGGAGTAAAAGATTATGTATATAAACACAAAGAGATGTTTATTGTTCTTTTGAGCATGCAAAGTGGTATGTATTTAATGAAGGAAAAAAATTTAATGATAAAACTTTATTTTTGCCTTAAATGACAGATTTATTGCACTATTATTTCCCCCAATCAATGGAAAAATGCAATGGGAGGTTCATGGCAAAATTACACCAATACAAGTAGTGTACAGGTCAAAAGGACTCCAGGAAAAGTCACACTAACATTATCTCAGAAAAGTACTAGATTTTTTAAAGAAAATTTTCAAAGAGAAAGCATACAAATGGTCAATTATGAAGAAGTGTCTTTAAAAAAATAAACTGCTTTACTAAAAGACATATTGCTGAGAAACAAAGTGACTACCTAGCTTATTGTATTCCTACTATAGAAAAAATGACCTAAAGAGGAATAAAAACTTGCTACTGTTGCAGAAAAACACTTCTTTATGTGAAAGAAAAAGGAGAGTTTTATCTAACACCAAAGCTCTAGGCCCTCCTAGAGAGAAAGATACCAATCCTAGAGAGACCAGCCTAAAGAGATCCATCACTTAATGGCTGGACTTTTTATCCAATCTCATAATACTAATACTGCTACATATATATGTTGCTGAAATCTTTCTGCTCATATTTAGTAAACAACATACCTTTTTCCCAAAATCTTGAAGTAAATGTAACATATACTGGTCTATAATATACATCTTTTGAAAGGGGACAGTATCTGTTTCTGGATTGAAATCAGCCACATTTCCCAAAAGAAAACGAAGTGTATTCCTAAGCTATAAAAGAAAATGTTAAATACAGAGTATAAGTTCATTTTGTAATGGTTCATCATTTTTTCCTTTTTTCAGATTCTGAAATTAAAACCACCCCAAATGAGCATATTTGCATATATACTGTAAAATGAAAGGTTCACATATGAAACTACAAATCTCCATTATGTAGCATTTGCTTTTCTTTTAAATTATGTAATAAATTTAACAAGTAACTTTCTAAGCTGTCCTGCTAGTCTGTGATTCCTTTTGGCCTTTCTTCTCTTCATTTCTCATTTTTTTGGGGGAAGAGAGAGTTCTGGGAGAGAAGCCTATTCCTAATTTCCCCATCCCTTCCACCTACTTCTTCTAGTGAAAAAGAAAACCACTGTAACAAATCTGCACAATCCAGCAAAACAAATTCTCATAGTGGCCATGTGCTTCTCATTCTCCATCTTGATTTGTAATCACTTATTGATAAAAATCCATATTAAATATAAATACAACCAATTAAATTTGTTTACAAACCATCTTTTCTCTACAAATGAGAAACTCCCAATAGGAAAACCACTTCCATTGACGCAAAGCAGCAAACTCTCTGTAACTTATGCTGGTTGCCACTGAAAGACAAACTAAGTTGTCCACTGTGATCTAGACAACGTACATCTGCGAAAAGTCTTGACCCTAGACCTGACAACACTGTCTCTCTTGAAACAATATGTAAATAGCATAATTATTTTCCTTCAATACAATGTAAGCTCCTAGAGGACACAGACTGTTTCATTTCTGTCTTGATGTGCCTTGGTATCTAGAATAATGCTTGCCACAGGGAAGGAAACTTTAAAATAGGATTTAAAATTTAAACTTTAAATTAAATTTTAAATGGAAATAAATTAACTTCACCCTCCCCCCCAAAAAAACCCAAAACTTTTCAAACATTTCCTTGAAGTCTCCTGTTTGTAGGGCTAGCTTCCTTTACATTATTTCATTAAGGTTTTTTCCAAATTTTCTTATATTCTTCAAACCTATCAATCACTATAAATAGAATAACAGGATTCCATTACCTTAATCACCACAATTAAACCATTCCCCCTCAATATTAGACTTTCAAGTTATTTTTAGTTTTCTACAAGTACAAAAAAAAGTTGCTAAAAAAAGTATGCAGATAATTTTTTTTATAACTATTACATAGGTTTGATACCAGCAATAGAATTACTGAATTGATGGTAAAGATTATTTTTGTCATTTTTAATGCATACTGACAGACTGCTTTCAAAAAATTTCTTAGAGTTTGCAAACTGACTAGAATCAAATAAATAGATCTGTTTTCTCTGCAGCTACCACCAGCACTGTTTCCTTACTTTTAATTATTTTGGTTAGTGTGATATTAAGAGTGATAGAACTGCACTAAAAATTAGAAATATGCAAATAAAGCAATTCTTAGCTTCTCCTTCACACTCATTAGACTGGCAAAGATGACAATAATGCAAAGTTACACGCTGGAGGCGGAGAGGGAAAAGAGGCACCTAAAGCACTACTGCTGGGGCTATGAATGGGTCCAGCAGTCCTGGAAAGGGATTTGGAGTGATGCTTCACAAATCTAGATGAACTGTCGATACCTTCTTTTCCACATAATTTTTACTATGGTTTTATCCAGTTCGTGAAAAAAACCTTTGGATTTTTTATTACATATGTAAATTAAGTTTTCATGTTTTTGTTGTTTTTACTGTTTTAAGAATTCATGCATAAATACTGGATGTTCCTTCCAATTGTTAAAGTCTTTATTTCAGATATTATTTTAAAATTGTTCTAGTAGGGTTTTTGTATTTTTAAGCAGGGGAACTCCTCCCAAGTTTTATGGAAGACAATATATTCATAATAGCATACTGATTAAAATATGCTATTGGTGAAGTAGTAGAGTGCTGGATTTTACGTCAGGACCATCCATCTGAGTTCGAACCTTGCTCAAACCTGTTCTTTATGACCTCTGGGCAAGTCACTCTTTCAACCTATTTTCTCATCTGTAAAATGGGAACCCAAGCACCTACTTTACAAAGAGTTGTTGTAAGGATGAAATGAAATAAAATATGTTACAGCACTTTGCAAACCTTAAAGTGCTATATAAACATTGTTCATTATTGTTAAGAGAACATAAGGTCCAACTGTTCTTATTAGCCAACCAGAAAAAAGCATGAAGAATTGGTAAAGTGAAATGCTGGTCAAAAGCTGTCCCACAAAGGTTCAGGATATGTGTCTTGAACTCATATATCAAAATCATCTAAGATGCCCTGAAAGATATTACAGACCTAACATTTTGGGGGAGTCTCTGATTAGTCTCAAGCACAGCAAAAAACTAGGAGATGAATGTTCAAGCAAGTCAGTCAGTAATTTACTCTGTCAAGAAGTATTATCAGGCACTATATACCAAACACTATGCTCAGCACTGGAGACATAAAGGTTTAAAAAAAAAAAAGTCCTCTCAAGGTGCTTGCATTCCAGTGAGAAATAGATACGTAAATATCTAGGTGCATATAAGATATGCAGAGTAGATAACGGTGATTTTAAAAGCGAGAGCACTGGCCATTAGAACGACCAGGGAAGGCTTTCAGCAGAAGCAGGATTTCAGCTGAGTCTTGAAGGAAGCCAGGAAAACTCAAAAGTAGAGGTGAGGGAGCAGCACAATTTGGGCATAGAAAGAGCCCACTCAGAGCTATGGGGAACAGCTAGTGCAAAGGCAGAGTGAAGGGACATGGAGTGACATATGTGTGGGACAGAGAGAAGACGAGGGCAGCTGATCATAGTCTGTGGAGTGGAGGAAGGGTTAGGGCATGAAGAACTTAGATATGAGAGGGAGGATTTCATATTTGGTCCTGGATGTGACAGGATTCCCTAGAGCTCCTTAAGCAAGACAATTACATGGCCAGACCTAGGCTTTATAAAAGTCACCTCAACAGCTAAGTGAAAGATGAAATGGAGTGGAAAAAGACTAATCAGAAGCTACTGCAGCAGCCTAGCAAGAGGTGAGCAAGACCTGAATTACGAGTGAGCTGTAGGAGTGAAGGGCAAAGGATGCACATGAGAGATGTCGCAAAGGGAGAAAGAAGATTTGGAAACAGACTGCAGGAATGGTGCTGAGAAGAGTGACAAGGCAAGAAATACTCTGAGACTGTAAATCTGAAGCACTGGGAGTGTGATGGTGCCTTCACGCAACAGCACAGAACCTGACACATAGCAGGCACGATGGAATGTTGTGTCGTGGCATTATTTCTTTTTTTAATTTGTGTCCCTAGGACTTGGCATAATAAGAGGCACAAAGCATGTGTTTAACACGTGTTTATTTACTTGCTTGGCTATTATGATTATGTCATACCTGATGGTCTTAAGAGAGCTGACTGCAACACTGAAAGGTTAAATGCTTTACCCAGGGCTCACTTAACCAGCCAATATCAGAGGTGGTACTTACTCAGGTCAGGCTTTCCTGACTCGAAAGTGAGCTCTCTGTCTACTACGTCACGCTGTCATCAGCACCAGAGGAATATCAGTATTAAAAAGTGAACCTCCATCAATTTGGGAACAGCTGAATAAATCACGATATATGAGTGGAACAAAATTTTACACCAGCAATAAGAAACAATATGAAAAATTCAGAGAAGCAGAAGACTTCTATGAACTAGACACGAACAGAATCAGGAAAACAAAACACACAGTGACTACGGTAACGGAAACGGAAAGAACAAAACCAAAACTAATTATAATAAATAATAATAATAAAATCATTACAGTGGCAATATTTTGACCTAGAAAGGAGGAAATGCCCCTTTCTTTCCTTCTTCCTTTGCTATAAAGTGGTGAAACTTTGCATATACTCTTAGATTTGGTTGATGTTACAGTTTTCTGAACTGCTTTTTAAAAAACTTTTTAAAATTCTTCATTATAAGACATCAGTAAAACAAATACAAAGATAAGCCTTGCACACACTATGCATTTATGTGTGTAATAAGTATCTGCTGGGGGGACAGAGCCAAGAAGGCAGAATAAAGGCAGGGACTTTCCTGAGCTTTCCCAAATTCCCCTCCAAACAATTTTAAAATAACTCCTCAAAACAAATGCTGAAGTAGAATCAACCAAAGGACAAGGTAAAACAATTTTCCAGCCCAAGACAGCTTAAAGAAGGTAAGGAGGAAAGGTCTATCTCAGTGGGGTCAGAGTGTAGTGTAGGCTGAACCCATGACAAGCTATTGGAAGCCCTGGGAGTGACTGAATCAAGAGGAGATGCCTTCCAAAGCTCTCAGTCTATGCAGTAAGAGGGTGGGACAAGTGGTCACAAGATTACAGCACCCTTTCCTGGTGCACGGCCCGTATGCATATTCATAGTCCCAGGGCAAAGAGGAGCACTAGCAAGCTAAAGGGCAAGAAAGAGGGATGCACTGAAAAAGGGGTAAGGGAGAAGATGAATGGGGTAAATTATCTCACATAAGTGAGGTAGCAAAGAGTTTTAACAGTAGAGAAGAAGATGGTAGGGGCGGCTGGTAAAAGTAAGACATCAGTGGAAGCAATGGTCAAAGCAAAACAATTCTGAGGAAGGACTAGTGAAAGGAAAGACAAAAGACAGAAAGAGGAAAAGGATAGACAAGGGAAAAATAGGATGGAGGGGAAATACAGTTAGAAATCATGACTGCAAAAATTTTTTTTACAGCAAATCTCTATAATGGACACATTACTCAAATATGTAGAGAACTAAGCCAAATTTACAAGAATTTAAGTTATCCTCCAATTAATAAATAGTCAACGATATAAACAGGTACTTTTCAAAAGAAGAAAGCAAAGCTATGTAGAGTCAAACAAAACAAATGCTCTAAATCACTGCTGAAAGATATCTACCTTCAAAGAATTGATGGCATCTAAAAAAAAAACTTTATTTTTCTTTGGTATTTTTTTTGGTCTGTTTTCTTTCACAACATGACTAACATGGAAATATGTTATATATGACTACACATGTATAATCTACACCAAACTGCTTGCTTTCTCTGAGAGGAGAGAGGAAAGGAGAGAATTTGGAACTACAAACGAATGTTAAAATTGTTTTCACATGTAATTGGAAAAAAATTTTTTTTAAAAAGTAAGTACTTATTCTTTAGTTCCAGAGAATAGGTGAAGAAATGTACCCCACTCCTTTAAGTTGGGGTTAAGAGGGAAAGAGGGGTAGGGGAGGCAGAGACATGCTATTTCAGGTAGAATACTGCACATCAGCTATAGTAAATGTGCATATTGGCTTTGCTGATCTGCTTTCTCTTTCTTTTTAAAATCTCGAATACAGAGGAAACCAGGGAGGGATATAGTCAGAAATGAATGATACAAAAGCAAAACTCAAAAATTAAAAAATTAAAAAAGAATAAAATATTGCTTAAAATAAATATAATAATACTAGCTCCTTCAGAAATGTGTCATTGATATAAACGAGAAAATACATACAAATATATTAAGCACAAAGCTAAGGCAGTAAATACATAAGTTATTATACCAACTATTATTTGTAGAAGCTCAACTAGCATATCAAAACATACTAAAAATATTCTCTATAAATGCATGATAATTATTTAGAGGACAAACTAAAATTAATAATAGCATTTCTAGCTTATCTAAAAGCAAAATGTAATTTTTAATTGCAACTGTTTGTCAACCTTTTGCTTCCAGAAATATACAATTTAATTATTCTGACCTTGTCAATATCATCTCTGGCTGCATTAAGTATACGAGGTCCAATTTTCACTTCACTGAAGACATTTGATTCAGCAACCCACCATCGAAGGATATCTGCGCCATATGGAGGATCTTTGCTTTGATCCTTTTTGTGAGAAAAATATAAACTGCGCATTACAAATTGTGCATTTCAAAATAGGTCCATAAGAAATGTGTGACACGGGAACATTTCAGCTCAACACTGAAGGTTTAGAATAGCCATACAAGTACATGGAGTTCCACAATCTCAAGTCAAAGAAATTTAGCTCAGTCCAAAACTCAAATCAGGCCTCTCCACCTTTGTCAAGTGCATACATAATTCCTACCTCAGCCATCAGGCACTATTAATACATTTTTAATTAGAACAGACAGGTCCATATAGGCTTATCAGCTGGGGTTTAATAATCCTCCTCTGAACAGACTCCCTACCTAAGAGCAGAATGGAAGGGAAGAGGGGGAGGCATCAAAGAAAGGTTTTCCAACATTCTCTAGTAATTCTGGACACAATGCATTGAATAATGGACACTGGCAGGTCATTAGCAAACCAGGATAGCAATATATTATTGGTCTGGATAATTTACTTTATAAATAACAAATTGGCTCACTGTAAAGAGACAGAGGTTCTTGAGTTAGACGACTTGAATCAAAGTCTCACCTCTGACATTTTCTATCTGTGTGATCTTGGGTAAAGCACTTTATCTCCTTGGGCTTATTTCCTCATTTATAAAATAAGGGCACTGGGATGGATAGTCTTTAAGGTTCCTTCCATCTCTTAATCCACTATCCTATGACCATAAATTGATCTGTATCTTACACAAATAAAGCTAGGGTATCAGCAACATCAGACTTATGTCGATTAACCAATAATAACGGTAATCAATTCTCCAAAGACAAAGGTATATCCTTTTAATGGTACCAAAACAAAGTGAATATTGAATAGCTTCCATTTTCTTATCTTCTTCTGCCAGCTTTCTCTGTGACTATACATAAAAAAGGCTCGATAATATTTTAAAATTGTGGCTACTGCTAATTGCTTGTGACTAAGTCATTTACCAGAGCAGGTAGGTAATGCAGTGGACAGAATATCAGGCCTGAAGTCAGTAAGACTCATCTTCCTGAGTTCAAATCTGGCTTCAGACACTTACTAGCTGTGTGACCTTGGGAAGATCACTTCACCCTGTTTGCCTCAGTTTCCTCATCTGTCAAATGAACTGGGAAAGGAAATGGTAAACTATTCTAATATCTTTGACCCAAACACCCAAACAGAGTCACTGAAAAAAATGAACAAGACACCCAGAATTGTTTACTAAAGAGACCAAAACTTTTAATAATTCACATGAAACTCTGACTTAGTATGACTTAGTCCCTAAACACAAAACAAAATTAGGTCTTCTACTGAATATTGGCATGATCTTAGGTAGAACACACAACCTCCATTTTTTTAGTTTCATCATTTGTAAAATAAGGACAGAAGATACGATCCCAAGACAGATGACTCCATACATAGGCACATATAAAACAATTTTAAAAAATTTAAAGAGCTAAGTATTAGAAGAATCTAAAATCTGTAAAATAATAAATATGCCAATTGTCTATTATGAGTCACTTACTTGGCCTCCATTGACGATAACATCTGGGCTAATCACATTTCCAAGAGATTTAGACATCTTTTCTCCTTTTGCACTAAGGGTAAAACCATGAACGAAAACAGTCCTGAAAAGGAAAATTAACCATTTTCATAAAAAAGAATGGGTAGGTGATAAAACACAAACTGCCTTAAAATTGATGAGAACCCTTTTTTTATAGTTATCAAAATTAATACACTTCATCAGCTGCTTAAAATAGATTGGATTAAAAAAAAGGTGCACACAGCAAGGTCTTTGGTGAAAATATAATTCTAACTGTGACTGTTTAGTTCATGGGCAAGGGAGGGAAAAGTAAATAAGATGATTAATTTTTTTTTAATGTAGGAGCTTGGGGGGGGGAATATTACTGTTCTATTAACTTCTGGTAGCACATACAATTGACCATTATAGATAATTATCCCCTCAAAATTCTTTCTCCTTTTGGTCATAAAGTTTTAAGAAATTTATATCCATTCTGGTAGCAGACACAGGCACCAATCATTCTAAGCACTCATTGTTATTCAAGAAGAGGAGGTAAGGAGCACTGGGAAGATGGAAGAAAAACATTAAACTCTTTTTTTTCAGGCTCACTTGGGAGATAGTCAAGAAAGAAGGGACAAGAGACAGAACTTAATCGAGGAAGCACACTGTGACAACACACAATTTTTTCTTTTGGTCTGAACCTGTGATTTCTTCAATGCAGAGAATTCCCAGAGAAGAAACTTCCTTTACCAATGCACATTAACAAATGTTCTGCAACTTCTAATTTTAAGACTAGAAGCAACTTCAGTGTTTTGAAGTAAAGAAAAATTAAAAATGATCTGCTAAAGATCACTCAGTCAGTACGTCTCAAAGGTGCAAGTTAACCCCAGATCTTCTTGACTCCAGGGCCTGCTACTCTTCCACACTGCTTTTTAGTCTCAACCTAGTTTGGTTTCTGATCTAATGGAAGTGTACTGACTGGGAGGTTAAGCTAACTTCTAATGCTAACTTCCAGGTTCTATATATCCAGTCTGTCTATTATTTGTGAATATCAGAAGTATAACGGCACTTGAAGCTCAAGATATCCTCCCCCTGCTCTGAGGACATCCCTTTTCTCTACCTATCCAAAGCTTACCCATTCCTCAACCCAATTTCCTCCCCTCAATTACAAGTTATAACGATCCCCCTACAGGACTTATAATCTACAGCAAAGAGAATATACTTTAACTACTTGAAATTTTATGTCCCAAGGATAACAAAAACCCTCAGAAGTCAGGAAGCATGTTATAATTTTTTTGGCATCCTACTCCACTCCTAGCATTGTGTTTGGTCTGTTTCAGGCACTCAATAAATTCATGTAGAAATTACCTGAAATGTATTGACTAGCTTATTTGTGACATACTTACTTAAAAGGGGCTTTATTCTTTGCTGCCACACTAGTTAACAAGGAAGAATGAAACCAGCCTCCAAGCTGGTCCTTTCCCTCCAAGTACAAATCTGCTCTTTTGTCTGTAAATTATAGAAATACACAGAAAAAATGAATTCAGAGTTAATTACAATAGAAAAAGATAATTTTACATTCCAAATCTTTCAGTTATGAAAATCTGATACCTGCTATCCTTTATAAACATTACATATAACTTCTACAACCTTTAACTGTCCTGTTTATTCAAAATATTGGTGTGTATCAATGAATAAGCATTTATTAAATACTATGTCAGTTATTGTGCCAATCTCCAGAGATACCAAGAGAAAGGAAAAGCAATCCCTTCCTTCAAACAGCCTGCATTATAATGGGAAAGACAGCAAATAAATACAGGATAAAGAGGTCTAGGAAAGCTAGTACTCCCCTCACCAGGAAGGAAGAGGTCAGGAATATAGAAGGTTTAAAACAAAGTGAGAGGAGAATTTGAGAAAGCATTGAGTATATAGGGAATTTTCAAGGAGTTTAGCTGAGAAGGGGAAGACAGATATATGACAATAGTCCTTAAAAAGGGTAAAATCTAGGAAGGATTTAAGAAAAATGTTAAGACTAGGATGTGTTTGTAGAGAGCTGAGAGGAAACTAATACACAACGAGAGTTTAAAGATTAGAAAGACGGAGCAATAACAGTGAGGGCAATCTGTTAGAGAAGACAAGGGAAGGGATTAAAAGTACATAAAAAAAGGCTATAATACTCCAAACACAAACTAAGTAATCATAACAGATATTAAAATCTCTACTAAAATGCAAATTATTCAATAATTAATGATATATTTTGATGATAATTTGTATATATTTGTACACTCTACAATTATAAATATATAAATGATAAAAAGAAATGCGGTTGCCTGTATTTCAGAAACAATTCTATGATAGGTACGAGCCACGGGTAAGCAGCATCTGGATTAAAACATTCCTGTTCTTTCTGCCAGTCTTCCAGTTTTGCAGGTGAGTATTATGGTCAAAAGAACAAAATAAAAGTGAGGGTGGAGCAGGTGGGGCAGAGGCAGACAAGGACGACACTAATTAATTTACCCCTGACCAGCTAGGATGAAATGGCAAGAGTCTGGATGTTTATTTAGTTATTTCTGGGTTGACAATCCTCAGAAGCAAGTGAATGATTATTTCATCAACGTCCCTGAAATGTATTCTATTAAGAGCACACAATAAGGACTATTCTTCATATTCCAATCCAATAGGTCAACTGACTATCACATCTTCCAAACGTCTTTTTCTTCTCCAGGCTAAACATCTCCAGGTTTCATCAAGTGATTCTTGTATTGAATGGTTTTTAGTTGCCCAGCAGCCCTGCTCACTTTCCTTTGGACATCCTCCGACCTTGTCAATATCCCTTCTTATGTGTCTGAAGAGCATGTGAGATCATGTCTTTATTCTTTCTTGACACTATGCTTCTTTAAATGCAGTCTAAGACCAAATAACCATTTTTTTGGCTGACACATTACATTATTGAGGAATTAACATTTCAATCCACTAAAATCTCCAGATTTTACAAACTATTTTCTCCTACCTATTTATCTACTAATCCTGTGGAAACAAAAAAAAGCAATGAAGGTAGACCAGCATGACTCATTCATAAAGAACCTATAATGTTATAGTCATTGCCATTTTCCTTTTTAAAAATGATCAAGAACCATCCTCTTAATTTATTCTAGAATGCTGCCATGGCTTCACTGATCTAAAGCATCCAATTTTTTTTTCAACACTTCCACTTAACAAATAATCCTCTTCCATGAGCCAAGTCAGTTCCAGGCTAGAAATATGTCCCTCTCCCACCCCTCCATGGGCTTGCAGATTTCTACACAGGTTTATTTTATCCTGTCTTTCCTCCTACTTAATTTGATCTTCTTGAATAAGGTGTATATTCTCATTGCCACAGTTTAGTCATCAGTTGCAATGCACTTAGTCTTAATGGTCTTAATAATAAGCAAATTAAAAGATATAACTTCTATCTATAACATATATTATCAAGGACATGTATGCTAGAAAAGGAAATAGGCCAATCTTGTACAGAAAAAAAGAAAATAGCCCAAGGGGTGCACTGGTACCCCTACGTTAAAAGAATGAGGCCTCCAACACATTAGGTAGGTCCTCTACAGAAGACTTATGAGGAAATTATGGTTGAAAAATGTACCAGATAAGTAGGTTTAAAGGTGTTACATCGTCTATCAGTAGCTGGCATGTGTTATCATGAATCTTTCAAAATGTCAAATTAAAATACCATTGGAAATCTGAGTAAATGGAGGAAGTTCCCACATTTATGAGAAAGCTGTTAAAGCTCAATTATTTACTTTCAAATTTTCCTGTTCTCTTAATGAAATCAGAAAATAAGGAGTTATTTATGTCATTTAAAAAAAAAAATAAAATGAATTAGGATTAATACCAACATGTCTTTTACAAATTCTTTAAGAATGTTTTGGGCATGAGTGAATTTGTTATTTAAAGAATGACTGTAAAACAGAATTCCTTTAAAGTTCTTAAATGTTAACTTTTTTTAGGATTTCACTGACTCTAATCTCTTAATGAAATAGGTGTTTGACCTAATGTCAAGACTGTAAAACAAATACCTCTCTGCTGTAAATCCTGTCAGAACAAAAGTGAAAACAGGTATGCAGTATATAAGATAATCAGATTCATCTGATTAATATCATTAATCAATACTGAAGGCTATTTTTGCTTAAAAAGAGATCACTTTCTTTTGCAAAAAAGAAACTTTAGTAGAATCATTGATCCTTAAATCAATTAATTAGAACTTAAATCAATACGAGACTCAAACTACTTGAGATTGTGCAACATTTTAATTATGCAAAAACATAGTACAAGTGGGTGATAAGTAACATCACTAAATTCAGATAAACCTAGTACTTCAGTTGTTATGTTAAATCTATGTATACTAAAATAACTGTTAAAATACTCAAGCACTTTTTAAAATTCTAAGCATTAAGTAAAATCAAGCTTTCCTCTGTCTCTTCCCTTGTAACACACGTACATAACAAGCTGGATATGATTTCTCCTTCACTTGATCTCATCACATTTCATGCTCCTTGTATGGACTTGAACAAAAATTAGAATATTATCCATATACATCTGGTTTTTTTTTAATATTATAAATTATTAGAGGCAGGGCCCATTTCTTTTTATTTATTCCAGGGTCTATACATTGAATTCTGTGATGGAATCATGTTTTAAGGATGCCCTCTATCTGTGCAGATCACAAGCCAACCATGCCTTCCCATCCTTGCCTATGTAGTATTCTTGCCTATGCCCTTCCATATGTTCTCCACAGAAGACCAACCCAACACTCAGAAGGCTGATCCTCTAAATCTTCTTTATTATTGTTAGAAGCTGGACTATCCATCACATGGTTTCAGTGTCTAAACACTTTCCACCACTTCCTTTTCCAATTATATATTTCCTTAATATCTTTATAATTAGGTATGTCCTTCTTACATAGAAGTCACCACTAGTGATATGTGCTCAAGAAAACATGTAATAAAAAGTTAAATGAAAGAAGATAAAATACAAAGGACTCAATTTACTTCCTGCTGGCAAGCTTTACTAAACTTGTTCTCTATCTGAAGGAAAGATCTAGGGTCAGTACATAGATAGTATAGATTAAAATTCCTTTTTTATGTTATTTGTAAATTTCATTGATCATTTATGACTGTCTCCTATTTCATTATAAAGGAAAATCAAAAGTTTACTATATCCGTTATGTATGTGTATATAATGTTTCTCTTATTATGGCATACCTACATATAACAATCAAACCCCCTAAATATGTTTGGAAATATGTTCACAGACAGAATTTCACTTAATGAATTCCTCTACTTCCTGAATCCTCTAAATGTTAGTGAAGAGTGGGCATACTTTTTCTACAAGGTACACACAGATGCAAAAATGACTGAACTTCATCTATTAGAAAAGTGGCACAGCTTCATTCCATTTCAAACCAGTCAAGAGCCCTGAATTTTACTTACATATGTTATCCTTAGTAAAGACCTTAGTTACGTATGACTTTTTAAGAAATCACCCAAATAATGATATTAACAGAAGTAATTCTCAGGAAGGCTGAAGTAGTCTTTGAACTTTTGAAGCAGTATTAATAACTACTATTTCACATTAGGTACACTCTTTTGAGTGGAAGAATTCCCTCCCAGGAAGGGCTACAAGAAACCCTTCTTCCTGCTAAGGCTTAAAAACTGTACAATTCTATTTGTCTGCATTTTCAAGAAAATTTGAAAAAACATGAGTGGCTCTCTGCACATTTAATATATTTCTAAACCATACCAACAAAGGCCTTTTGAAACAATAATTTTGGAAACAAAAGTGCTATGTGAAAATATTAGACAGCAAGGTTTAAATTCTGACACTGCTTAACAGTGACATTTCTGGAAAAAAAAAACTAAATCCTTTAAGTATGACTACCCCAGAATCACTATTTATTTAGGCTCTTTAAGTCACATAAATTCAATTCACTTGCAGGTCATGGCATCACCCTCCTGATGGCATGGTCCTGAAGAACAAAGGACAAACAACAGCAGCTTTTCCCTGCTTAGTTACCTGAGGAAACCATCCCCCCTTGATTCTGTCTAATTTACTCTAATCACAACTAATTAAGCATAGAATAGTATTATGTTATATACTTGCATTTGTAGTTTAAAAAAAAAAAGGAAAAGAAAGTAAGTTGTGAAGTGTATAGAAAGTATGGTCCATGGGAGATCTGCTTTATATATATAATCCAAGTCCTGCCAGAGACTAGCTCTATAAACATGCTTCTGAAGCTCCATCACAGTATAATAATGCTAGTAGGTAAAAATCCGGGGTTAGGTTACAAGTCTAAGACATTCTCATTTTTAAAGATGGGAAATTTATTATAGGTTTTAAATGTGTTCACATTTTTTGAACTTCAAGCCTTTCAATGATGACATAATATATAATATTATTTTTATTTAATACCTGGAAGAACACAATTCCATGAAGTTCCACTTTCAAACCAGATATCCAAGATATCTTGGCCTGGCACATATTCCAATGCATCAGGACCACCAACCTAATGGGATATAAGTGAAAAAAGCATTTTAATTATACAAAGATATAACACAAATGGTAACAGGTAGTAATATTGCCAACTTCAGAAAAAAATACTTTAGTTGTCATTGAATTTTCTTATGCTAAATCTATGTATGCTAAAATAACACTCAAACATTAAAAACAATTCTAAGCATTAAGTAAATCAAGCTTTCCTCTCTTTCTTTTCCCTTGCAACATACACATGATAAGCTGGATATGATTTCTCTTTCATTTGATCTCATCACATTTCATGCTCCTTGTATGGACTTGAACAATCAAATTAGAATATTATCTATGAACATCTAATTTTTCCTACAATATAAATTATTAGAGGCAAGGCCCATTTCTTTTTATTTATCCCAGGGTCTATACATTACAGCATACTCTTTGATGGCATCAAGTTACGAGAATGCCCTCTTTTTGGGCAGATCACAAGCCAACCATTCCTTCCCATTCTGTGGTATCCTTGCCTATGCCTTTCCATAAGTTCTCAATAGAAGACCAACCCAATACTCAGCAGGCAATCTTCTAAATCTTCTTTATTATTGTTAGGAGTTGAGCTTTCCATCACTTGCTCTCAATACCTAAACACTTCCCACCACTTCCTTTTCCAATTATGTATTTCCTTAATGTCTTTACAATCAGGTATCTCCTTCTTACATAGAAGTGATCACTGGTTCTGTACTTCAGACCTAGTATATGTCTTCCCTATTGTCCTTTGGGTTACCTGTTTTACTAGTGTTATCTATTAAAAAAAATATCATGTCAGAGAGGAACTTGGGGTCAGAAGGTCATCGATTTAAGGACTGGAAGAGAATTAGAGATCTTAGATTCCCAACCTCTTCACCTTATACCCAAGAAACGATTCTTTCAAATTTTTCTTTGTGCCTCAAGTCTTAAAATATATGATCAAATCAGACATGTACTGAGTTAACTTATCAGCACATGTATGTTTCAGACAGATGACAACCTAGTCTCAGTACTAAAGAGGCAGAAAAGTGGTCTGGATTGCTTGTAGAAACTTAACCAGTACTTTCAGAGATCGTAAGCACTTCATATAAGTACTAAATAAATATTTAAATAGCTGTAATTTCTATAACCATTAATTAAACATTCACAATTTCAGCTCATTATTATTTAAGGCATTATTATTTTGCTAAAAATAAACACTCTCCTGCGTGTTACTTCAGAGCAGCTAACACAAACAATTATGTACGTCCGACTGTTATTTGAATCCAGCAAAGTTCAAGTGTCATTCCCACCATTTCTGAGCAACTTCCAAAATAAATACAAATATTTGTGATGAATAACTGAACTTCAGGCCACTAATATTAGCAGAAATGTACATCCAGCTGACATTTATGAAGCACTTTGAGAGTAGGTCATGCAAGTATTATGATTCCTATTTTGCAAAGGAGAAAACTGAGACTCAAAAGTGAAACAACTTGCCTAGTGGCAGAGTGCTAGAAACCTTGTGGGACTTGATGCATATCTTTTTGACTCCAAATCCAACATTCCTCTTGCTGTATCACAATGCATCACAATACCTGTATTGTACCTCAAGCCCCTGTACCTACCACTATATTAAATTCTATCCTGTTAAACTCATACATGCCCTATTTTAGATCTAGATTATGTTTTTCTTATATTTTTGCATTTTATTAACTATGTTAAGCCTGTTTAAAAAATTACATTATAAAATAACTATCAAACTTAAAAAAAAATCACCCCCAAGATCTTTAGTATTCAATATTTGCAATCAGAAATTTACCTGAGATAAGACTTTTTCAGGCAGAAGCTGCTCAGGAGGATGAGTCCACCAGATATCACTTCCATGTTTTTCCACTAGTTGAACAAGATGCTCAATAGTTTGGCTGTTGAAGGGAAAAAAATCAGAGCCAGTAAAGTAACTACTGTTACTAAGGCATAAAGCAATAATAATAAAAAGAAATGACAGAAATAATGCTGTATTTTCAACCCCAAACTGACCTCCCCTGTTATGTAGCTACAACTATAGGCTACTAAACATTAGTTCACTTCAAACATATTTCAGAAACAAACCTATTATTCTATCTTCTCCACAAAACTATATTTATCCTCCAAAATTTTCCTATTATATGTTAAAGGAATCATCACGTTCTATCAGTTAAAACGCCTAAAATATTTCAGCCACCTCAAATGAAATGAACCGAAAGCATTTAAACACTTAATATATGCCACATGGAAGGAATACAAACACAAAAGTGACAGTTCTCATCTTCAGAAACTCGTACTTTAAAAGTGGAAGGCTACACATACAGGAGAGAAGGGGCTATCTATATACAGGATGTTTGGGTCTACTAAAGCACAAGGATAATAAATGAAGCTAAAGATAAACCTAATGATATACCCTTCCAAGGAGCAATGGAACAAAGGTCATTCTCCAATAAATGGGTATAAACAGTTTTCAAAAAAATAAGAGCAAACGGTCACATAAATGAATGCTCCAAATCATTAACAAGAAGAGAGACACAAATTAAAACAGTTCTAATGTTTCATCTTCTACACTGCCAATTGGCAAAAGTAACAAAAAGTAGATCAGTCAAAAATAGAGGGCCTGAGGGAAGGCAGGCACGCTAGTGCAATGCTAGTGGAACTGTGAATGAGCACCACCAACATGGAAAGCAATATGGAATTATACAAATAAAAGTGGTTAAAATATCCATGCCATTTGACCCAGAGATTCTATTTATACTCCAAGGAGGGCACCTATATACACCAAAATATTTGTAGTAGTACTCATTGTGATAGCAAAGAACTGGAAACCAAGTAGATGCCCATGATTGCAGAACAGCTAAGCAAACTGTGGCACACAAACATAATGGAATGTAACTGCTATAGAAAATTATGAAATTTGATCAATATGGTAAGATCCACATGAACTAATAATGTAGAGTGAAGGTAGCAGAAGCAGGAAAACAGTATGTACTACGACTACAACATTGTAAAGAACCACTACACACACACCAAAAAAAAAAAAAAGTAAATGCTGCAAAATTATAAAGAATAACTCTGGCTCAAAAGAAGAGATCAAGACAAAACACTCCCACCTCACCCCTTTGCAGAGGTTAGGGATCCACGAGTTTTGTACATATGCATTCAGAATTTTTTGATCAATTATGCTGATTTTTCCCTCTACTTTTTCTGTTGATCTTTAAAAAATATTATTTGTTATATGAGATGACTCTCTGGGAAATTAGGTGATGTAAAAAAAAAAAGTCAACATAAACTTAAAAAAAAAAAAAAAGAAGCAACAGATATATTAATTAGGTGTCCAGAAAAAATGGTTCAAAGTAGAAGAGGATATCTAAGTGTGGTAATAATGCAGATAGTAAGAAAATGGTCAGGAACAACTAGATGGGGTATGAACAAGGAACAGTGGTCTACTTGGTCTGGAGACAGTTAACTGTCAAGATTATTGCCTGGAACATTATAAAAGCTTCCAAATCATTTTCTTGCCTACATTCACTACACATTCTCACCAAACAAAACACTGACATATTTCTCTTCCTATAATACTACTTTCATCAAGTCATCTTCCTGTTGAAAACCAACTATAGTTAATAGCCAAGTATTCAATGCCTCTGATTTGGCCCCAACCTATTTTTCTATTAACTCCCAATATTTTCAAAGTGAATCTCCTAATCTTGCCAATATGACCTATTCATTGTCCCCAAAATAAACTTGACTTATACTTTCCCACTATTGCCTATCCTGCCCCACTCCATCAAAGAAATGCCTCCTACTTCTTTGACCTAATCCTACATATTTAAGGCCCACCTCAATTCTCACCTCTTCCATGAGGTCCTCCTGTCCACTCCAATTCTGTCATCTTCTAGTAGTTGTGCATAATACTTAATTCACATTTAATCATATGTGAGATGGATTCTGTGCTGGGCCTGGAGTCAGGAAGACCTGAGTTGAAATCCTATCTCAAACACTTACTAATTCTGGACTTTAGTTTCCTTACCTTTTAAATGAATGGTGTTCTGACCAACAAACAACTAAAAAGACAATCATTCTAAGAAACCAGATTGTCAATATTCAAGAAAATGCTGACATCTTTCTGAAGGCCTAGACAGTTATTGCGGAGGAATAAAATGAAGGTACTTCAACCATACAATATTAAGCTCAATTTCCATAGAAAGACAAGAAAAAAAAGTTTGTGAATAACAAGCAATAAGGACATTGAAAAGAATTTGCAACAGTTTGCACAATCTGCAATTGTGTAAGATATGACCCAGTAGAGTGATCCTGGGCTTGGGGATCAAGGGAACATCCTTACATATTCACTTTCCTATCAACATCACTACTCAAGAAAATGATTTATTTGCTGAAATTAAAAACTTCTTGGGTGAAAAATAGATCCAAAGAGTGCTCATGAGACCAGATGTTGCTCATGCCATTTCTCAAGTCCAAAAATATGAGTTAACTCTTCAAGGAAATGATGTTAAACTTCTATCAAACTCAAGTCACCCTCAGGCCACACCAAAAACAAATAAATAAAGGACAATTTCAGGATGGCATCTATGCCTCTGAGAAAGGTCCAGTGCCCCAGAGTGGGCTCTCATGTCCAAAAAGTGTCCCTGGTACTGATGGGAGCCTTCTATGCTCTCCACACTGACTGAGATGTTAGGATAAAATACATTTGATCCTTTGGAGATTAGTGCCTTTTAATTTGAGAAATGATAAAAGTTTACTTCAGATTATGTTGAATTTATAATATGTCCAGTGGTACAGAGTTAGACAGGTGATTTCAGGCTCTTGAAAACACTACCCAAATTGCAGGAGGTCCTTTTACCAAGCTAGAAAGACTGTGAATATGGCCTTTTAAAGAGTATAATT
>CM053770.1:584362375-584389256 GCA_028658325.1 Potorous gilbertii | reverse complement strand
AACAACTCTGAGGTACCATATCACACCTATAAGATTGGCAAACATGACAGAACAGGAAAATGATAAATGTTGGAGAGGATGTGGGAGAGTTGGAACACTAATTCATTGTTGGTGGAGCTGTGTGCTCATCCAACCATTCTGGAGAATGGTTTGGAACTATGCCCAAAGGGCTACAAAAATGTGCATACTCTTTGACCCAGCAATATCTCTACTAGGACTGTATCCCCAAGAGATCAGAAAAATGGGAAAGGGTCCCACATGTACAAAAATATTTATAGCAGCTCTCTTTGTAGTGGCCAAAAACTGGAAATCAAGGGGATGCCCATCAATTGGGGAATGTCTGAATAAAGTATGGTACATGAACGTAATGGAGTACTATTGGGCTATAAGAAATGATGAACAGGAGGACTTCAGAGAGGCCTGGAAGGACTTATATGATCTGATGCTGAGCCAAAGGAGCAGAACCAGGAGAACTTTGTGCACAGCAACGACCACAGTGTGTGAGTTTTTTCTGGTAGACTTGGAACTTTGTAATAACACAAGAACTTGAAAAAAAATTCCCAGTGGTTTTTTTTGTAAGGCAAAATGCCTTCCACACTCAGAGAAAGAGCTATGGAATTTATCTGTAGAATGTAGCAGATCATGTTCGTATATATGTGTTTGTGTATATGTGTGTGTGCATTATGTTTGATTTGTTATATGATTTCTTCTATCTATTTTATTTTGTCTACAAAGCATGACTATAGTGAAAACGTATTCAATAGAAAAATATATGTAAATCCTATATAGAATTGTATGGCGTCTTGGGGAGGGGGATGGGGCAGTGGGATAGGGGTAAAAATCTAAGTTTTTTGGTAGTGATTGTAGAAATTTGAGAAAATATTAATTTAAAAAATACTTAAAGTATAGTTCCTTTAACTATTGTTTTTAATAACACTACTAAGGTATATTCCAGTTAAGGAATCATTGAGTTAAAGGATATAGTTATCTCTGTAACTTATTTTTCCAATTTTCTCTTAAAAAATAAATCCTATGTGTTTGTAATTCCAAAACAAAAAAAAAGTATAATTAAGTTTAGAAATTCTTCCTGAGAGAAGATTTATCATCTATTTCTTCAATGTAATAAAAAATAATTTTGTTGATGCTATTGTTGAGTCATTTCAGTCATGTCTCACTCTCCAAGACCCCTTTGTGGGTTTTCTTGGCAAAGATAATAGGAGTGGTTTGTCCTTTCCTTTTCCAGCTCACTTTACAGTTGATAAACTATAAAAAAACAATTAAGTGACTTGCTCAGGGTCACATTGCTAGTAAGTGTCTGATGCCGCAATTGAACTCAGGTCCTCCTGACTGGTAAAGTAAAAAATAAAATGAAGGGGTTAGACAAGAAGTCCTTTTGCTTTTTGCTTCTAAATCCTGATCCTAGACTCCTGTTTGTCTAGTTTAGCTGCCAGAATCAATTTCAAGCACCTCGGAGCTGGAGAATATGCTACAATTCTCTCTGACATCACTATTACACAGTGTTATGATTTAAACTGTGACTAAAACACTTCAGAACTACAATACTTCCACTAGGAATTCAATAATTTAAAAAAAATTAATTGTTTATGTTTTACTTTATTTTTCTTGAGTTTTTTTTGTTTCCCTTCACACTATGACTATTATGGAAACGTTCTGCATGACTAAAAAAATATTAATGGCTTAAGAGAATGTAAGTACTCTGCATACCCTTTAAAACTTCTAATTTTTTTTTCTGGTAAATTCTATAGTTGATCATGTCAGAAGAACAATTTTGGGGAGAATGGAGAGGAGGAAAAAGTGCTACATATGAAAAATATTGTGAAGCACTTTCTCCTTCATCCTTTTTATCTATCAGTCTCTAGACCTATGTTCCAAGGCTCTTCTCCCTTCCTCCTGCAAACAGAAAAGATATAAGATATAAATGTCACACTAGAAGTCTAAGTGGACACTGGAGGTACTCTAGTGGAACTTACTGTTATTATTAAAAGTGAGGTACACAAGAAGGAAAAGATTTCCCCCAAGGAAGTAAGGAAATTTATAATTCAAAACTTTTGAATTTTTATATATTATTTTTGGCTATTGCAGTCAAAGTGACCTCTGCTGTCTAACATAACTCCTAAGGAGCAGACAAAGAAGTTCATAAATCCTAAGGTGAGAAACAATCTATTTCTTAAACAACGTCTCAGGGACAGGATTGGAAGCAAATGTGTTTACGGACAAATGTCAAACCTGGGTCCTATTATTTCTCCACTTAGTGTCAGTCTCAAAAGACCAAATGATAGTTATTATTTTTCCATATACAAAATAAAACACTTCTCAAGTAAGGATATTATTACTTTATATCTTTTTATTCTTATCATACACCGTTTAAATAACACCCTTTATACACAGTTTCAGGGGGAAACTGCTATAAATATATCTTCCAAGAGCATAAATGGGAGCATAGCTTCAAGTTTATTTTCAGTATTTGAACCGAAAGACGACTTTATTAATATGGCCTTTTCCAATGAATTTCTTTTGGTACCTGAAGTATACATGCTGGATTGAACTCTACACAGCAATCCTGGCAAGATTTAAAATTCTTTAAAATTTATGTTAATGCAAAACCATGAATATAATCTTATATCAGGGTCTTAGATTTTTTTCATATAGTCAAACCCAGGAGATGCTCTAAAAAAGTGCTGCCTAAGCAATATAAGGTGTAAGGGAGGCCCATATTCTGAGCGAGATATACAAAGTATGAGAGAAGAGGAACAAAGATTAAAGCATTTCACTGTGCTCAAGGAGAGACTTGGTTATGCACACAATGATAAGCTTTAAGAAGGGCTCATGGCCCCACAAAGAACCATTATGACTTGCATGAATTCGCTACGTAGAGAGAATGGAAGAGTAGGCAATCATTTGACAAAAGCAGTCTATTACCTGTAAAATGATAGCAATAGTGTGTGGCGCATTTAGAATCAGGTCCACCAGCCAGAACTGCCAAATGTTAATATATCACCAAACCCCTGATTTGCCAAGGAGAATGTAGGTACTCACTTTACTAGCTCCAGTAGGAAATTTTGTTAATATTCTCCCCAATTCTACTGAGTTATTGTTGTCAACAGGCCACTAGAAATCTCAAGGACTCAGGGAAATCAAGAGTGCCTCTTCTTCATCTCAGCTCTAGTCTTCAAAATTCCTTCAGTTATCTATAACCTAAAACTAGGTCCTCAATTCTCATATGAAAGTAACAAGTTATTGATTTCATGTTATAATTTCAATGGAAAAAATTATCTCATATAAATCTAAGTTTTAAAAACTCTACCCTTTATATTAATTGCTCATTAATGCAAGTAGGGGCTCTAGGAATTGAGGCTCATGCATAGATAAGCTGAGGGGAAAGGAAAAGAATGATGGAAAAGAAAATATTAAAGTAGTGTGGCACTATCATGTAAAAAGAAAAAGAAAAACATAGGTTTCATCCCAGCAGCAGGAGTATCTAGCTTTGGGAAAAAATAATTTTATACAAAGTGAAATCGTGAAAAAGGAAATATTTTGATAAAATTAGCACATTTTACCCAGAGAAAAGAAAGTATGTATAATTTATTTGAAAAAACATAAGATCAGGGAAGTTATTTTTCCATTTTTGAAAAATATTTAACTCATTAAAATTTTATAAAACATAAAAAAAAGTTTCTACCTGTTGATCAAGATTTCATCTTTTGTCTTGTGATGGAACACAGGAATTGGAACACCCCAAACCCTTTGCCTTGAGATACACCAATATGGCCGTCTCTCTATCGTATCCACCATACTATTCATTGCTGATACAGGAATAAATTTCACCTTTCTTAATGAGTCCTGCAGTAAGTTTACAAATGCATTTTTAATTGGATTACTGAAATCATACTAAAAAATAAATTTGTATAAAACTAGGAAAGGAAACTAAGTAAAATTTCTTCAGGTGCTTATTAGGGGAACCCATTAAGTGATAATCCAGGGGAAATATAAAGCATTTATCACAGACATAACATTAATTTGTAAAAACACTAAATCAAAACCAACAGAATAAGATGACAACTACCACACTTCATTAATAGCAAACAAAATTAACAATTTCTATTTCAATCATAAAAAACAAATTAGCACTATATGGTTAAAGGGTATGAACAGTTTTCAATAGAACAACTGTAAACGATTAACAATTAAATGAAAGAATAATCCAAATCACTATTATTAAGAGAAACATAAATCAAAGTAACTCTGAAGTTTCATCTTAGAAAATGCACAAAGATGACAAAGAAGAGAAATGGTCAATGCTGAATAGGGTTATGGAGAGACACACACTCAGGAACTGTTGGTGGAGCTAAGAATTGGTACAACCACTCTGGAAAGTAATTGGAACTAAGGAAAGTATGACCAAAATGTTTGTAGCTGCTTACACGGAGGTTTCACTGCTAGGCATATACCTTAAGGAAATCAAAGACAAAAAGAAAAGTTCCATAAACACTGAAAAATTTACAGCATCATTTTTTGGCAGTTGCAAACATAAGGAAATAAATTAGAAGCCCATCAACTAGAGAATGGCTACATAAATTGTGACACATGAATATAATGGGATATAACTATGTACTAAAATGATGAATATGATGGACACAGAAGCATGGAAAGACTTTCAAGAATTAATACAAAAGTGAAGTAAGTAGAACTAGGAAAATAATACACAGAATGACAACAATGTAAAAAGAAAAAACAATAAAGCCATTAAGTGCTGATAAAATTATAATGACAAAACTTGCCCCCAAAGAAGAGATGAAAAGGTACCTCTCCATCTTCCCTTTTTTGAAGAGGCAGGAGAATTTAAGTGTGGAACATTGCATAGAATTTCTTTTATTTGATATGTTGGTTAGTTTTACTTAACTGTTTTCCCCCTCTATTTTATTTTTTTTAATAGAGGATGGCTGCCTGGGACGGCAAGGGATATAGTGAAAAAATGTACATGATGTAAAAACAAACTATGTCTATAAAAATTTATGAAAAGCAAATAATTTTATAAAAAAACAAATTAGAAAAACAGAAAACAAATCAGTATAATCTTGAAGCAGTATTTCAGAATCTAAAGTTGTCAGTTGATTTGTTACTTTAAAGCAAGTATTCTTTTTTCTTTTTAAATTGAATAGTATTTTTTTTTCCAATTACATGTAGACAATTTCTAACATTTATTTTTTGAAAGATTTTGAGTTCCAAATTTTTCTGTTTTTCCTTCCCCAAGACAGCAAACAATCTGATGTAGGTTATACATGTGCAGTTGTGTAAAACATATTTCCATATTATTCATGTGTGAAAGAAGAAACAACAAAAGGAAAACAAAATCCCTCCTCCCCACCAAAAAAGTGAAAATAGTATGCTTCAATCTGTATTCACACTGGAGGTAGATAGCATTTTTCATCCTACGTTCTTTGGAATTGTCTTGGATCACTGTATTGTTGAGAAGAGATGAGACTATCATAGTTGATCACTGCACAATGTTGTAAAGGAAGTATTTTTTATCCTTAAATCATGGATCCTTATGACAGTCTCATGGAACCTATGGAAAACTTCTCAAAATGATTTTTTTAAAAACTTGCAATTGAAGGAGATGCTTAGTTTCAATTACGGATTAGTTGAAAATAAAGTTGTAATTTCCCCTCTGAGTTCAAAGACCTCATGAAATTTATCCATGTTCTGCTAAAGGAACTGTGGACCCCAGGCTAAGACCCCTGTTTTAAAAAATAGGTGGGCACAAATACCTCTTCCTTTGGTATAAAACAGGGAAACTTTAGCCCTCAACTTTAGGATTTTCGACAGGACGAACAGGATGAATGTTGAGTTTAGCTGTAAAAAATGCTTGTGCCTAGCTGCAACACTCCAAAAAACCCCAAGATAGTAATGCTACCAAACGTGGCTCTGTGTCCTTGATTTTATTGTTTTTTTTTCTTCTTTAGTTACAATATTCAGCTATCAAATTTTTTATTATTTGTTGTACTTAACAGTTTTAGGTTTCCTCCTATTAATTTGAAGAATGTATATAGGACATTTTATACTTGTCCGAAGAAAACTTCTAATGTCTTTTTTTCTTTAACTTACGTAGCTTTCAACCTACTTTTAAAAATGAGTTGATACCCTCAGTTAGAAAAACTACTTTAACTTTATGCATTTGTGAAAAGATGAATAAGGACCTATATCATGACTGCTTAATTTAACTAGATTCCATTTATACTATATTCCTAATCTGAAACTAACCTTTTAATCAAATTCAGGTGGGATCATGCTAAGTCAAAGACTCTCAAATCCCTAAAACCAAAAGGAGATCAAAACAACAGGAAATTGGCAAATTTTTCTATTTTAAAACAGATCCTAAAACTCAAGTATTTTAAACTAACCTATACAAGCTAATCTACATGTCCAAAGTTAAAAAATATATATGTGGTTAGAAATATCAGGTCTAACTTCAACATAGCATCCCAATTCAAAACTTTTCATATTACAACTACAAAAATATTCTATAAAAATCTGAGAAGACTTATATGAAATGATGCAAAGTGAAGTGAGCAGAACCAGAAGAACATTCTACACAGTAACAGTGATATTGTAATGATGATCAATTGTGAAAGACTTAGATACTCTAATCAACACAGTGTTCCAAGACAATTTATCCGAAAGGACCTACAATAAAAAATGCTATTCACCACCAGAGAGACAACTGGTGAACTCTGAGTGCAGAATGAAGCATACTTTTTTCAGTTTCTTTTTCTGCCACATGGCTAATATGGAAACATGTTTTACATGACTCTGTGAATATAATATATTGCTTGCCTTCTCAGTGAGTGTGAGAGGGGTGGAAGGAGGGATAGAATTTGGGACTCAAATTTTATAACAATGAATACTAAAAATAAATTAAAGCTTTTAGAAATGAAATATTTCACAAAGATGTTTCTACATAGTTAAGAACTATACCTCATGAGTTCAAAAACATTATCACATTGAAAATTCATTTTTCTGACATATAGAATTCCAAGTTGAATTATTAGGATAATAATTGTTAAATATAGTAAGTACTAAAACTATATGTTTCTTAAACAAAGAAGAGCAACTTTTGTTGAGATTCTTATTATCATTTAAAGTAGCAGTGTATATGTATACGGCAGCACAACAGTCAAAAGACCAAGACTACACATCTTGCAACTAAGAACCTGGCTATGCAACCCTGCCCGTATCACATAACCTCCCTGGCCATGTTTTACCATTTACAAAATAAAGATTATAGACTAAATGATCTTGAAGGTCCCATCAAGCTTTAATTTTACAATTCTATGAATGCAAGCCAGTACAAATGAAATACGTTCCTTCAATGACTGTATATGTATATAACCCTGGGGAAGGAGTCAATCCTGTTTTATAGGAAAAGTAATTTAAGTCTGGTACCTTGGCTGTAGATGTCATATTTTCTATCTTTACAAACCACTGCTTGCTAGGGCGAATAATCACTGGTTTCTTTGTCCTCCAGTCGTAGGGATAACTATGTGTAAATTTCTCTTCCTTTAGCAAATTCTTTGTAGATTTCAGCATCTGTATCACTAATTTAAAAAAAAAAAAGAAATTATAAGTTGGATATTAAGAAGGTACATAGCACTCTAAGGCCTCCTAAGCAGAATCCCAACAACTATTCAGCAGTTAGAATCTGGACAAGTAGTTGCTATCCCTAAAGACACTCACTACCCTGGTACAAAAATCAGGGTCTATTAGAATCCCTGATAGAAAAGAGGTCGCTCTTTCAGAAAAAAGAGTGTAAAGTCTGTGCAGATAATAGGCTTAACAACTCTTTAATACACATAGTGGTACCTGCCTCTTCAGTTGAAAGCAAAAATAAAGGTCAAGCGGCTACATAGAACCACAAGAATCAGAGTCATTTCACAATATCAATCTAGAAAGTCTTTTGGAAATCCAGAAACACCCAAGTTTATTTTTCTCTTGGTTTAAGGAGAGTGGTTTCATAATTAAATCTACTCTTCCATGAATCTATCAAGTCACACGGATTGGTGAATGAAACATTGCTACCAAACAGATTCAGTTAAAAACACAAAGAAATATATAATTTGGCAAAATAAATTAAAATAGATTAAAGGTTTTGCTTTCTTCAGGGGAAGAGTCACCCTGAGTTACAAAAGTCTAAAGACCAGAAGAAAAAACACAGATGCTACTTGCTCCTGCAAGAATGTGCCTGGATGATAACCAGAGGAAACACTGACCAGTATCAGATCCTTCCTCAAGGACGTTCTTGTTTTCAAGTTCATTTCCTGCAGCTTCTGTGAACTTCCCAAGTTCATCCACCAAACAATCCTAGGAGGTTCATTTTAGTCAATTAAAACAAAATGTTAAGAGACATCATCGTGTTGAGACATCTGACAATGTAAACAAAGAACTGACAATGAGACCTGATAATTATGAATTTCTACTCTATAATGAAAACTTGGATAAATTTTAGTTCTAATTAAGCAACTTCAAATTCCTGGGTTTAAAAAATATCTGGAGTACTAAGGTATCTAACTGAAGTTTAATAACAAAAGCTATCAGTGTCTGAATTCAAACAATGTATCAGAACCAAGTTTCACCTACAAAACAAGGGATAAGAGGTAATTTATAAAGTCTTGGGTGACAGTCTAAAATTCTGATATAATTTAGACGCAGCTAAGACAAAATTCATAGTAATTTAGATAGGTACTAGGCTAAGGTTTGCTTTAAATTGTTTTTTCTAAATACAAAATTATCAAATGAATACTTTTCCTACTTGAGCAATAACATTTTAAAAACCATCTCCATTCTAAAAGGCACTAACTGAAAGTGCCCTTTAAGTATTAAAAAACAGCTGAGACAGGGTCTCTTCTTAAGATGATTTTGTTAATCATTAGTCTATTTATATTACCTGGGAAGTAATAAAACTATATTCCTTTTCAAATATTCATTCCTTATATCACCCTCTTAACTAATGAAACTGAGTTAAAGGCAACTGGTATACGTGAAAAAGCACTAGTACCAGAGGACCTCGGTTCAAACTCTGCCTCTGACACTCCCTATATGACCTGGAACAATTCACTTAACCCCTCCAGACCTGTTTCCTTATCTGTCAAAGAAGGGAGTTAGACTAGATGTGAGGCTGCTTCCAGCTGTAGATCTATGACCTCTGATCTCAATTAGCCCCAGAAAGCAAGGTTTTACTATACAGTTTTAAACTGAACACATATCAATTTTTATAGATTTCACAAAATCATAGACTCAGAGCTAGAAAAAATTGTAGGTCATTTACATATCTTACAGATCCAAAAAACGAGAACCAAAGAAGGGAAGTACAAGTGATAAATGAAAGGGCTGGGAGTAGATGAAAAAGAATGAAATAAACTACAACATAAGGTGTCAGAATGAATTATGTTAATTTGATAAAAGCAATAAATAGCTATTCTTCCTCACCCCTCCCTCTTCCAAAAAAAGAGAGCAAGAAATGCTACCATAGGCAGCTTGTGTAAGGAAGATACACTGTAGTCTTCCATCCCATGGGCTGGGGCTATATGCACCAAGCCGGTGCCTTTGGACAAATTCACGTGATGGGCAGGTAAGAGTGGGGAGACTCTGTCAGCAACTGTAGGATGAGCACAAGAACCATTGTCCATATCAGCTCCTAAAAGGAAAGAACCATTAAAAAAATTTATATTTAGGGCTTCTTTGATTCTTTCTTCCAGTAGATCTGATCCTAAGCTATTTGAGAGTAGTTTGGCATCACGCCCAACGCCCAAAGCATTATCTGGCAAAGCACAGCACATGGAAGACATTTGATACATTTGTTGCTTTGCATATTGCTATGCTAACAATTTTCTTGACGTATTAATTACATAAGCACTTGAGAAAGGTACACCAAGTTAGTTCAATATGGCCTGGTCCATACTCAAGGGCCTGTGAAAGGATATGGTACCTATTCTCCAGGAAACTAACTCAAAAGATTAGGTCCACAACCCAACAACATGGGGGTTCCTTATTAACTCTAATGCCTAAATTTATCTAAGTATTTTAAAAAGTTACTTCTATCTGCTACTTGTACCACTTCCTGGGTTAACACTGTAAGTCCAATCCTTGATGTCTACAACATTATTTTATAAATATTACTTTATAAAATGAAACTTTAAAAATCAGGGGGAATGGTATGGGTGAAGAAAAAGAAAAAAGAAAGTATATTTTTGATTAGCCAGTTCAACAAGATCTGGCAAGTCTATCCCATAAACTTCAACCATTTTCCAAAACGGATGTTTTTTCATTTCTTTTCACCCATCTTCAAATCCCTTAATGATTTCAGCTGCCTTTGTAGATTCTCTTTAGCCTCACTATCCCTTTACTGAGGCATACTTGACTAATGGTGTCAACTCTGCCTTTCAGCTGAATACAGCTTTCGATACTGAGCATGGTCCAAGTCAGATTAAAATATAGTTCCTATATGATTTTAATGTGTTGCTGTATTAATAAAATATGTATGTATACATATTATATACAACTGTATATATATATATATATATAATATATATATATATGAATTATATGTGGTTGTGCATGCGTGTGTGTGTGTGTTAGTCCTTCGTTACCAAGGAAGACCATGGCATCAGAGAAATGATGACATGACTTGACTTTGTTTTGAGTGAGGGAGGGCTGTGCTCCTCCAGAGCCATCTGAATCCAGTAACCAGATATTCATCAGGATGACTGGAGATGATCCAAGATAAAGCAATTGGGGTTAAGTGACTCGCCCAAAGCCATACAGCTAGTGAGTGTCAAGTGTCTGAGGGAGATTTGAACTCAGGTCCTCCTGACTCCTGCACTGGTGCTCTATCCACTGCACCACCTAGCTGCCCTGTGTGTATGTGTGCACAAATACACAAAACCTATAGAGATCCTTATATACAGTTTAGTGGTCCCTTTTTCTTCTGGTATTTTGACATCACCGCAACAGACAGAATTGCAGAAATAATAGACTGTAACTGAACATGATTTTAAGCACTTTGGGGAAAGGGACTGTCTTCATTTGTTTCAGTAAGTCAGTCAACAAGCATTTATAAAGTGCTTGGTATGTCCCAGGCACTGTGCTATTTTTATCTCTATGTCTAGTGAGTAACAGCAGTGCTATGAACATAGCATTTAATTTTAATAAATACTTGCTGAATGAACCACAATTTTTTTTTCTTGTCAAAGGATAGCATGCCTGATGCTACCTTATTGCTTTTAGAATTGCAGGGTTTGGGGAAGAGTAGCCACTACCATGGGTACACCTTTGCCTTCCTCTTCCCCATTCCTTGGAGGACCATCCTAGATGGGAGAACCAAGGACATGAGGGCATCCCAGCAGGGCCATCAACTGCCCCCACTGAAGGCAGCCTCTTTCCTTTACTTCTCCTTTGCCAGTGATGCTCGACAGGGTTTGAATGAGATGGTAGTTAACAACTCCATACCTTCTGATGAGGTGAAGGTCTACAAGTTTCCACAGTTCCTTAAGGTCCTCTACACTTCAACATCTGCCCTGACTTCTCTGAACACTGCCAACTTAACTACTTAAATAACTAAAGATCTCTGGGCCTTGCTATCTGTTTCTCTACTTAACCCCTTAGGACTTCCACATCATTCCATCTGCCTGGTAAATGAAATGTCATTTACGTTTTATCTCTTCTAAGCAGAGTGGGAGCTCTTTGAGAACTGTCTAGTTTTTTATATTTGTATCCTTAGCACAGTGCCTGGCACAGAGTAAGCACTTACATTCTCATTTTTTCACTCATTCACATTGGGTTGGTAGCTTTTATAATGACTGACAATTCATTTTTCTGAGGAATTATTCGGTACTTCTCATCTCATAAAAATAGTTTGAATTATTCTTCCCTAAAGGAATTATCTTTTATCTGAATACACTGAATTTCAGTTCACATTCTCTCCATACTCCATACATACAAACTCTCAAGATGACACTCAATATGAGTATTTCAATATCTTCCCCTTCAAGTTAGCTCAGTCAACTTGGCGTTTCACTACTTATGGATGACTTTTTCCAGACAACATGTAATGGGTATATGACTTAACAATGCACATTTATTCATCCAATTAAGTATTGTTAATATTTATCTTTTACTTTACTTTCCCTAAAGTATACCTTGATGTATATCAAAATACATCTCACAATCCCGTGACAAACCACTTTAAAAGTATTGTTAATCCAAGACAAAAGCTTCCAAACATCAACAAATTAAGTTTGCCAATTCACCTTGTTCAGATACTTATTTATTCCCTCAAATAATCTAGTCAAACAAGATTTCTTTTACAATAACCACACTGACTTTCCTCATAGAGGTTATATTTGTTGAAGACAGTTACTCATATTGTTCATACCAATTCTAAAGCTAAGGAAGTGATTTTGTCCTTTCAAAGATTTCCCTGAATTAATTTGATGGATCAGATTCATGCCAGCAATCCAGCAATACTCTTTCTGCACAGTGGTCACTCAGAACTAAGCCTGACATTTAGGTCAATATAACTACAATTTTATTATTGAGTATCCTCAAACTCTTGAGTTAATGACATCAAGTTTGTGATTCATTTATAACTAGATTATTGATAAAGGCAGCACAATTACTTTTTTCTGTAATTTTTAAAATAACAAAATGAGAAGAAAAAAACATTGGCACATACATAGCACAAAGTAAGAGAGGGTTCATTATAACACAATAAATTTCCGCTTCAAGAAAACCTATATAATAAACACTACCCACTGTTTTCAAAGCTGCCCAGGTTTTGTCTGCTAAACACTCCCCAACCCCACCCTAGAGAAGGGTACAATTAAGCATGAATACATGTACATAAACGTAGATATTTATGAAGACATATTTATACATATACACTCATACACACATATGTGAAACTATACTGTGCTTATTTCCCCATCATCTGTTTTTCTGAAGGTGTATTGCATCTTCCTTCATAAGTCCATGTTTTTCATGTTTTTCTAAATCAACCCGCTCATCATTTCCTACACCTTAGCAATATTCCAAGAAGTACAACTTCTAAACAAGGAATTCCTGTGAATAACTTCTACAGAAAAGAGGGAAGCAAAGAATTCATGGAGGTTTCTCACTTTACTGAAATTACTTACTTTAAAAGAATAATCACGAAATCTCAATGAATTTCTAATTGACTTCCTGCTTTTCATACAAGGTACACATTATTTATACTAACTTTCATTTATTTAAAAATACCACATTATTGTTTGTCCTCAACTTCTTTTATGAATAATTAATTTCAAGGCATCTGGTATCCTATTTAGTAACTTACATAGTTACCTTAGTTGAACAAATTTTTCATTTCTTTTTTCTGAAGATATTACATCTTCTAGTCTAGTCCTTTTCATTTTCTCGGTTATTCACATATGATTTTTGTTTGAGACTAGTTTTTAAAATGCATGACATATTTTTTTCTAGTCTTCTAAAAAAGTTATTATTCAACAACCTTTAGATATTCTCCAGGATTATTTATATTTCATATATTTTATAAGGTAACCAACTCTTCAGGTCTTTTGAGCCAAAATTTCCAAATTACATTTTGGTTGAAGACGCTTTTGGTATGCTTTCTAGAACTCATCCATTTTTCCACAATCAAAATTCTTACTCTCAAAAATGTAATTTCTCCTAAAAAGTATTAAACAGGTTTTCAGCAGCATATGTGTGTAAAAATTCAGCAATGTGTCTATACACATATATGTGTATATGTGTATATTATATATGTGTATATATGCATATTATATGGAAATTTTAAGAAATTCCATCAGTTATGTTAGTAGGCATATAAACTTTGTTTATTAATATTTCCATGTCTAACATATGTCAAAGTATGTTCTTTAAATATCACTTCCCTGTCACAAGCCAAGCCTAGAAGAGAATGTCTACCATTTTTGAAAAGTAGGAAGCAAAGCCCTACACTCAAATCAGTATTTTATGTCATTGATAAATATGATGTTCAAATTATTTATTAATCTTTACCTAAAAACGTTGAAATAACATCAAATTCTGTTCCCAAAACAGCAGCTATAGATGACACTTTTTCAGCAGCCAGTATATAAAATTCTCCAGAGTTGGCACATTTGACAATGGAATAACTAGAATGAAATATTAAGTTTATTAATTGTAATAAAACAAGAAGTCATGGTTATGTCTGTACTTATCACACTAGTACCAACTTAAAGAGGAATTCTTACAATGACTCTAGACAAGATACTGGATATGTCTGTGCTTATCACACTAGAACCAACTTAAAGAGGAATTCTTACAATGACTCTAGACAAGATACTACCCCTAGTCTTTCCCTAATACACGTAACATTTGCATTGCTGTCTAGCTTATCAGAGGACAGAGCCTCAGCTTCAGAGCCAGGATTATTAGGGCTCAAGTCTGGCTCTGACACGCTGGGTATATGACCCCAGGAAGTCACTTAACCTCTCAGGGCTCCAGGTCAGAGGAAAACTCCAAGAGAAGCAGGAGCCACCATTCAGCACCTAAGAATCCCTGTGGGGTATTTATTGACTTAGTTTTAAAATGTAAGGTTACCTATGTTTTCTTATATTTTAATCTGTTAAATATTTGCCAATTACACTGTAATCTAGATGGAACACTCTGGGAAGGGTTATGGGGCATCATAAGGCCTGGAGCTACATGTGTGACACTTGTGTTCTAGGCAAATCCTTTCAGAATCAGAATTGCAGGGAAAGCACTGACCTGCACTGGGAAAAACCAGGGTGCTTCACAGGACAGTTTCCTATGACTAATGAAATCACAGATCCAGGTCTTTTCCCTACCACTTCCTCCTAACAATTTCAAAGGAAAACCTAAGGAGAAAGCTTACAACATTGTAAGAAATTAAATAAATCTAATCAAGTTTGTGTTGTTACCAGGATAGTATCCACTAACTTTTAAGATTGTAGACATTAAATGTGTTACCACCAAATATGGATAAAACAAAAAATTCTAACACATACTCAGATTCTGGCATATAGCAGACAGCCTGGTTGGCAGGAATAGTCCAAGGCTGTGTGGTCCAGATTATTGCACTAACAGGCGAGGAATTATCTGTGGGAGAGATAGAAATGTGTTGTGAGTGGCCCCATAAATGGTATACTACATCCCTACTGTATGTAGGGTACCTTGCTGGGCACTGGAGGGTATAATGGTAATTTAGATGGGAAGTGTAATGATAATTTAAATGGGAAGATCTTTCCCATTCATTAATAGGCCCATGTGATCTGCCTGGGGGACATGAAGTCTGAGTCACATGAGCCTGTGGTAGGATGAGTTCGCTAAATGGGTAGAACAGTAAGGGGTGGAGCAGAAAGAGGAGGAGCTGAAGCAAAGCTGAGAAGAAGTTATTCAGACTAGTCAGAACTGGGAAAGAGAAGGCAGCAACTGGGTGTGAGTGGAGAGCTGGTTTGTGGGAAGCCTAGCAGGGGGAAGGCTTGGGGATGGCAGTGCCCCCTGCATTGTTAATGTGTATGGATTTCTTTGTTGCTGTGATGGACCTGGCTTTCTGGTATCTGAATAAATGTTTCAGTTCTATCTTCCAGGTGGAGAATCTGTGGTATTTCACAACTCAGACTTGCACTGAGATATTCATGGCTGTCGTGGGCTCTGTGAATATCGTGTTGTGGCTCCAGAGGGTTGGAAAACAGAGACGAGGACAAAGAGAATTGGGAAATATAACAGTCCTCACCTCAATCTAAAGATATATAAATTCACACAAATAAATCTAGAAAGTACAGGCATATGAATCAAATATGAAATGTTTAAGACTTCAGTTCCAGATGACAGAAAGATAAAAGATAATATTTAAATAAGGTTCAATGAGAGGTAAGATTTCAAGTGAAAGAGACATGGGGGGAAGGTATTCTAAGCATATGGAAAAACATTCATTAAAAAAGGGTACAAAGACAAGAAAAATCACAGGCCAATATCCCAATGCCATTTGTGACAGAAGAATTACAACAGATGTTACCTAAGACGGAGGCCAGCAAAGGAGGAGGTTTCAAGAGTGGGAACTTGACGTACGCAGAGTGACTGACATGCTCAGGATTATATTCAAGTTCAGCTTCAGCCAATGCAGTCCTAAAATATTTTAAAACATCAAGTCAACAAATGAGTACTTTGAATTCACTCAAAAACTGTCCCCTTTTACTGCCCATTGGTTAAACATACCTTGCTGAAGGAGACCAAAATACAGGTTTATAAGCTCTATATATCAAATCCTGTAGAAGATAAAATTACATTAAAACTATTTTTGTGACATACACTTTAAAATATTTACAAAGTATTCAAATAAAAATACCTTAGCATACATTTGATAGAACATTTTTATTTGCTGGGCCTCATACTTTCCATCAAATGTGTAGTAGCAATTATCCCAATCTGCCATTACGCCCCAACGAATAAATGCAGACTTCTGTTTTTCAATGGCTGCTTCTGCAAATGCTCTGGCTGAAAAAGATAACTGATTCTTAAAAAAAAAAAAAATCGAACCAAGTTGTTAAAACCACGTTAAGCATGTGTTCTCCAAAACTTCCAAAATTACATACTGTAGTAATACATCTTAGTACAGATCTGATTTGTAAACCAGTGCTGTGACACAGAAATCAGAGAGGTCACTAAATAGTTAGTAAAGGAAAGCAAGTTAGAGAGGAAGATAAATAATTTCTACAGCATATTTCCCTTTCCTGTTATGGTTTCTTGTTAGTTTGTACTAACTTGTGGCATCTATTACCCATTTCAACATAAATAATGAAAGAACTAAGATAACTGATAAAATCCCTTATCTTTAAAAAGGACTATAATGTGCAAGAAAAAAAATCAAAATACACAATCAGAACTTGTATAATTTTATGTGAGGTTTTTTTTGGTTTAGTCTTCACATAAGCAAGAGATTTCATCCATCCTCTCAGATGGGAGAATGTCATAGAGTTTAATTTAAAATTTTAAGCTTGCTTCTGGTTTATAGAATCAGAAATACAACTACTGATTGAAACACCAAGTTCATGCAATTAGAAGACAGGGCTAAATGTGAACACAGCTATACAGGTTTTTAAATTCCTTCTTTCAATATCCAGCAATTCAGAGATCTTCATTAGATCCAAAAGCTCTGATTCAATAAGCCTACACTTCTTGGAAAACAACACATTTCACAAAAAAGCAATTTTTTAGGTTAGAGAAAAACAAAATTTTATCTGGGAGATTTTGCTATACTATAGATTGGGAGGGGGGAGAACCATAGTTTTAAAAATAAAGTCCAGAAAAACTACTTATAGACTACTACATAGCGTCAGTTCTGTGATAAGCTTTGTTTTGAAAACGCAAATTTGTTTCAATGCAACCGATATAATGGGGAACAACATGAGCGTAACTTGCATTATGAGTTTGCTTAGGCTCAAATTTCTTCAGTGAGAATGAAAAAAAGTGCCCCACTTCACAATAACTACCAGTTGCAAGTCTTCCTACAACTACTTACACAAGTATACTTCAGGTCTTTTTTCAAAATAAACTCCCATATCTACTGTGCATTTTCTGACGCAGTAAAAATCTATAGACAAAGGAGGGGTGATCTATACCCAGAATGTTGACCTCATCCCAAAGTGGTGGCTGAGGCAGATCTCTCAACTGTACCAGGAGAACGAGGACACAAGGCCAAACAGTGGCCCAAAGCCATAGACACAGGTACTATTAAACGCAGTTCTTGTATATTTCTTAATGATGTAATATGTTTAAGTCTGTGTTGCTCTTTTTGCTAGGTTCTTGTCTTTTTTTAATGTATAACTAACAAAAATTTTTTATTTTTCCCATCAGCTCCCTGATTTTTACTGTGTCATTTAGAAATATATATGTCATTTTATAGAAGTGATTGTACTGTCAGGCATGATCAATGTGTAAAATTTGTTTTGCTGAATTTTTTCATGTTTTTTTAAGCTGTATTTCATAGGATAGTTGGTTAGGCAGGAGAGTAGCGAGCGATAAATTCATATATTAAGGTGATACGAAAATAGAAAACATCCATAAAAATAGGGTAAAAAACATTTTTTAACTGGAAAGCAGTGAGTTTGATCAAGTATCTTTGCCATTATTTAAAATCATAAGACAAAAAATTTACCTGTCTTTCTAATTTCCATTGGTGAAAGATTCTGAGCTTTTTCTCCAAGTTCTGAAAGTGCTTTTAATTCAATGGGCAATCCATGACAATCCCAACCTGGAACAAAGTGCACCTTTGAACCTCTCATCATTTGGAATCGATTAGTTATATCTTTCAAGATCTATAAAATAAAATAAAAATAAAAACTCCACTTAAATGTAAATATATCTAATGCTTAAATCTTTAAATATATGGGTATGTTGTCATATAAATATGAAAATAAGTCTGTACATCATACTTAAAATATCTGTGATTTTATCCACATGGGAACTCCTTCTACAATGCAGATGTAAAGCTACTGAACATGACAGCTCATATAGTTAGGGAAATATATAGATAAATTAGGTGGTCCAGTGGATAGAGTGCTGGGCTTAGAATCAGGAAGACCTGAATTCAAATCCAGTTATGTTATGTTATGTTATAAGCTATGTGACCCTAGACAAGTCACTTTACCTGTTTGCCTCAGTTTCCTCAACTGCAAAACTGGGGATAATTAAAGTATCTATTTCTGCAGGGCTGTTGTGAGAATCAAATGAGATGTTTGTAAAGTCCTTAGCACAGTCTCTGACACAGAGCAGGCATTCTATAAATGCTTATTATCTTCCCCACCTCCCTCTAAGAGATGGTTTAAAGAATATAAACTCACTGGTCTAAACTACTGGTTTAAAGAATATAAACTCACTGGTCTAAACTACAGCTTGTGCTCCACTGGCTCAGCCTTCAAGATTGCAAGACCAGCTTCGTTCCATGACGTAATAAAGAAATGTTTATTTGATAGAGACAGCAAGAATATGTGATGTTATTGGTAACAAAAAAATGAAGAAATTCTGTCTACCGATGCTTATCAATCCGTGTGTGTGTGTGCGCGTGCATGTGCGCGCGCCTTCTGATACAGCATTACTACTGCTGGGTCTATACCCGAAAGAGATAAAAAAAAAAAAAAAAGGAAAAACAAAAGTATTTATATCACCTCTTTTGATGGTAATAAAAAAATGGAAACTAAGGAAACATCCATCAATTGAAGAACAGTGAAATAAATTTGGTATATGAATGTGATAAATTATTATGTTAAGAAATGAGGAAATAGATGATTTTTAAAAATAGACAAAAGAAATGATGCAGAGTGAAGTAAGCAAATCATAACAATTTATACTATTACATCAACATTGTAGAAACGAACACTTTTAAGGACTTATATAAACTGGTGAAAAATGAAATAAGCAGATCAGAATTGATACAATTACCACTCATGAGTTGAGAGCACAGGTATCAAACATTCTACTGGCTGATGGCATGCTGCCTAGCATACTCTCCTGCGAGGCCAGAATCAGATTAAAATGTTAACGTCTACATAACCTTAACATGTTGATATTAATTAAAAAAAGAAATATAAAAATGTGTTTTTCTAAGTCAATATGGCAGTCCACAGGGATGCTTATACTGCATGAAGTGACAGATTTAGGATGAAGAATGAGATGTATATATTTTTCTATATAATGATGATTCATGGAATATTTTGCTTCAGCTATGAACATATGTTTATTAGGACGGGAGTGGGGTGGGGGAGAGAAGCAATCAGGGTTAAGTAATTTACCCTGGATCACACAGGTTAGCAAGTGAATAAGGCCACATTTTAACTAAGGTCCTCCTGACTCCAGGGCCAGTGCTCTATTCCCTGCGCCATTTATATTGATTTTTTCAAATTTGAATTTTTTCCCAGTGAGGTGGGGGTTAGGAGAGCAAATGGATTTCTGATACTTTTTTTCAAATTAAAATTTGGGGATCCCACATACATGAAATATATAAGCTCTCAGATGAGGTCACTTTTATTAGTTTTACTTAATAGTTTTGCTTTGTTATAAGAGATATTTCATGAAGTGGGAGAATTCTGAAGTGTAAAAACTAAACATATCAATAAAACTTTTAAAAAAAACTAAACTAAAAAACCCCCAAAACTCCCAAGGTCCTACCCATGATGAACGATATCCAGCTCTGACTTTGGTAAACTAGACTTAATTTGCACTTAATTAGCACTCATGGGTGCTATTAGGATGCAATACCTACTGTGTTATCTGGAAAGAAGCGCTGTTTCTCTTTTAGGTCTACTGGATTTCTTGTTGTCTATAAACATGCACACATTCCATGTGCCAATGGTGAGTGGAATCATCTTCAGAAAAGTCTTTGTATATCTATTTTTGTTTTGACCAGAAGGTAGGATCCCTGCCTGCCTCAGGAAGCAGGGTTAGGGTTAGGTGAAGCAGACAATTTTTAGGGCACCTTTTCTAGGTCCTTCCTCACACCAGGAGGTGAGCAGTACAGTCCTTGAAAAAGGCTACTCAGACACCCTGACTGTATCCTGCTTTATCACTGCTGCTTTGATCCAGTAAGAAGATGACCCTTATGGCCTGGGCTACCTACATGCAGGGTTGTGACTACGGATCCCACTAGTGGTCACTTATCTATTTCCACAGAACTATAGAAGAACAAAATAGTAAAATGGTAAATGGTAAAAGAGTATGAGTGATGTCCTTTGATTAGAGCATAAAATGGATTTAAGTAGGGCAGTTACACAACTTCATCAGTCTTACGCTCTCTTTCAGAGTCACTGATGTCCAGTGACAAGATCAAAGTCAAGATGACGGGCAATGGCTTGGGATGCAGTGGATGACCTTGGTATTTTCAATGTCTAACCAAGCTCTAAGTGCTCTATGAGGCCTGCTTCTACTGCTTTCATGGTTCACTGGAACAAGCTGTTCACATACACCTATTCTGCCGGGAAGCCCATGCTTGGGGTAGACACTAAACTAAATGGCAGGTCTGAGGTTTGTTGGTTAACCTCAACCTGGTTTAGCCCATCTGCTGAGACAGTTTTACTGGGGTGTGAATGCTGACCATGCTACAGATTCTTAGGACCAAAGATGAGATGAGTGGCAGTTGGACACCAAAGGTGGAAAGCAGCCCCAGACTTGGCAGCCCTCACACCAAAGGTACTCATCTTCCCTGAACACCCTGTACAATCTAGAATATGATATAAGGGCTGGTCTAAGTTCAAATTTCTGCCAGACTATTCTCCAGTTTACCCGGAAGTTTTTATCAAATAAAGACTTCTTTCCTAAGTAATTTATGTCTTCTGGTTAACTGAGTTCCACTGTTTCTGAATTACCTGTAGCTATATTGCTTCACTGATCTACTTCTCTGTTATTTACCAAATGGTTACAATGACTGAGGCTTGATAGAACAGCTATTCCTCTTTGATTTCCTATTCATATTCTATATTGTTTTCCTTCTCCAAGTGAATTCTGTTATTTTATCAACTTGTATGAATTATTCCTTTGATAGTTCAATTGGTATAACATTAAAAGTGTTAAATAACATCTCCTATCATTCAGATACCTTTTCCCACTATGAATTCCTTCCTTGTCTCAACTATAGAAGATATTTGCACAAGTGATCCTATTCCAATCCATCTTTTTCAGCAGCCCTACCCCCTCTATTATTAGAATGAAGGATTTTTAGTTAAGGCTTTCATTATTAAATACTTTTTATGTGCCAAGTGTTGTGATAAGTGCTGGGAATACAATAAAAACAAGAGGAAACCTAGCCCTGGCCCACAAAAGGTCTACATTCTAAGGGTGGTAGATAATAATCCATAACAAAGGAGATAAGGCAGGGTGGAGAGGAATGGTGAAAAGTACCATGGGAAAATCTGAAGGGTTAGGAGCTGAGATTTTTGGAACTGAGTACAGTTATCTGGGGTAACTTCCTCAAATGGAGGGTTCAGGAAGGAATTCACTAAGTGGAAGAGGAGAAAACAGGGAAGGAAGTGTCTCCAGTGTAGGAATGTAACTGGAGCGGAGGTGCAAAAGCTCTCATCTTATTTCCACCTTCTCATTAACCTTTCATCTTTTCCTGTCTACTGGCTGCTTCATTCAAAAAAAATTCTCACTCAACCCATTCATACTTGTTACCCATCATCCTGTATTTTCTTCTCATGGTTCTTGACTTGAGAATGTCATCTACAACTGGTTTCTTCCACTTCTTCTCTCCTTAGATTTGGCTTTAGACATCATCATTCCACCTTAACCGTTCTGTCCAGAGTTACCAATGATTTCTTCACTGCTAAATCCAAAGGCCTCTTCTTAACACTCATTCTCTTTGACCTCTTCTTGATATTTTTGTTCTCTAGGTTTTCAAGACATTCTCTTTCCTGGGTTTCCTCCAACCTATCTGATCACTCTCTTGGGTTTTTGGGGTTTTTTTTTTTTTGGCTGGATCCTCATCTAGATCATTCCCTTTAACCTTAGGTGTCCTCCAAACAGTTCTTTCCTGGGCTGGATGTCACTAGATGATCTTATCAGTTTCCCTAGATTTAATTAGTGTCTACAATGAGCTCAACTCTACCTTTCTTCCTTAACTTCTCTGCTGACCTGTGGTTTCATATCTAAGTGTCTTTCAGATACTTCAAAATGGAACATAGGTACAACAGTCCCTACATCTATCCCCTAATATCCTCCTTATGTAATTTTCACAAAAAAATTGTAGTGAGAACATAGTAATGTACAACACTGACCACAATGACTTGAATATAAGGTGAAATTTTTAACAGTTGTGTCTTTTAAAAACACAGCTCACCTCATATTCTTAGAAGTGAGAGTCATGACCTGAGAGTCATGGTGCCATGAGCCCCTGACACAAGCAAGTACAGCATCCTTTGGTGATTGTTGCTGAAAAGGAAATCAGTTGTTACTGATTATTTTTATTTATTTTTAGTTTGATTATAGGATTAAGCAAGTTTCCCTTTTTGGAAGATCTATGGGGCCCTTTTAAAGTTGTAATTCTGGTTACAAAAGGCACTGCCTCTAAGTATATCTACACTTCTGGTACAGGATTAAGAAAGCCTAGATGAGCTAATTAGTCGGATGACCTATTCTGTCCAGCTAAATTATATTGAAAATAAGTTTCTGTAATTCTCTTATTCCTCTTTCTTGTTATAAAAATCAGCTCCATAAATCATTCCTTGTCTCTGACATGAGGAGTCAAATGACCTGGTATGACATGCAAATGTTAGCTTTGCAAATTAAATCATGAAATGCTCAGTCCTCAGTTTCTTTTTATTTCAGACAATTAATTTTGATATTGCAAGCAACTGTGAAATAAGCACTATTACCTCTTGTACAGGAAGAAAAGTACCTATACAAAAGACTACAAATAAGAGAAGAGTGGGATGAAATGAATGAATTGTATTAGCATAGTATAATGGAAGACAACACCAGGTCATGGATTTTTCCATAACTACCTATTTGACAATAGAGAAGACATCTGGGTCAGCAGCTCTCAGTTTCTTCACTTATAAAAAGAAGTTTATATATACTTTACTTTAACTCTGGCATCCTAAAATTTAGCTTTACTTCTGTTTGAAAATTTCCACTACATTTCTTTGCTTATAAGGAGCCCATATTCAAAGGTTTTCAAAACTGATATAACCTGCTTAAGCTTGTGGTTTCGTGGAAAGCTCTGAGAGCTACAGAATAACTCCACAACATAATGAGACATCAAACTACAACTTTAGGGTATGTAACTATAACACATCTTTGATGAGTTGAAAAAATATTTTTGAGAGGAAAAACATGAAGATCTTTGAAGTACACAAGACAGATAAGCAATTGAAAATTATAAATACCTTATTTAAAGCATGACCGACATGAGCTTCACCATTAGCATATGGAGGTCCATCATGAAGACAAAATTCTTCTTTTACATCTCTTTCACTTTGCCATGAATAAAGTTCTGAAAACCTACATTTCTGTAAAGACAGAAGAAAAGAAACTGTATACATTTAATATATGAACAACTCATCTCATTTTAAAGTAATAAATTCTTAATAGAATAATAAACAAGTTGGTACTGGCTAAAAAATATACTAAAGTAGCTAAACTGACAGTGTTGCAGTCATTATTTAGATTATTGCACTTCACTGTGAATGAATTCATATATATCTTATGTTTCTCTATATTAAACATAATCATTGTTTCTTATAGCATGGGAATATTCGATTATATTTACATACTACAATTGATTTAATCATTCCCCAACTGTTAGGAATCCTTTGTTTTCAGTTATTTTGCTACCACAAAAAATGCTACTCTAAATATTTTGGTTTATACCTTTCTTTTTGTCAATGAACTCATTAGGGCATATGCCTAACATTGATACTTCAATCATTTTATTTACATAATTCCAAACTCTTCTGTTGGATTACTGAACAAATTCACAAATCCATCAGCAATGCATTAGCATGCTGTCTTTCCATAAGTCTTCCAACACTGATTGTTCTCATGTTTTGTCATTTTGCCACTTTTGATGAGCTGATTTTCAAATTCATTTAATCAAAATTCATTTATTTTTTGCAATTATCTCAATTCCATGATTGGTTAAGAATTTATCTCCTACCCATGGATATGAAAAGTATATGATCTGCTTTCTCTTCTCATTTTTAATACCATGATCTTTAATATTCATGTCATGTCTACATTTAAAATTTATTCTAAAATGTTTTAAGTTAGCAATCTAAACTTAGTTTCTGCCAGACTGTTTTAGTTTTGCCAGCAATTCTTATTAAACAGGAATTTCTTTCCTATATAATTTATGTTTGAGGGTTTATCAAATGCTAGGTTCTTGGGTTCAGTTATTTCTGATTCTTCTTTATGAGTACCTTCAATTGAGCTACTTTTCTATTTTTTAACAAGTACTAAATGGTTTTAAGGATTCTGCTTTTGAGGTCTGGAATTGCTATTGCCCCTTAAATTCTACCTTTATTCATTATGTCCTATGACACTGTAAAAACCTTTGGCATTTCAAATTAATTGTTACATTTTATCTAGTTATGTAGAGTTTTGGTAATCTGTTTGATATAACAACACATCTATAAACTAACTTTGGTAGCACAGTCATTTTTATTAAATTTTCATGATTATTCTTGAATCTTGAATAGTCCTCCAGCTATTTAAGTTGTACTTTACTTCTCCAAGGTGCATTTTTCAATTGAATCTATACATGTATTGAGTGTGCTTAGGAAGGAGAGAAGAAAGAAGAGACAGAAGGAAGAAGGTTGGTTAAGAAACCTTAATACTTAAGTATTTAAAGAAAAAAGTAACTGAATTATTTACAGGGAGATATACAAAGTAAAACAGTAATAGCTGAAGGCCTCAAGACACCCCTTTGGTATTGGGACAAATCTAACAAAAAAGAAGTACTTGAATGACATTTATGAAAAGTCATATATCCTAGATCTTTGATGGATACTAATAAAAATGAGAGCAAGAGTGAAAGCAAGATTTCTCATCTGCACATGGTATCTTTACAAAAACTTGGCCAAGTTCTTGGACACTAACAAACATAGTATGTATAAATACTAAATTTATCCTTTTGAAGTCACAACTACATGAAAGTGATAATCAAGATAGAATATTTGAAGAAAAGATTCAAACTTAAAATGGGCATTAAGTAATATAAAGAATGAATATGTCAAATACACAATCACAGAAACAATAATTTCAAAGAAAATGAGAAGACAACATACCAAAACTTTGCACATGCAACCAATGCAGTCTTACAGGGAAAATTTATGTTTCTAAATACTTTAATAAACAAAAGATAAAAAGAACAGTCAATGAACTGGGCACGCAGTAACATGCAACAGGAGAAAAGCAACAAATAAAAAAAAAACCAAACGAACCACAAAAATGGAAATTAAAAAACCCCAGTATGAGTTCATAAGTAAAATCTAGGAGCTAGGAGGGGGAGGGGAATTCAAATAAAAAAAACTAATAAAAATAGACAAATTAAAAAAAACAAACAAAAGGAAAACCAAATTGACAAAATCAAAAATGAAAAGAGTCCATGATAAATAAAAAAGAGCCTAACTTCAGGAACTGTTTTGCCCAATTACATGTCAACACAACTGAAAACGTAAATGAAAGAGATGCATATTTACAAATATATATAATATTCAGATTAATAGAAGTAAAATAATTTATGATCAAATTCGAGAAAAAAATCAAACAAGTCATGAAAACTGACAAAATAAAAAATTTTATGGAAAATGGATTTATGAGAGAATTCTATTAATCATCTGATGCAAATTAAACTTTAATATTAAATTGTGTACAAAAAGTGAGAAAACCAATCCTATCAAATTACAACTTCTGTGGGAGAAGTGAGAAAGAACTGAGCTAAAAAAGAAATCGTGAGACGAAAACATTTCAATGAAAACTTTAGTACTTAAAGTAACAAAAAGTTAGAACATAAATTCTTTTTGAGTAGGGATTATTTTATTTATTTAATTTGTGTCTCTATTGTCTAGCACACTGATAGATGATGCTTAATAAAAAATTTTCAATTAAATGATCAACTGAATCAAAGAACCAGAAATACTCTAGAGGGGCCATCAATTAGTAAATGCCTAAGAAAATACAATATGTAAACATAATGAATATGCCACAAAAATGACAATAGGAAAAACTTAAGAGAAACCTAGGAAGGCTGGTATAAATTCATGCAGAAAAAAAATAAGCAAAACCAGGAGATTTACATAAGGACTGCCATAATGTA
>CM053770.1:584304994-584361875 GCA_028658325.1 Potorous gilbertii | reverse complement strand
TGATGAAAGGTATTTCCACAACAAGAATTCCTCACACTGACAAAATCACAGAATCTTTACACACATATGATTATAAGGAGAAAAAAAACCTGTAATATGAAACGACTTTACCTTATCCATTAAGTATGTAGCAGAAGAAAACCTTTTAACTATGAATGTATTCCACATCATTAGGGCAATGCCTAAAAATTAAGAACAATAGTGAACATGTACATAACTCTACCATATTTAAAGAGCCAGAAATTTCTTAGAACTTAGAAATATTATAGATGATTTAAATTGCTTTAATACTGATTCATTTGCATATATAGTTAATGAAATCTCTCATCTTCAGAATAAAGTAACAAACATTACTATATTAAATGCATCTCCATAGCAGAACAGAGGATAGGAATTTTAAAGTCACTGGTATATTGAGTATACTTACGTACATTTTTTGTCTCCCATATTTCTCAGTCCCTTGATGGCAAGTAAAGTCAAATCAGATACTATTTTGTTTGTGTTTTTTTATCTGTAGTACCTAGTATCAGGTATTAGCACATAACTACTACAGAACTAATCATATTTCTAATGATAAAGTAAATTTATTTCTCTAATGAAAATCATATGGTGAGCTGTATTTTTTTCCCCTGGAAATCAATAATCACTCCATTGGCATGTCAAGCACTATAAAAAAAATCCATTTTCAACATATGGTAAACATCAGCTTTTGAGGTATAAACTCAGATTTCTGAGATGTGAATTGTATGTACCGTAGTCCTGGTTTCCACTGCAGAATACAGAAAGTAAAGCAGAAATTTCTGAGGAAAGATCAAAAACTTTTCCTAGGATCTTCAAAAAGAGTTTATGTAGGATGGAGACATTCCACATCACCTATTTCATCGCATGAGAAATGTCCAGTGAACACAAGAGAGAGAATGACTCCTTTGAGGACATCTGTCACAGTAGCTAGACCTAGACCTCATTCTAATTTAATTTTAGTAGCAGAAATACATATGAAATTTATAAAGATGACAGCAATATTTCAGATATAGCAATATCTTTGAACTACAATTCAAAGTAATACCAGCTATGTATAAGCATGAGTGAATTGAAGTATTTTTGCTTTATTATAAAAAATGTACTAAATAATGGCCTACTTACCATGCTGGACATGGGCATTAACAATACTCTTCAAGTGTTCCATAGACCTAATGAAAAAACGTGCTTCCTTTACATGTGGGAAAATAAAGACAAAAGTGATAAAGTAAAGTTTAATTGTGTTTCATATGCAAATGGAAATTAAAATCATGCTTCAGTAATTAAAGTTACCTTAAAGTTTTATAAATCACAGAATAATGTAAAATATTAACTTTTCACAAAGTTACTTCAATGGTCTCATCTCAGATTATTCACTCACAAATGTTACCTTTTCTAGATAAATCACTAAATATTTGGCAAATCTAGTATGATTTTTTCTCATCTGATAAGACAGTAGTATCTAGATGCAAAATCTACTTTGATATCAGTCTTACATTACTACAGTACATGTCTACCTTCTCCTAAGAATTTATATGTATATACAATCAAAAATATTTTACAAAGAATATACTTTTTAAAAGAAATAGGTGCTCATGTTCTTTTTTGTTTGCTTTCTTGTTTTTAATATTTAGTATTTTATTTTTCCCCAAATACACGTAAAATCAATTTTTAACATTTGTTTTTAAAACACTGACTTTCAAATTCTCTCTCTCCTTCCCTCCCCACTTTCCCCAAGCCCACACCGAGAAGGCAAGCAATTTGATATAGGTTATACATGCAAAACATTTCTATAATAGTCATGGTGTGAAAGAAAACATACACAAAAAGAAAACCTCAAGAAAAATAAAGAAAGTAGATTCTCATTACATTCTAAGAGAATAATACAGAGCATCAAGAGTTAAAGCTATTTAAATGTAAATAGATGGTTCTTTTTCAGTAAAAATATTCAGATGTATAGCACAGAAAGCCTGATCAAATTATCCACCAACTAATAAACTATTTATTTTTGAAAGTATAAAAATAGTTTGAATATAATTAAATCTTTGCCAAAAATATACCTATGTTAGAATATATCAAAAGGCAATTTTAGGTATCTGATACTCAGTTTTGAGGGATCAATACATGAGTGTATGTAAAGATAGGTAAGATGTATATAATTTACAAAGAGAAACAACTATCTGAACTGTAAATAGATCTAATGTTTAGAAATGTCTACTTACTGCTAATAACACCTTAGAAGTAATGTCATTTATTAAACACTGCGGGAATGACTTCGTAAGATTTTTTTTCTATAACAACTAGCTGAGATCAAGGTATCAACCTAACAGAATTTTTATTTGGGAGGAAGCTGGGATAATTTGGAAGCAAGGGTCACAACATGCAAATGTCAATTTGGTAACATGAAAAAACTGGTAACATTTGGTAACATGAAAAATATGACAACTTAGAAAGGAGTATGGACAATATAGCTGAAGAGGAAATAGAAAGGAGGACACTGAAAGAAAAGTTCAAATTTTATCCAGAGTTGGCCCTATATACGTTACAGAAACAGTAAGAGTTTCTTAATAACCAAATTCTAAGAATACAGCAAGATAATTTATTGAATTTATAAACATTTGCACATATAGTAATTATCAAGAAGAAATTAGATATGGTTCAATAATGATACTTTCATCCTAATAATTAATGTGTTAAGACTTCAGTCTTAGTTGTCAAATTTTAATCTCACAAAAGGTGAAAAAGAAATAAAAGTGATTGGAGTTTATACTTATTATTACAATCTAAAATGATGAGAAAAATTCACTGTATATTGTAAACTACTTAGTTAATAAACGGTTCCATATTTGTAGGAGTAGAGCTATAGAAAAAAACCTCATATTTGAGAGTGAAAGATAATCTTACCTCTGGATCTTTATTCCACTGAACAACATATTCCCAACAGCAATGTGCATGTAACACATCTAAGTCAAGACTACAAGGAAACTGTTGATAGGCTAAATTCAGCAATTCTGAAAGTCAGAAATTGGGACATATTTTTCACTTCCTCATGTAATGAAAATCAATAGCATTTATTCTACTCTAAGATGTTTGCTTTTATGTATTACTCTATTTTACCTAGGATGGCTTGTAAATCCTTTGGCTCCTCAAGGAAATCTCTATGAATACTTTCTTTAGGTTCCTCTGGATTTTCTGGAATTTTTTCTTGATTAGCCAATTTTAATATATGAGGACTGAAGTCCTGTTTAAATATCCATTTTGCTACACTGTCTGCAATTCCTCCTAAAGTTTGGGAGGAGGAGAGATGAAGAAAAGACAAAGAAAATAAAAAATTTAGGCAATGGAATATCAATGCTCTCAAGATGTCACTGTGGTGACTCTGTAAGACAGAACACTAGCATACAAACCAAGATATCTAGCTTTATTTCTGGCCTCATGCTTAAACACGTGAAGTCGACAAACACATTCTATGTGCCAGGCACTATGCTAGAAACGTCTCAGTCTTTGTTTTGGATTCTCCCCAATAAAACACAGACCATTAAAATGATAATATTATAAATAACTATTACTTACCTTTTGAGGCCAAGTGGGATACCATGTTTCAAACCTATCTGTAGCATTAGGAGTTCTCAAGACTCTGCCACCACGCTCCCCTCATAATACTCTTCCTAATTTTCCCTATTCCCTTCTGGAAAATAGGGACTTTTTTTCTTTGTGCTTTTATCACCACAGTACTTAACATAATGCCTGGCACATAGTAAGCACTTAATAAGTTCTTGTTGTCTTGATTCACAAAACATAATATTATAAAATTATTCAAATTCATTTAATATAAATAAGAATAAAGATATTTAACATTAATTTATATTTCTGAAATGTTTTAAAACATACAGGACTAAGGAAATGAGGCCATTTCCTTAGATTTCTTATAACAATTCCAATTGAATAATTACTGGGTTAAGTGCAAAATGAAAATATTTCTGCTCTGTAATAGCTTAGAAGTATACAATATCACCTTTAAAAAATGAAATCTATATAGTGGTTTTTGTTTAAAAGGACAACATTCTAAGAGCACAATGATGTTATGTTTTAGCCATACATATGACAGTAAATATAAATGATTCAAGTGAATATTGGATGTCAAGACTGTGGTGGGTGAAAGAAGTGACTGAGGAAACAAAGTCTGGAGCTCCCAAGAATATCAATTTATTAGGCAAAGGATTCCAATTGCTTAATGAATCAGGACCTCAGCTTAGGGTTGGACCCCAAATACAAGGAGACATATTTTTATACGTTAAAAGCAATTAATCAAATAAGATCAACTAATTAAAAGGAAACAATGCAAAAGTAGGTAATTTAATTTTTAATTGGAGGAAAGATTAGGGACTTTTCAAGTTGGGAGGGAGAGAGTAAATAGTCACAATTTCCTGAATTCAGAAAAAAAAAGGTCCCACTCCCCGCAAGTGTCTGTATTCAATCAAAAGAATATAGAAACAATAACTGATCAGTATGGGGTCAGTTCTCAAATAAGACATATGAAAGGTACAGTTATGAGACAATTCCTTCAATCAATCTTTGGATCTGGCTGGGTTTCTGATTAGCATAACCTAGATCCTTAGTTAAGGGCTACTAAGGAGCAGGTGGAGGTGGTCCAGCTTCCCAGATATCCAGGGCTAGGTTCAAACAATGCAATAAGGTTTTCTCAGAGTTCCCACAATTGAATAAAGTTTTCTTGGAAGATAGAAATTGAACTAGACCCATAACTGAACAGAAAGAATTGAGGTAGTTCTAGAACTGAGACATAAGATGGAGTCAGTTGTGGTTCATTTAATTCCCCTCACCATTTGAAGCTTCAATCCTCTCAATTCCCTCAAGGGCAAGTTAGCTCAGAATTTAAAATTGGGCAGAAAATGTTAACATGGAAAAATAATGGAATTCCATATCAGAATTCAAAAAACTCAAGAATATAAATTACTTGGGACTTTTATTTGATAAATGCTTGAAAAACTGGAAAAAGTTTGATATGAATTAAATTTAGACCAAGATCTTAGATTATATATCATAACAAGCTCAAAATGGACATGACTTGAATATTAAAAAGGTTAGACCACAAAACAATTAGAAGAGAACAGTATCAGGTGCCTTTCACAGCTACAGATGGGGAGGGAGCTCATCACCAAACAAGGGAGATGATAATCACAAATGACTTTTTTGGATACTAGATTTCTGACTTCATTTCTGTAAGGACTCCCAGGGAGGAAACTCCCTCCCCACATGTTGACTGTCACTTGCTCTGCAACTGAATTTTGGAAAGTTGGTTAGGTTACACAGGGAGTGGAGGTGTCACAAACAAAATCACTGAAACTAGGAGGGGAAAGGAAGTAACGGAATGGGAAAAAATTTGTATCGAATATCTCATAAACCTGTGTGTATGTGTATGTGTATGTGTATGTATGTATACCACAAATGTATAAAACCAAGAACCACACCCACAATGGATAAATGGTCAAAAGATATGAATAAACAATTCTGAAAGGAAGAACAGCAAACTGTTATTAACCACATGAAAGACAGCTCTAAATCACTACAAAAATGAAAAAATGCAAATAAAAATCCTGGGGTTTCATTTGACATCCAGAAAATTTAAAGAGATTCCTCCTGGTCCTTCTACAGGCTAGTCCCCTCTAAGGTTACCTTTTCACTCTTCTGTAGGAATCTTATATATATTCGTTTACACTGCAATTATCTCTCCCATTAACAGGAAAGCTCCTGAATGTCAGGGCTGTTTTTCTTTTTCTTTCCTTCCTTAGTACTCAGTACAATACCTGGGACTGAGTAAGCACTTTATAAATGCTTGCTGATTGCTTGTTCATTAGTATCAGAGGAGACAGGAGTACTAATACTCTGCTGGTAGAACTGTGACATGATTTAATCATTTCGGAGAGCAAGTTAGGTTTATACTAAGGAAGTAAAAAAAAATAATCGGATCCTCTGATTCAAAGAGCCTCCTTCTAGGCATATGCTCCCAAGGAGGTTAAAGACAATGAAACCAAATTTCCATAAGTTGCTTTGACCATCAAATAGAGAATTGTTAAAGAGAGATATTATTGAAGCATAAGAAACAATGAATAGAAATAATTCAAAGAAACAGAGGAATAATTAAGTGAACTGATGTGGAGTAAAGTAAAAAAAACCAGAAAACAAAATACACAGTAACTAATGATATAAACTGAAGGAACAACAAAAAGATTAAAATGAATGCTGTATAATTATATTAACAAGTTTGACTTCAAAAAAGAAATACAGGAATGTAACTTTCCTCTCTTCTTTTCAGGGGTGGGGGCTTATTGGTGTGAAAAATTGCATATACTATAAAACTTAATTAACCTATTGGTTAGCAATTCTGAACTGTTTTATCCCCATCCTCTTTTTAATTCTTTGTTGTAAGAGATGGCTCATAAAGGGAGCTGGAGGGAAAAGAAGAGCTATAATTGGAAATAAAGGTAATAAAATAACAAAATATTTCTGTTAGAAAATTAATGAAAAGCTAGAAAAAGATAATTGAGACAATTATGTACAGATATATAAAAAGGGTATAATATTTCTATACACATGTACATGTACTTGTACATATGTTTCTGTGTGTGGTTAAAATATGATGTAAAATGCTACATTGAAAAACTTAAATGATTTCTAATTTAATTTACCTTTTCCCCCTTCTAGTAATTTCTTAACAGAAAGACTCATAAGTGGCTCAGCCTGCAAAGAAGACAGTTTGGAGCTTCGAGTGTTCATTTTACTATGAAGCAAAGTCTGAAGTATTAGGCAGTCTTCCAGTTGCTTCAAGAGAAGTTTCCAGTATTCAGTATCAAGGGAAAGAGCTTCCCAGGAATCAGTGAGTCCCTCTGGGTCAGTACCTACAGCTGTTTGGGAAAACTAACAGAAAATGACCTAGTTATAATCTAGTAAATAATAATCATCTTTACTGAAAAAATTTCATTTAAAAACTGTCTGATAATAATTAGTATGCAATTCCTGTAGCACCACAGAAATGATATGCAAATCATATGCAAACAATTCAATTTTCCATACCTTGGCTTGATCTTTGGGTAACTGTCCCCAAAAGGCACAGAAAATTAGAGCCCTAATCCAATGATTTTATCAACTATTTCTTTGCAGTTTCAATTTTATGCCAATTGGATCACTTTCTTCCCTATTAGATTATGCAATTGTGTAGCTGCAGAAAATGTCTGCCTTTTACCCAAGAGGTAGATTTTTCAAAAGTGCTAAGAATGCAAAAGTAGTTTGCAACACTTAGATTACCTAGGAAATTAAACACAGGTAGAATTATCCTCTCTCTGAATCACAAACATAACAGAATCTCTCACAAAACCATCCTTTTTTACTAACTGACCTCAAAACAATTCTCTTTAGAGGCATATGAAGGGGAAAAGAAGAACAGATTTCTCATTAAATTTATTTTACTTTGTATTTTATTTATTTTATTTTTTATATTTATATTTATATATAAAATATATAAATATTATATATATATATAATATTTATTTATTTATTTTAAAAACTGGAAAGGTGGGATTGAGAAGGCAGGTTGGAAACTTAAGGAAACAGTGGAATAAAAATAGAAAAGAAAAATAGAAAAAAAAACAGTAGAATAAAAAGTCAATAGAGTTCAGATATCTGCAATGAGACTTAATTTAATGTCACCAATTCAAACAAACTATACTTAAAGGAATTTTTCTGTTTATGAAAAACTTTCTAATTAGTTGCAAGACAGAGTGGCTATGTTTATTTCTCAACAGTTTTTGGTAGTTCAAGTAGTTTTACCACATTGATTATATTTGGAAAATATGTTACATGTCTTATTTATTAACATGAGATTTTGTATAGAACTAATAAGATTTAAATCTATTTTAGCTACATTTTACCACTTGTTTTGTTGACTATAAATGAAAGAATTGGATTACAACAATCAATGATTTAAAATATTTTTATTCCTCAATTGAATTTGTACAACTCTCTTTATTGGAAACAACATTTCCGAGTTCCCTAGACGTGACAGGAAGTAGACCCCACAATAATAAATCAATGGGAAACTCATTTGTGGAGTTCAAAATCATACATAAAATAATATTTATTGAGAACTTCCACACCCTCATCTGAGAATCAGGAAGGTGAAACCCTTTCAAGTTAAGTGACTAGTCCAAGGGGGAAAACTTGTAGGACTAGAACCAAGGTCTCCTGACTCCGTAGGTCAGTGATATTAACTCGTTTTGAAAGTATGTGTGAATGTCAACTAATGAAGGAGATTGAGATCATCTCATTATAAAAAATTTGCAGAATTTCAATTAATATCATCAGATATACATTTCAAATTCTAAAGGCTCCCCCATGGGCAAGTCACAAGGCAAGATAAATGTCCTACTAGAAAAAGATATTGGCACAGATTTATGGAACATCTTTGCTGACTTACTTTTTTCTCAGCTATAGTATCAGATATCTGTGCTGCAACAGAATGCCCAACATGTGCAGATAACAAGGCAGCTGCATTATTCTCAGATTGTATACAAGCCATGCGCATTTGTTGCCACCAAGGGGATACAGACTGTGAATCCCACGATTCATCTATAGCAACTGCAAAAAAGGGGGAAAAATTCCATTTATCTGCTGTAGTTCAACTGTATTAAGCACCGGCTCTGAAAACTAAATTCATACGGATATATCTGTGTGATGGAAAAGGTTAGGAGGCGAATAATTCAAACCCAAAGACTTAGATTTCAGTGAGGTAATTTCAATCAATGATCCTGTATTTGAAGTCAAGTCTCTCCTAAGCACATCACAGACAGGTCACCACTTCTAAAACTGTTACTGTGGTAATATCCTATGATAAGACTCTGGTTACAAAGGATACATGTCTTTGACACAGCATTAGTTACCTAAACATGGTTACCTGTTTCCTTGATCCCTTTCCAACATCTTGTCTGTATATTTAACATAAATATCACTGCTTCTGTTATCTTTTATTAGACAGTTGTAGTCAGGGCATATACTATTCTTCTGGCCTTTTTTTCAATCTGCTTAACTTCATAAGTCTTTTCATATTTCTTTTAATTTTTATAATTTCTTAGGTCAAAAATAATATCCTATAACATACCATAATTTTTTCAGACACTCCTAATTACTGGACATATACCTCTTTTCAGGATTTTAACATTACACATAATATTAATAGTTCTGCAGTCTTTTTTTTTTCTATTTTTTGGGGGTACTTTAGTAGTGAAGCCATGGAGTATGAACATATTTTGTAACTCACTGTACCATTTCATATTGGTTTCTAAAAAATATCGAATCACTTCATAACTCCATTAGTCATGAGCATGTCAATTTTAACCAAAGCATGTCATTACATGAATTGTAATACTTTTTATTATGTTTATAAACTCTGATTAGACTACTCTTGATGAATAGTATCATACACAAAATAGGATATATATTACTGAGATATTTCTAAGAAAGTTTAAAGTTCAATTTTATAAATTACATCATATTTTAAAGAATCCTAAATAATTAGCAAAACAAAGACCTATGTTGTTAGTATCTTCTCAACTTGCTAGAAGTACTAACCTAGCATTGATTGGACATTTCAGTAATTCTGCAGATACTGATGTACTTCAAGTATGACAACTTACAGATGAGCAACTGGGATAGCAACAAGCATATATGTAAAGGCATTTTTCTTGTATTTTTTTTTAAAGGAACATTCTTGAGAATTATGAACCTGTATGTATCTTTAAAGCAACTTACCTTTCATCTTGCTCAGAAGAGAAAGCATAGTATGAAGGCAGCAAACAGACTGTGGCTTATCAAGAATATCTTTTTCTTTAGAAAGCCAAACATTCAGGAGTAAAGACTAAAATTAAAATTTTTTTAAAGTTATTCATTCTGGTTTCAAAATGATCTTATATTTGCTAGACATAGAATACCCATCTTTGGTAGGATCTTGCATTTTGTGAGTATGCTATATGTCAACCCATTTTTGGCATGTAATAGCAGTTGCCCTACATTGTGTGACTAAAGTGGCTTTAGTCTTATGCTTTAGACTATGCCAAAGCCATGTCCCCAAAGGAAAACCATAGCAGGCTCTACTACATCCCTACTGTAAATCTTTCTAAAAAACATAGATTTTTATGTTTCATGCTATAACTTTATGTAGACTTTTTTTTCTTCTTATTATCTGTTGTAAATTGATTGATCTATAAAATAAACAAAGTTTGGGGATGCTTAATAAGCAGTGCTGTAAAGTATGGTGGTAAAGGGATAGTTAAGTTGTATAAATCAGATTCCTATTTGTTACTTTATAAAAAAGTGATTCCAAATTTTCCATTTATGTTAAGTACTCTGAGAAATATAGAATTTTTCATTGATTTTACATTAAAGGTTTTGTAAGACTCAGTTTAATAGTTTTCATTATTCTGGTATCTATCATTCATTAGTACAAATTACATAGGGTTCTCCATGAAAAGTTTGTGATTTGTATGCTTATCAAATTCCAAGTTTATTTTATATTTGCTGAAGTTTATTAGAAAACTTAGGTGGAGCAGGAAAAAATAATTTTTTGATTAAATCTGGCAATACATAAATTAGTTGAATTATTTGGAAGGTTTTCATCTACTTTATATGATATTTCTATAAGGATAGCCATTTGCTAAAGCAAATGCTGAAAGCCTGAAGGTTCTCCTAAAATTATATTATCTGTGAGGAGAAAGTATACAATAAGGAAAAATCAATACTTTACCAATAAAAGTTGTGGGCTAAGTCCAGCAGATTCCAAAGTATGACACATATCCTCTGTGGAGCTTTCTCCATGCAAGCACTTCCAAAAAAAGAAACTGCCTAGTAAAATAAAAATGCCAACATATTTAATTACAACAACCTCTTACTCAAATCTATAATATTCTCAATTAGAATCAATTTTGATTAAAAAAAATTTCCAATATAAAAATAATATTGAAAAGTAAAATGAAGGTAGATTACATATACCTCTAAATATGATCTTTTTGGAATTGCTAATACATAGTTTATTTGGAGCAAGACTTAAAGACACAACAATTAAGTATCATTGAGCATTTTTTGTCATGAGGGTAGGGACTTTATTCCCTTTGCAAATCCCAACGCTTAAGCTATTGCCTTACAGAGACTAAGCACTCAGTAAATACAGGTGACATAAAACACATTAAACACAAAAATAAAAATGAATGGCAGTAAAGCACAGTGGACAGAAAGAGGGCCACTGAAATCAGGTTCACTTGGGTTCAAGTCCTGTCTAGAACACATACTGGTTGGGTGGCCTAAACAATCAAACCCTTTCTCAGGGCATCTATAAAAGCAAAGTTACAGAAGAGTGGCTGATTTGTATGGGTGAAGAAATCTTTCAACATGGGAGTCCCCTACTCTGATAAAATCAAAATCATTAACAACTTCAAAATAATAACAACCACTATACTGACATTTATATTTTCAAATTTTCAAAGTGCTTTATACACATCATCTCACTGCAGCCTCCTAACAACCCTGCAGATAGGTTATAATATTTTTATCCCGACTTCACACAAAGAAACTAAGGCTTTGAGTGTCAGAGGGACTTGACAAGAACTCCTGGCCAATGAGGGTCTTGTAAATTTCATACCATAAATCTCAGATGGAGTGGAAGGACAAGGAGGAATCTAGTGCACTACCTACCTAAAGCCACATATTCTAATTCACTTATCTTCTTTACATTGATCACATCTTTCTCATATTCTAAATATTCTAGGAATGTTGTCACAGGCAATGCACCGTCTTTATCATCAGCAAATCGGACAGCAGTCCTGGTATTTTCTTGTTTATAGTTCTCCAATAATGCCTGGAGCCTAACCAATTCTTTTTCATCAAGCCTCAACAACACAGCCAGCTCCTAAAAGACAAAAGATACAAAACCATAATTCTTCCACACTACTTCTAAAAATATGGCTTAACTATCAAGCCACTGTAAATGAGATTGAAAGATTTTTGTATTAAATTAGAGGCAAAAAAAATGTGATTACTGCTATAATATTAATGTATAGTCTGTTAATGATCTTGTTCCAAATTTACTACATTTCATGGAGATATCATGTGATAATAATGCAGTAATCATAAAGAACATACCTATTTCTATAAAATTCTTAAAATATCAACAAAAAATTCTATAATTTTTAGTACTAGATATAGAAGTATGATTGAAAATGGAACATTTAAGTCATATGCAATATAATACATACAATAATAATTTGGTCTAATTTCAACTGTTCAGAAAGAAAATAAGACAGTAGAAAGAACCACAAACATTTAAGAAGGTCATGGATACTGCACCAATCCTGGAACCAAATCCTTTACATGTACAGAATTAAGAGGATCCCTTAATAATAGAAATAGATTTGGAAGATATCTTAAAAAGTCATTCTGTCTAAACCCTGTCCAAAGCATGCATCTCCTCTATAATATCTCCTATGAATTAGCAGTCAATCTCTGCTGGATTATTTTCAATGTAAAGGAGAGCATTATCTCAAAGGCTGCCCATTTTATTTTGGGATAGTTTTCTAATTGTTAGAAAGAAGTTCTTTTTACATTAAGTGAAAATCTGCTTTCTTGATAACTTTTATTCATTGGGCCTAGTTCTGCCCACTGGTTATAGAGAATAAATTTGTTCTTTTCTCCTGTGTGGCCACGCTTTAAACATCTGAAGAAAACTGAAATGCCTCTAAGTCTTCTCTGGTTTAAAATTTACTAGTTCTTTAAAGCTTTTCAGTTATTAAGTAGTTTTCAGTTCTTTTGCTATTCAAATTTGGGAAATATATTTTAATAAGGAAGAGACCTCTTTTGAAGTCTTATTCTGATGGCTAATCATGATACAGAGATGACTGAGTTCTTAAAAGTTATGCGCCAGCAGAATATAAATTGAAAGGTCCTATCAAATGGAAAAGACTTTAATATGGACTCGGTGAGAATCTGGTGACCAGTGACCAGCTTGGGTAAATTTGCAAAAGATTACCATCAAGCTTAGGAATGGGATAAAGAATTTCTTGGCCATGGCAACTCTTAAAGACAGATTAACCAGCCATAAAGGGGCAGCAGCTGGCATGGGTTGAGGGCAGTAACCACACTGACAAACTACTGGACCTTTCAAGAACTAGGACAAGCAAAGATAAGCTAAGGGAGAATCTGTGTGTGCATATGTTATTCTTATATAGTAATTATAAATGTCACTAAAGGAATATGAACTACAATTTGGAATATTTTAGATCTCTAGAGTTTGTTATAGTTTGCATGTCTGCGCACACACATACATACACACACACACACACACACACACACACACACACAATTCTAGAGCAGGAAGAGACCTATGAATTGACCTGCAACTCTCATTTTATAACTGAAGAAACTGAGGCCCCCCAAGTCTTACAGGAAAAACTGGAAAATCATAGTTCAGGAATCACTGAAATATACCGAACTCAATAGAAACTAGAAAAAATTCTGCATAATGATAAAGACTAAGAGACAGTAATCATAGCTAGTATTTATATAGCCCTTTAAGATTTCCTAAAGCACTTTACAAACATTATCTCAATCTGTAAAATAGGTTCCTCTAGGGAAGACAGATAGAAAAGATCATGGGCAAAGATAAAAAAACTTGAATAGATTGCAACCCTATAGGTAGAGGAGCTAGGTGAAATTACAGATTCACTGAAGTATCAAAGCAAATAACAATTCAGACTATAGTCTTCTTTCCTCCAAAATGCTAAAAAAAAATACAATTAGTTTCAAAAAGAACATTTTTTTACCCTGCTTACTGTATTTATGCACTACATTTATACATTGACCTTCTACGTTCCTATAAACAGAATTTTCAGTCATGTTGCTGTAACAAGTAATCAGCAAGTGGGAGTCATTTTTAAGGAAATGAATTTTCTATGATAGAGTAGATACTGGAGCATCTATGAAATTTCTAAGTAATAATGTAGAAGTCACTGATGATCCTTCTCCCTGGAATATTATTCACCATTGCTAATATCAGAACAAAATTCAAGACAATGAAGAAATAGCCTTGCAATTTCCAATGATAGCCACTGCGTATCAATAAGAATACTATAATATTTAAACAAAGAGCAAAACAAGTCACCAGTGACACCAAAGACAAAAGATAAGCGATTCAGTGGATAGTTTGTTTCTATGGAAATGAATTTCTGTTGTTCAGTAAGTCTCTTTTTCCTTTAAGAAATGAGATATACTTCAAAACCAGGGTTGACTTGCATAACATGGAGGTATATTAACTGTTACAATGCAAAATATTAAAGGATTAATGACTTTACAAACCTTAATAAATTCATTTTCCTGACACCTCTTTACACAGGTTGAGAAAATTAGTACAAAGTTTTCACAAAGGAATCTGGGGCAGATAAAGTTGAGTGTTACTACTCTCTATTTCATTTTAAGGAAAACTCAATTTATTTTTAAGTCTATGGAAAAGAAGAAAATAAGACTATTAAAATTAGTCCAATACCTGGCACACAATAAATGTGGCCCTGATAAATGTTTTTTTGATTGATAAAAAAATCAAGTGAAAATATCTGATTACAGCAAATATTATAAGATATTTTCCATTGAGTATGTATTAGGGAAACTAAGAAGTAGTTTTCATAATTATTTTAAAACATTTATTTACATTGACTTATTTTAAAAAACTGAATTTAAAACAATGCCCAACCAAACAAATAGGATGAATTTTCATTTTTAAAAATATTGAGAAAACTAACTTCTTTAATACCTCAAAGTCAAGTTCACTGAAGAAGAAAAATGGATTCATAATAAAACTTAATTTATTGGATAAAATGAAAACAATACCTAACACAAAAACATTAGACCCAAAGCGGTCGCTAAGTTTTCAATAAGGATAAGTTTATTCTCTTTTTTCAAAACAAAATAAAGTAGTTCATAGTTTCTACTTTTACCACTTTCAAAAGACACAGAATAGGCCTCTACATCCTCTTAGTATCTATGTGTTAAATGTTGCAACAAAGCTACATTTCGAGATTACTCACGTTATTGGACAATGATGTGTCTGAACACAACCCAAGTGAATTCAGTTTACTGACTGACTCATAAAGATGGAGTAATTTAAGTTTATTGTCACAAAACTGGAGCAGTCCTTCATCAACACATTCAAGCTCTAAAATATTGGAGAGAAAATCAAATTAAAGAGCTATATTTAATAAACATTAAAACCTTCATGCTAATTAAATCCTTTCATATTGCCTTCCATGGTTCTTTGATGCACTGTAGTCAATAATTTTCCTTAAGTAATGATCTATGTAACCACCCAACTCAATCAACTGCCGGGACCTACTGACTTTAGAATAAAATATGAATTCTTCTATTTAGCTTTGTGAAACCCTTTAATAAATAACTTGTTCCCACCCCTCTATTTCCAGGCTTACCAGATAACATTCTACTTTCTATTTAGTCTTACAGCCAAAATGGATGTCCTTTTCTTCTTCACACGACCCACCATGCTGTGGCTCCATGTCTTTGCAATCTCAAATGCCTAGCATGCATTTGCTCTTTACTAAACTCTGCCTCAAAGGAATTCCTCTCTTCCTTTAAAACACAGCCTAGGGACCATCTTCTACATAAAACCTATCACAATCCCTCTGCTAGTGCCTTCTCTTTGAAACTACCTACTTTAATACATTTACATTTATTTATATTTTTATTCTATATTTATGCTGTTTATCTGTGTGTTTATCTGCATGTTCTTGTTGTTTCTCCCATTTAAATGTAAGCATGTGGGAAGCAGGGTTTGTTTCATTCTTTATATTTGTATCCTAAAAGTGCCTAGAACATAGCAGACTTCATAAATATTTGATGATTGATTATATTATGGTGTTTTATCCAGGGTAGAAAAAGAAAGAAAAGATTTTCTCAGCCCAAGTATCCAACTCACTTAAATTGATTTATAAGGATTTCTACTAGGAGGACACATAGAAAAACTGAAGAAAATCATTAACTTACTAACAGGTTTTTATATTGTTTATTGTGTGATTTAAGTATTAAGAAAGATTTGAAAAATGATGTATACTTTTTAAAAGTCAGCTGGCTGGCCCCAAACAAGGACACTATCCTCTGTTTCTAATCCCTAATATACTCACTGAGAGATACTCAATTTCTCCTATTTCCTTCCATTACTGTAGTGGTCAGTTGGAACCATGAGTTGTCTAAAATGCATCTAGCAGAGGATAAGATGGCCAGATTTTTCTTTGTAATTAAATGATGAATTATCTCTAACATCTTTCAACAAACTTTATTTTTGTCTTAAATATAATACTGAAGAAAAATTTTTTAAAACTTGTGTATTTTTTCAAAAAATACAACAAACAACAAAAAAATAAAAACATTATAATCCTAAATGATCACAGCTTCAGGTATAACAAGATTCAATTTTTTGTATCTCTGAAATAGATTTATGGTTCTCATTCAAGACTTCAGTTAGAAGACTTATGTAGTTTTGAACTTTCAACGCTGATCATTCAGTCTTATGACAATACACAATGTAGCTACAGTCTTTCTTTTTTTTTTTTTGCCAAAGCAAATATAAAACCTTTATTGAGCACAAAAATAACTGTAGGCACACCTTATTGTAAACAATAATGAATTCCTCAAAAGTTAATGCAAAAATTTATAAAGTAAATGATTATTCCAAATGTTACCTTTGGACATTAATTCAGGACAGGAAATAATTAAGACTACTTCAAGATAAAAGTAATTTGATGGAGAAAATCCTAACCAACTATTTATGGTGCCTTTAAAAACCATACTTTAAGGTATGAAATTTATATGCAATTAAGCTGGAAGAAATCCACAAAGCCTAGAAGAAAATATTAAGGCATTACTAGTTATAAAGACAAAGTTATACCAAGGACAATTTTAAAATATAATATTTACTTCATATTAAGGACTTACATAGGCTCTTTTTAACTTAGAGTATGGTGCCAACAACCATATAAGTCACATCTCCTAGCCCTGTACAGGCTAGTTAGCTTTATTCAAGGAAAAAAAATCCACTGAATTATTCCAAAATTAACATGCAAAGTGCGACAAACATTTCCTGAGTAATCATTATCTTGGAGACTCAGAGTTTCTCCCATCCCCCTTTCTTAGTAAGTTTAGTTTCTTCTTCAGAAGGATATTAAGATCTAATCTAAATGGGCCTATTCCTGCTCATGGAGTTGCCCACACAGATCTGGGAGAACGCTGATTCCTCCCTATTGTCCAATGGGTTCTTTGATCAAGATTAAGTGACCCAAGTCACTACCCCAAGACCTTCATTTTAATATAGTCCACCTCCCAATGTGTTAACCAATGAGAGTTCATTGGTACCCCTTGGGAACACCTACTCTTTGAAAGGCATATAACTCTGTACTCCCAACCCCAACACTGAGCCAGTTCTGGACTGGCCCCCTTATGGGTTTCCATTTCTAGATTGTAACTCCCATGCAATGCACATATGTCGTCAGCTTTGAGAGAAATTAAATGTGGACACAGCCTAACTTTCGTTTGTCTTTCTTAGAACAAACTTTGTGAAAGGTTGACAATAGTAAAAATATATGAAAATGATCACAATGAAAATTACATGAAAGTGGATGTAAACTATATGTAAACTATGAAAGTAGACACAAACTATCGCTATTATTAGAAAAGTAACTCAGAGCTTATGTAAAAGTGGATAGTAGGTTTTGAACATCATCTTCCCATTCAAAGTACAATTCATCTTCTTTGCACACACTACATTTATACCCAAAGGACTTACCCTTCTATAAAATTTTTTCTCTCATTCCAAAATGAGGTAAAATAAAGTTAAATTAGGGAAACAATATGGAGGCTGGTATAGCTTTCTACAAATGACCAACTAATCTTTCCCTCATGATGAAAGCATAACAACTTCCTATAATGTAGCTTACATTTCAAGTAGAAAATAAACACTGTGGAGGGAAGACACAATTTTACATGCCTTATCTATACTTTTTAGATCCCTTTCCTTGAGTGCCTAGAATAGTACTCTGCAGAGAATAGGCACTTAATAAATGTTTATAATTATATGCAAATATATTTCATTTTTCTACCCAAATCACAGGAATATAATCTTCCCAATTATGTCAATTACAAAATAATTCACAATTACTCACAGAAAGCCAAGTTGATGATAAACAACATAAAAATAAAATAGTATAATAATTTTTGATATCTAACATTACATGCTTTATTACGTTTAATCATTTTCTCACTGAAATAACATTTTATATCATAACTATTAAGGTAAGCATTTAATATCTTTCTACACTTAAAAGCATATGATTGTATTTTAAATGTTCAAACTCTTTAGAAATTGGTTTGGAGCTATGACATAACCTTTAATTAACGTGAACTGTCATTTTACCTTGATTTGTTAAAGTGTCCAACAAGGTCTGAGTGATGTTTCTAAGGCAGGAAAATGGCAAACGCTCACTTGCTAAAATGCTTTCCAAAGCCTAGGCAAAAGAGAAATTCAGCAACTAAATGACAAGGAAGGTAGAAAATCCATTATTTTCATTTCATTACATTTAGGGATACACTTTCAGAATACTAAGATTTGAAGGTAAAACTATTTTCATTTCATTACATTTTGGGATACACTTTCAGAATACTAAGATTTGAAGGTAAAACTAATTTATATAAAATGTTTTATATGAACATTGGCAGTTTAATAAATATCAGACTAATTTATTAAATTGCTGATGTTCGTGTGAAACATTTTGTACAAGTAAATCATGCATCATGCTATGTTAAAATACAAGCACAAATATAAAGGTCAGACAACTAAAAAAGGCAAAGGTGAACAAAAAAACAAAGTGGAGAGCTAGCATGGAAGAAAGAGAAGAAAATATTTAATAGGAAGAGGTTCAGTAAATCCTATGCTGCTAAATGGAATAAAGGGAAATAAGAAACAATAGTTAGAAAAGTACTGCCACAAGTTTACAGTTATATTTTGTTTGCAATACTCTTACATGACTGGCTAGTCAAGTCAACAAATATTTTTAAACCCTTAAACCCAATTCACTGGGCTCTCAATAGGTCCCTGCCCAAGCACCACTTAGTGATTATTGTTTGGGCCCTCCTGGCTCAGAGTGAAAGTAAATAGTAATTGTACCTCTTTGGCTAGAAACTCGGAGGGTCTTCCCCTCCCAGATTGATTTTCTTTTTAAATTAATGAAAGGGGCCATTCTTTGGTTCCCTTCTTAAACAGCCCTAATTACTGAGTGGGCATTGCCTCAGTCAAACTGAGATCTGGGAAAGATATTAGCTTGAAAAGGTCAAGGTCTCCCACTGCATCCTGGGCCATCTCCAGTTGTCCCGATTTATATCTTACCACCGGAATCAGAAGGCTCTGCTGGAGAAAGTGAGGCTGGAGAACTTTGTACAGCCCTGCCTCAAGTAAATTCAATTCACTTACAAGTCATGGCATCATCTTCAAGGTCTCTCAACAAGAACTAATTGCCAGGAACAATGCTAAGTCCTGGGGATACAAAGAAAAGCAAAAAAAAAAACCCAGTCCCTGCCTTCAAGGAGGTTACACTATAAAAGCAGAGACATGTACACAACTAGGTAGATATAAGACATACAAAGAGTAGATAAAAAGTACTCTTGGAGGGGAAGGCATTAGCTGCTAAGGGGATTAAGAAAAGCATCCTATGGAAGTGGAATATGAGCTGAGTTTTGAAAACTTCAGTGGACATTCTATGAATGGAGTATAGCTAATGCTAAAGAATGGAGAAAAGAGATAGAATGTCTTGTTCATGGAACTGCAACAGTTGGCCAGCTGTTAGAGTGTAGAGTGAATAGAAGAGAACAAGATCTAACAAGCCCAGAAAGGTAGAAAAGGGCCAGGGTATGAAGAGCCTAAATGTCAAAGAAGTTTCTATTTGATCCTGACTATAACAGTGAGCCAATCAACTCACCAAACAGGAGGGTAACACGGTTACACTCATGCTTCAGAAAAATCCCCTTTGCAGCTTAATTGGATTCACAGGCCAGAGTAAGAAGTGAGAAGCACCTATTATGGGGTCAAGCGCTCTGCTAAGTGGTTTACACATACTTCATTCTAACCTCACAACAACTCTGGGAAGTAGGTGCTACTCTTATTCCCATTTTTTAGAAGAGGAAATGGAGGCAGGCAGAGGTGAAGTGACTTGGCCGGGATCCTACAGCTCTTATCTGAGGTCAGATCTGAACTCACATCAGCCTGACTCCAGGTCCGATACTCCATCTACTACAGTATCTAGCTGCCTAGGCAAAACTAATTTCTCCTGTTTGGAAAATTTCCACTATTAGCATCACTAAAGACATACTGTGCAAAAGTTAAGGTGCATGTTTGTTCCCTCTCTCATTAACACATCAATTTAAGTAAATATTAACCAGTTAAGGTTGAAAAGATGAGAAGCAATGCAGACTTCAGGGAGAAATCAAAAGTAACAAGTTCAATGAAGAAGAACCACTGGGTTTATAGATATGTAGTAGTGGATGGGAAGAACAGGATGAAGGTGTAGAAAAGGGAGATAATTTTTATCACAGACATGTGCACATATTTACCTGTTTTTTAGTTGCAGGATACTTAATATCAAGAATTAATTCCTTTACTTCAGTTTCAACTAAATCTGAAAAGTTAAATTTTAAATTATGATAATTTTGCAAAAGTTCACATTACATATGAGCTATTCTATGAATTTTTAGATTACCTTCTATTCTTTTAAGTTTATACTCAATGCCTAATGTGTAAATATAGGTCAATTGAATTTACAGATAAATTCTAAGATGTAGGTATAAATTATTAAGGATTTGGAGTATACTCATTAGTTCTACTGCTGATTTTTAAATCATTCAAACTATTCAAAAATAAATTCTTTTTCAGGATACTTACCAAGATTTGGAGTTTTCATTTTCAGTAAAGTTGCTAGTTTCTTCACTAAGTGCATATCCTTGGCTCGTTCACTCTTCTTATCACTTAAGACAATAAATGAATACTTATTTTAAAATGAAGAAGAATTAAGTCTCCTAAATCTAAAAGGTTTGAAGTTTCTTTTTTCTTCATTTTTTTTTACTTTTTGTATGCCATTATTAAAGATATCAATTAAATAATTAAAAAAAAGCTCTTTGTTGGTTAAGAAAAAAAAGTTTACAGAGGCAAATTCAACAGAAAATAGATAATAAGCCTTACCTTAGTGCTAAATGGAAAGGAACATTAACTGTTTTTATGCTTCCAGACACTGGATCAACAAGACAGATCTGGTAAGTCTGTGGCTGCCAATTCTGACTGGTAACATTATTTAAACCCATTATTTTATAACCAGGATACAGTAACCTACAAAAACCATATACCAATATTGTAAATACACTGAAGAAAGGAAAAATGGCCAAAGTCAACTTCTGTTAGAATTAAGGATGCCTATGAAAATATTTATTGAGAAGCATTAATCAACTCTACAGTTATTAATATCAGAAAAAGAGAGCCATCAGGATTCAACTAACAGGGGCTTAATTTTCATTAAAAAATTACTTAAAAAAGAAAATATCCATAATTCAATTGGAGTAAGCATGCAATCAGCTTTTTCACAGCAGAAAGGCAATTTTTCCTGTCTTTCAGAACAATAGTAGCATGGTATTAAGAACAGTCTGAAGTAGAGTTTTAAGACCTGAATTCTGACACACAGGAGCCATGTAACCTCAGTTCAGTTGTATGAGTTTCATGTTTCTCAACCACAAGATGAAGGAGTGAGTCAGTAACCGCTAAGTATGCACTTATGCTGTGACAAGCACTGTGCAAACAAGAAAAGAAATAGAAAGTTCCTTGTTTATGATCAAACAGGGGAAGACAACACACAAAAGAAAGCTAAAAAGGGTAGAGGTAGAGTACCCAGTACAGGGGCATAAAGTCCAGTACATGGAGGGAAGCTTTGGAAAACGAAGAGCTGAATGGTCTGTGTGAGTACTCTTTAAATGAAGGCTTTGGGAGGAGTGGGACTGAACTATCTCTTCCAAAGCCTACAATACTACAAGTCTTTGTGATTTCAAAGTTTAGGGAATTGGGACAGGGCAGGGAGAAAATGATGCCTGCAAGCTTCTGTGGCCCACTAGCTCAAAAAGTCAACATCATGATATGGCAGCCAAGGGAGTTAACATTATCAGAGATAATACAAAAGAGAGAGGCAACGGTATCCAATAATAAAGAGATGATAGATAGCACTGCAGTAGTCTTCCATGGTCAGACCACATCTGAAATATTGTGTTCAATTCTGGGTGGCATACTTTAGGAAAAACATAGCTAAGACAGCATTCACAGGAGAGCACCCTAATGTCCATGCTATATGAGAAGAGATTTGAGAAAACAGAGTTTATCCTAGAGAAGCTGAGAAAATTTTGGGGGTGAGAGGAGACAGAAAAGGGGGAGAGGAGAAATAATGCCTGGCTGCATTCCAGGCCTGAAATGCTCTTCCACCTCACCTCTGCCTCTTAGAATTCAGGGTTTCCTTTAAGATTCAGCTCAAATGCTACCTTCAGCATATCTTTCCTGGTTTTCCCAGCTGCTAGAGCCTCCCCCCTCTAAGGTTACTTTCCTTTTATTCTGTTTGTAATTTCCTGTCTTCACACCATTCATTCTGCTTTTGGCCTATTATTCTCATCTTCTCACTAGAACCTTGAAGTCTGCTCATGAGCCCCCACCTCTAAAAGGGGAACTTTTGCCTTACCTTGGTAGGGCCCAAGACTCTGGCCACTTCCTGGTCATTCATATCATGCCTTCTGCTATTATCCCCCTTAATTTTTTTTTCCATTTCATTTTTTTTGTTACATTTTAAGTTCCAAACTGTCTTCTTCACTCCCCAACCCACACTAGAGAAGGTTACCATTTGATATAGAAACACACACACACACACACACCCCTGCCTCACACTATGCATCCTTATCTTTTTCTCAAGGATTCCACCCTTGGATTACTTGGGTCGGAGGATGAAATTTCTCTTATCTTTCAGGGAGCCCAGGTTTCTAAGCCTCTTCCTAACCATCTCCACAATGCGCTAATTGTCTGCTCCCTTTTCGAGTATTTATGTGTTTCCCCCATTAGAAGATATGCTCCTTGAAGGCAAGGACTTGCTTGTGTTTGTATCCTCAATGCTTAGCACATACCTAGAGCATAAATGCTTGCTCTGTCTATTTTTCTGTCTATCCATCTCATGTATATGCCTATTTATTTTCAGGTTTCTCCTATTAGAACATGAGCTCTTTGAGGGCAGACTTTACTTTTGACTTTTTTTCTATCTCCAATACTTAGCATGGTTCTAGGCACATAATAAGCACTTAATAAATGCTTGTTGATTGACTGACCTCAGAAACCAGTCCAACTCATATCTGAAAAAGAATCCCTTCTACTTCATATCTAATAAGTGGTCATTCCAGCTATAATTTAAAGATGTCATGCCATTAGGAATCCATTACCTACCAAGACAATTCACTCTGCTTTTGGATAGCAGAGTAGTAGTAGGAAATTTTTCTTTACATCAAGCTAAACTGGCTCCTTTGCAATTTTTACCCATGTCTATCATCTGGGGCAAGGCAGATCAGATCTAATGCCTCTTCTGGTCATGGTACTTTCCATGGAACTCAGGCTAAAATGCCTGTGAGAAAAACCAATCAATTTCCAAAGGCTTACTGGGGATCCAGTATTAAAGAATTAACTTATCTCTTATCTCAAGTAACTTCTAAGTACAGTAGTTTCTTCCATAATGCAGGAGTTAGTGGCATGGCACCCCCACGCTTTGGAAAATTTGTGTAAAATTTTTTGGCCAAGCTGTTAATTCTATTTTTATATCTTTTTTGGCCCTCCCTTGGTACCAGAGAAGAAGTCCAAATTTTTTCTTTTATGAAGAATTTACAGTAAAGTGTATTTGGTCATGGACTCTGTGATGTCTGCTAGGCTTTACTAGTCATCTGCAGCTTTTCACAAACTCCCCCCAAATTCCCATTTAATTTCTTATGCTAACCTGCCATATACCGAAATCTCAGCAATATGGAAGGGATAACTCTAGCTTATTTTTAAATTTAAAATATTTCTTTCTTTTCAATCAGCAAAATAAGTTGTTACTCACCTACAATGTTTCCCCACATTAAAAGCTCCCACTCTAGGGCCCTGTTGAGTGCTCCACACTTCCAGAATCCCTCTTCTTGGAGCATAGATCACTAGAAATTGAGCCACTCTGCTTGGGCCTTGGGTATTTCCAAAAGGAGAGAAATCCATCTTTTCTGATTCTCTTTCATGAAGGTCTTCTACAATTTGGATCCATCCAATTTGGGCATCACGGTAGCCTTAGAGAAAAAGGAAGAGATGAAATGATTTTATCTACATGTACTGGTTTCCACAATTTTAGTGATATTAGATTCATAAAAGTTATTTAAGTATTTGATGATATTATAAAAAAGGACAAGGATGTTGAACATTCCTGCATTGCATGACTGGCTTACTGAATGATCTTTCTAAGTCTAAGATTTGATGATTCTGTTAATCTTTATAAGAATTTAACTCTTCTTTCTACATACATTAAAGCACAGCTCTAATGCTACAATTCCTCCCCTACCCCCATAACCTTGCCTAAGAGCCCAGTCAGAAGTTATCTTTCTCTCTACTGACTTATCAATCAGAAAAGGTATTGGTGTGGTAGCCACACTAATTAAGACTATGTGTCTGTGACAGTCCTGTTGTATTTTACCCTGGCAAGACCACATCTAGAGTTCTAGGTTTAGTTTTGGGTGCTACCTGTAAGAAGTTACACTGATGAAGGTTTAGAATGGGTTGACCAGGCTGGTGAAGAGCCTCAAGTTCATGCCACATAAGAATTAGTTGAGGGATCAGGAGTTTTTAACCTTTTATGCCTCTATTGACTCCTGTATTTTTATATCAAATTTTCTACTCAGCTCTGATCTTTTCATCAAGACATTAAAAAATGTCTTGAAATCCTCTATTTCATTAAAGATTCAGTTTTTCCCCCAAATGATTAATTCAAATATAATGAATATGGTCTTTTTTTACTTCTTTCTCTCTTTTGAGCTTCTATTTCCTCACAGTATTCTTGGGCAGCGAGGTGAGGTGGCACAATGAATAGAGTGCAGAGTCTAAGTTCAAATCTAGCCTTGAACAGTGACCCTGGGCAAGTCACTTAACCTTGTTTGCCTCAATTTACTCATCTGTCAAGAAGGAAATGGCAAACTACTCCAGTATCTTTGCCAAGAAGACCCCAAACGGGGTCACAAAGAGTCAAATATAACTGAAATGACTACACAACAATATGCATTCTTGACTACTAGCTCGAAGGCAGCTAATAAGCTAATATGGTTCTAATAGATATACTTTGCCTTATTTTGCCTAGAATCATGCTTTGACTTCACTTCTTAGCTACTAGCTCCAAACCATGTCACTGCACATGGCACCCATCCTCACACCCACTGCTCGGATTCCTTTTATGTATTGTCTTCCCTCTACTAGCTCCTTGAAGGCAGAAACTGTCTTGATTGTTTTATTTGTGTCACCAACCCTTATCACAGTTCCTGACATATAGAAAGCCCTTGATAAATATGTATGTATGTATGTATCTATCTATCTGTCTTTCTATTGCTTCAACCTATAACAAGCTATGAATATAATAAGGAAGCTACTTTTCTTATTATATCATAGGGCCTTTAGAAGGCAGAGATCTTGTCTTACATAACTGAGTTCCTCACAGGGCTTTGTACATAGTACGTATTCCATAAATATCTGTTAAACAAACGTCTCATTAATCTATTGGATTTCTTTGAAGCATAAGTATAAAGACAGGGAGAACTAATAGTTAATATTACTTAAAAGTCTTTTTACCAGGTTCTACACAAAAGATTGTTGAAACAAAACAAAAAAATGAATTATAATTATGGAAATGTTTTGTTATGAACACAAAACTCACTAAAAGGAAAAGATAACAAAGAATTTCTTAAGCTTGTGTGCCACCTGGTAAGTCTGGTGCTACCTAGAATGAATAAACAAAAGGATAAGACTTGGCCTTGGCCTATAAAACATGATTTTACTCAATGCAAATCAATTTAATTTGATAGGTGTTTATTAAGTGACTACTGTAGTAGGGAGGCATGATGACTAAATCAATAGACTCATTAACTCATAGTGTGATGCTGCAAAAGTTATTTAACCTCCCTGAGACTCAGGCAACTCTCTAAGACAAGAAAATTGAGTTGTGACTTGTATTGGTGTAATGTTTTCCTGCATTAGCAAAATCAGAGATTTTTCTTGTGCTGACAGATATTTAGATTGGTGAATGCCACAATAGCAGCATAAGACATATTTACTGACTTTAAACAGCTCAAAATTTTACTGGGATGTGATAAAACATAAGATATTGAGAATATAAAAAAATGTGTATGCATTCATCTACTTAAAAGGTTTCTTCTTCAGTGCCTCATCAAAGCAAGTAGTTCTCTGAGTCATGAGTACTGGCACTGGCAGATCCTACCAATCTCGAAAAGCTTGAGGTATAGGCCCAGGAGCAAACTGTATTCCTGTTATTTAAGGGCCATCTCAGTTTAGTTCAGAGAAACTCATCATTCAAAGGCTGAACTGAGCAATTAACAAAGACCAATGATAAAACTAAGGAAGGAATGAGATCTGTGACAGCAGAGGGAGCACCCACACCATAAAATCACAGATGCTTGAAGTATTGAGCTAAGTGTCATTAAGGATGCCATTAACTTTCTAGTCGTTCAGATTAGAAGCCCGGGTCATATATCCTCAATTCCTCATTTTCCAGCAGTTGACAGTTCTTGCTAATTCTATCTCCAAACATCTTTCAAAGCTGAAACATCCTTCTACCTATTCATACTATAACCAACCCAGCTCAAGCCCATATCACTCATAGCCCACGGCTATTGCAATAATTTCCTAATTGGTTTCCCTGCCAAAAATCTCTCTCCTTTCCTATCTGTCCTCCACATAGTTGTCAAAATGATATTTCTAGGGCACATACTTGAAACTGTCACTTTCCTACTCAATAAATTCCAACTGTTCACTCACTGTTACTCTAGGATCAAATACAAATTCCCTTATTTAGCACTAAAAGTTCTTTACAACAGGACTCCAAACTATCTTTCCAACCTTATTATATATTACTTCCCTTCATACACACTTCAGTCTAAGCAAATAGATCTTCCTCATTTCTAATTTATGTCATTTCATTTGAATCTACATGCCTTTGTATGGGTTATCCCTCACACTTGATATGGACTTCTTCCTCATTTCCCTCTCTGTGAATCAATGACTTCCTTCAAAGCCCAAGTGAAATGGTCCTTCATATATGAGATCTTTTCTAATCCCCTCAACTGCTGGTGTCCATCCCAAGAAATTAGAGTGTACTTCAAGCAGTTATATAAGTATATGTTGTTCTTCTCAAGAAAATGTAAGCATCTTGAGAAGTCTGAGTATTTCATTTTTTCTTTGTATCTTCAGTGCTCTGCATATAACAGCCACTTAAAAAATGCTTGCTGATTGAACAAAAAATGAAGCTTTACATATGAAGTCAGAAACTTATAGTCTGTTATTTCAACAAGTTCAGAAACAAATATGTTAAAAAATAACTCAGTAAAACTCTGACAGATCTACAATGGATTATTAGGGATATTCAAACTATTCCTAATCCTTTGTAATGGGCATTATTTATAAGAAGTCTTTTGATGCCAAAGTCACAGACAAACTTCTTTGCTAGAGTTTAAAAGTATTTTATTTGCAGGAATAGGTTAATTATGATTGGCCTAACAAAAAAAAAAGACTTTCTAGCATACTATCGACTGAAAGAATTAGGTAAGTTAATATTGAAATTTTAATTTAATTAGTATGGAAATTCACTCCATTGATGCAAATCAGGCATCTTTTATAGTCTTAGAGTGTTGCCCAGGGGCACTAAAAGGTTAAATGAATTGTCCATGCTCATTCATTTAGTATATGTAAGAGGTGAGACTTTAGCTCAGGTTCTTTTGACTCCAATGCTCCTCCTATATTGCGTATGAGTGCATGTTTAAATATGATGAAGTTACAATCTTCATTGGTTAAGGGAATGTATGAATTACTGTCATCACAGATACACTGATTATTCATGTATTATTAAAAACAGATCCAATAATATTTCAGTTCCCCAGTGGTTACCATGTTTATCTTTCAAAATTGAAATGCAACAAAGTATTTTCAAATTCATTACAAAATGTTTTAGTTAGTTGGAGGAAAGGGAAAATATCTGTTGAAACAGTGAAAAGAAAGAAGCCCCTGGATTTATCCATGGTAATACCTTTCCACATGCGAATTGCAAGTCCCCTCGCCACATCTAACAAAATAACTCTGCCAAAATCGTCAGTTACTGCTGCTAGTGTGTTACATGGAGAGAGACATATGCTTTCACCATGGCGCCTTGAATCAGGAAGCCCAAATCTGATATTAAAAAGAAAACACAAAAACATATCACAATCTTGTGAAGTAGGAAAAATCATTAAATATATAAACAAAAGAATGTATTTGTTTCAACTTTTAAAAAATGAAACTTGCTTCAGATTAATATTCATTTTTGTGGGCTGATCAAACACGAATTTTTTTCTAATAAAGAGTTTTATGCTATAATCTAGCCATCTAGCATAAGAGAATGAGCCCTTCTGGCTAGATCAGTTTTCAAAATAACTCAGCATTTTTACTTCTTTAAACATCAAAACTATTTAAATCTGAATTAAAATCTTTCTAAAGTGTAGTCTCACTTCCCTACCTTCTGTAAGTAAAGCTGAGTGATGACAATCTGTCCTTCTTTTGATGATTTGGAATGAACAAAAAAATTATTTCACACTCATATACTGTCATGGCCTATTTTGAAATATGTATATAAAATGGCATTAGAATGTTATGCTTTTTACATTCATGTGTCTACTACTTTTTCTGTCTCCTTCCTTGTTTTCAAGCTGTTGTCATTTCCTTTAGTTGCCGGTATAGTCTGTAAGATAGTCTCCTTACTTTGAAAGCAGACAGCCATTCTTGTCAGATTTATATATCACTTAAGAGTAAATACTCTCTAAGTGAGGGACTCAAGGGTCTCCTAAGAGTAAAGTGTGTGAGTGTTGATGCATAAGCTTTGTTACATCTGTTTTGTTTCCTCAGAAGTTTGGCTATGCCTTTCGTCTTACTTGCTCTTTCCTTATTCTCCTCTAAACTCTCAAATGTAGTTTTACCTAAGGTCTGTCCTTGCCTTTCCTTTTTTCTCTTCACACTTACTCCCTTAGTAATTTCATCCACTACTATGGCTTTAATTATCATTCCTATGTAAATGACTTCCAGTCTCTTTCTTTATCTCCAACCTCTCTCCATAGGTCCAGCTCCCTATTTTCAACTACCCAATGGATACTTCTTCCTAAAAGTTCTAACACACCAGTATGTCTCTTACCAAATTGTTATCTAACCCACCCTCAGTCTTCACTTCTCTTAAAGGCCTCACCTGGTCACCCAGACATATAATTTTAAAGTAATCCGACTCTTCTCTTTCCATCACAATGCACATTCAGTCAGCTGCCAAGATCTGTCTTTTTTTCCTCCATCATAACTAGCACCCCTCCCTTCTCTCCATCCTACTATAACTGCCCTTATTCATTCCCTTGAATATTCTAAGACTACTATAATTAGCCATTTAAATACATCTCCCTATTTACATGCTATACTTTCTCCAATCTAGCTTTCACATCATTGCTTATATAATTTTCTTAAGATACTCTTCTGGCTATGTCATCCTTCTACCCAAAACCCATCAGTGGTTCCTTGCTGTATACTGAATAAAGTACAATTTCTTAGTTCCAGAATCCAAGAATCTCCATGATCTAATTCCAATTTACTTTCCTAATTTTATCTCTTAGTCAAACCAGACTATCTTCATCTCCTGTTCTTGTTCTTCAGTCTCAGATCTCTATGCACTTGTTCACACAGTCCTCCATGCCTACAATGGATCTGTCCTACTCTCCTGATAATGTTCATCTGCAGAAATCCCTCCATTCCTTCAAGCTCCAACTCTGGTGCCATCTCCTCCATGAAGCCCTTCCCTTCATCATCCCTTCCCCACTCCCTCATCCCCTGGTGAAAATGATCCTCAACTCTTCATAGCCCTTTGGATATCTCAATCTTTACTGTTCTTCCATTATAACCTCGTTATGTATGATCACTACCCTCTTCCCCATTAGATGGTAAACTCCTTGAGTAGGATCTACGTTATAGCTATATTTAGAATCATCATCATCATCACCACCATGATTTCACATTTCTCTAATTTTCTCTAATGCTTTAAGGTTTACAAAGTCCTTTCAAAATGGTCCCATGAAACAAGCAGGGCAAATAGGAGCCACATTTTAAAGATGAGGAAACTAAATCTCAAAGAAAAAGTTAAGGGTCTCTAGAGTAGCACCTTGCACATTTCATATAATTAATAAATATTTCATTAGTCTTTTTTGTCTTTCTTGGTTCTCAAAGTTGATGTACTAAACTTTAAATAATAGTTTTTAAGAAGGATCTACTAAAGAGAAAGAAATCTAATTTAAATGGTATTTTCTTTCCTGACTCTAGCTTATCTTACTTAATAATAAATGAGCAGAAAATAAAAAACAGAAGGAATAAATACACAGACTATTATGTATACTACTAATGAATTCCAGGCCAACACAAGCTGACACTCTGATGCAAGCTCACATATCATTTTCTTTCATTCTATTATTAATAATTAAACAAATGAATTAAATTTTGGCCAACGCAGCTGTCTGTGTTATTGTTGTTTCACATCTGTCATTTCACCAATGTGGAGACTGCCTAGTGAGAAAATTCTTTCCACCAGTGCAAATCGACAACTTTAATAGTACTTACAGTTTTAAGAGTTTCTGGGCCATTGAAGGGTTACAGTGACTTGCCCATAGTCACACAATTTGCACATGGTCATAAAGTATGAATCAGAGACAAGACTAAAACTCAGGTCTTCCTAATCCCAACGTCATGTTGTTTTTCTTAGTGACATGGTATTATAATGTTTTAAGAAAGGAATTCAGTGGTTTTTTACTGAACTAATTTTATACTACAACAAAGAGAGAAAATATTACATATTTCAAATGGTATCTTAACAGCTCTAAAGAATGAGCAGAATGATGGACAATCAATGATAAATGAATTGGGAATTTGCAAAAATTACAATATTGTACTTATAAATTTGAACTTATAAAATACATATCAGACTTGCCTTACAGCTAATGGTGTTGCTGGTTCAACTTTTGGTTTCTGCTTTTGAATAGCTTCCTCTTCATGCTTACTCTTCCAACCAAGCCAGCCACTTGAAACAAAATGAATTAAAAATAACACTAATGATTCTAAAACAATGAAATACAGTCCTAAAACAAAACTAAGTGCATCTGAAGTGATTTTGGATTCCATTACCTGGCAGCATTAAATAAGGCAGAAGTCAGTTTACTTGCAACTGCTAAAGCAACATGAGACAGCAATGGTTGTGAACTTCCCTAAAGAAATAACAAAGGAACACAAACTTTAAACCTAGGAAAACAAATAAGAAAAAGAAAACCATCCTTACCATTAAAAATCTGGCATCAGATCAAGTCTTTTAAAAATAATCTAAAGTCAAAGAGTTTTGGAAGAGGGGTCAAGTCTACTCTAACAAAAACCAAGAGTTCACCTCAAGATACACTTATAATTTTACTTTAAAAGAGAACCTAATTTCCCATTTAAAATGTACTTAAAAGCACAATTATCAGAAAAAAGTCTACTCTTTCTTTTTTCCCTTCCAAACTGAGGCTTTTCCCCACCTTTTTTATAAAGTACTAATAGATTACCCATTTACACTCAACTAGATCTCATAATATCTATATATGAAATGCTCAGGGAATTTTGAGGCTGTTTTTTACATGAGAAATGAAGTGGTACCAAATCTGACCTCTTAGTCGAAATATTAACAACCTTAAAAAAAGAGGTAATATTTAGAAGTTATTGGAGCCAAAATATGTTCTTCTGAAAGTTTACTTTCTCTCTCCTTGCAGATGTTCCTTCTCTCAAATTCCTTGTTGATTATCATGATCATTTCTGAAGCTTATTGTCTGTTTATCCAGGAAGGTATTAAAATTCAGGTGTGAAAAGTACAAATGACATGAGGACATCAGAAAATAAAGTGTTTTAGCCATTGAGATTTGGAGGAAAAGGCACTGAGACCTTAATTTCAGTATGATTCCATTATTAAGTAATCTTGATGGATCAGTTTTTTAAATACAGGGATTTTTTTTTTGTAACCCTGCTATTCAAAAGTTTTGCTTCTGTCAAACACAATGGGTGTGCAATTCTGGGAAATCAAGACACTACTCCCTCTCGCGGTGCTACAGGCAATTCTCTAAGTTCTAGGGAAATAGGAAGTTTTTTCACTAGAAATTCCCTCTACCAATGAAATTGTATTTCTAGAGTTGGTTTTTTTTTTTAAAGAAATGTTGTTTTAGAGCCGAAGGTACTGAACTAATCACCTCTTTTAAATACATGAAGTTTATGAAAATGGTCCAAGAAGTAAAAGATATATATTATGTTAGTCTGACTAGACCACTTAAAATATAAACTGTACCCCTAAAATAACATCACAACAAAAGAAAGTTATAATTACATAAAATTACCAATATAACATACACTGACCTAGAAATCTGATTTCTTTTCTAAAAACTAAAACAACCTTTCCCCTTTCAAAAATGTAAAGCATCATTGTAAAGAATACACAAAAGCAGGTAAACAAACATGGGAAGTTGAATCAGAGTCACACAGATACATCATTTTCTTTTTGCCTCTTCTCTTACTCCACTCCCTAAGCATCCCCAGCTCAACTACAAAACTTAGAAAACCCACTATTCTACATTATCTGTCAGTCCTGCCCATGACACTGAACTGCACAGGGCCTTTCAAGTCTCAAACAGCTGTCATTATCATCATCTCTCAGCAAGTGAGAAATAAAGCCTGAGCTATGGGATAAAGTACTAACTTCTAGAAAGAAAACTCTCTCCAAGATCCCTTCCTACCTACCACACCTACTGGTTTACTATAATCTCCAAAACGTGAGAAGCAAGGGAGATATGAAGAGCTTTATAGTGAAATTTCTGCATCCAAAGGGACTCTCTGAACAGGAATGAATGCAGTTTCTCTGAACATGTAAGCAAGGAGGGATACGAAATCTGTGACCTTGAAGCAACAGAGGTATGTGACAGCAACAGATTCCTTAGCACCTTGTCAGGCTAAAGGAAAAGTTTTCAGTAGCTGTTTTTGCCTGAAAGACCACAAAATTTTAAGCTATATCTAAGCTACTATAAAGCATCATTATATAGACTATACTCAGGTATGTCAGATCTTTAGTAAAGTATAGCCTATATTCATAATAATAATAAATCACAAAATCAGTATTTCATGTACATATAATACAGAAGACAAGACCACAAACTATTCATCAGCAATAAGAAATAATTCACATTCAATTTTAGGCCCATAAGAAATTTTCTTTCTATTTTCAAAGTGAAGAAAACATTTATGTGGTTTTCAGTTCATTAAGAGAAAAATGTACACACAATTTCCTGTTGATGACCATGCTTTGAGTGATTTTCATTGGAGTATCTCAATACAGCAATCAAGATAATTTTTGTAGATAAAAAATACATTTTAAAACATATGTAGCCTCATGAAATAAATATCAAGTATGTCAATAAGACAAAAAAAGAATTTCTCAAAAAGAATCTGTTTTGTTTAAAACAAAAACAAAACCTGTCTGACAATGTCAAGTAATCAACTTGCTGTCAAACAGCTGCTTGAGTTTAACTTAAATTTTCCATCAAGAATATTATATAATATGCTTAAATTCTTCTGTTGTAAAATAAATATTAATCTTCCAAGGTACCATTGCTAAAAATAATTTTTAACTTTTTTTAAAAATGGGTAACTAAAAAGTTTGACATAAAAGTAAATTTCTAAAAACAATGATAATTCACAGAGATTTCAATGCAGATAAAAACAGGAAAGAAGAAAAGAGGTTAAAAAGTCAACATGTTTACCTTAATCATTGTTATTTATAGAATACATACCTCTAAAGCGTAGAAGAAACCAGTAAATGGATTTGACCCAACAGTAATGTACTGAGACATTGCAGGAGGACTATTTTTTATTGCTGCATTAAATCCACCTATATTGGAAGCAGTTTTCATTTGATCAAATGGCGATAGTGTCATGATTCCTATGACAAAATAATAATATTAACATTGCTGAAGTAATGTTATTTCATACTGCTAAATTTTTAGTTAAGATTTATTTTTGAATATAGTAAAATGCAAGGCGATGAGTTGTGGAAAGATCACTAAATCTAAGGTCAAAGGATCTTGCTTTGAATACTGGTTCTACAACTTTACTAGTTGTGTGACACTGGGAAAATTACAATCCCTTGGAATCTTAGTTTCCTTATCTGTAAAATGAATAGGGTGAACTAGAGTATGTGTAAAGTCTCTTCTGGCTCTTGGTCCTACAGTATCTGTACTTAGTTTTACTTTAAAATACAAAGACTTCTTAAGTTTTTTAAATGCTGGAGAGTTATGTTTCTATTCATTTGACAAGTTTAGTTAACAAAAAAGAGAATCCAATAAAACAGTCTAAAAATATGGAAAGAATTACTACACATTAACATTAGTAACTCATCTTTTCTGATTCGAAGAAATATGTCAAAAATGTTTCATGTATACAAAAAGTTACAACAAGCTATTCTGTAAACCAGGGATCTTCAATCTTTTTTTTTTTTAAATGAATATGTGACTTTTTACTTTCAAAGCATTTAACATATCCATGGGACCTATATGTGCTCACCATCCCACACTGAAAAAAAGGAAAAGAGAAAGCACTGCTCTTGGTTGTGCTTGTCCCCATCAAGATAAAGTGAGTAGGGGATGGCCAACAGCCTACTGATCTACTAGGCAGGTCAAGACCTGTTGGTTAGAGCACCTTTGGTTTAGCAAATTGAAGAACACAGAGTAATCTTCAAACTGCAAGCCTTGTTAAAGGCTGGCCAATTTCAACAATTAAGTGTGCTTCACTCAGGCTTGTAAAATTATTATTTTTAGATTTACAAGCAATGTATTTATTATTTAGCATTTTTTAAATAAACCTGATGCATATCTACTAGGCACAATACTGGTGAATTTAAAGGCTATGAATACCACTTGGGTCATGGCATATACATGGTCCTTTAAAGTTTTAAACAGTTCCAAAAGCACAGTGTTAGTGCATACACTGAATATAAAATAAGAAACTTACCAACAGTAAATCTTGAAAACAAAAACCCTAACCTCAAGCTAACTCTTTACCAAAGACAGAAATCAAGAAGTTCAGCTGCTGCTGCTTAGGCAAATATAAAGTGAAGCACTATCAAGTTAGCAAATATAAATAGAATAAATAAAATTTCCAAATGAAATCTTAAGAGTTTATAATAGTTAACATAGCAATTAAGAGTTAATAGACAAGTTTATTTTGTGAATGTATATATGTATATTGTATAAAAATAACCACTAATACTATAAACCTTAAAGACCAGACCAATAGGTTCTACCTCTAGTATGAAGATTTCTAAGACTGAAAGGGTAAGGAGTCGGGTTGTGAAGAGCCTGGATATGTGGGGTAAATGAGAGTGGACAGTCAAGGATGACACTTAGGTTGTGAGCCTGGGTGACTGGGAAGATCACTGGGTGAGTGGCCCCTTTAACAATAATAGGAAAAGTTGGAAGAAGGCATATAACGTTTTCCCCAGCCTCTCTCCTGCTAAATATGCAAACCTAGTTGAACAAATACTCCTCTGAAGGAGTAATTCAAATGGCACTGATTCTTTTTTGGAGGGAGAGTGAGAGAATGAAGACATAAACGGAAGAAAGAGAGAAAGGAATAATAATAAATTCTTATAAACAGTTAAAAGGTTCTAACAAAATGATTATTAAAATTAAAAATTGAGATTAAATTTGAAGTTTTTTACTGCTTTAATTCACTATTCCTAATGCTTTGCATCACTTCTGATTAGATAATAACTACACTTTTAAATTTGCTTAATCTGTTTTTAATGACAGGAATTTAGTTTGAAGGCTATATTTCTGAGGGACTGAACTATCCAAAGGTTTAAACATTTCTGAGGAAAAATGAGGCCAACTGGTAAATAAGAAAAGTCAACTATCCCATACATGCTTTTTAAAAACATACTAATGGTAAAGGTCATATGTTTAACATTAAAACTATAAAGAAACCTTACTCTTCATTATTATAGACATGAAGCTATGTGACCTTGTATGATTGCTTCAACCTATGAATTTTTTCACTAAGAACATGATATTTTTCTTTCCACAGAGGAACATAATCTCTTCTCATTAATTACTCATAGTCTCTACTCATTTTTTCTTAAACATCTAGAACTGAATGTCTTATAGGCAAAACAGAATTTTATTATTTTCTCAAAATTTCTTCCCTCTTCTCAACTTTAATGCTGGCCCATAATCTAAGTGTCATCCTTAACTCTTCACTCTCATTCACCCCGAACGATATCCAATCTTTTGCCAAATCTTTCATTTCCATCTTTACAACTTTTCTCATATGTCCCCATTTCTCCACTCCAACAGTCACTGCCCTGGTTCATGTCTGTATCACTTCTTAACTAAACTATGACAATTATCTTCTATCCAATCTCCCTGCCTTGTTTCTCTTGATTCTAATCTATGCTCCTCCCAGCAGCCAAAGATTTCTCTAAAGTGTAGATGTAACCATGTCACTCTCCTACTCAATGAACTCCAACCTCCCTAAGTTAGAATCTTTGTATGGCAAATTAAATACTTTAACAACCTGGTTCTTTTTCTTTTTCCAGTTTCCTTTTCCCTTTTACTCCACTCCATACTCTTCATGATTTAACTACAGTGATTGGCTTCCTGACTGTTGCTCCTGCTCCAATTTCTTGGTCTTTGTCCTTCAGTCCCTCATGCCTGAACTGCTCTGCCTTCTTACCTCTGCCTTTTAGTTCTTCTGACTTTCTTCAAGACTCAGCTTACATCCCACTTTCCCCAGAAGGCCTTAACACTGTACTTCCAGCTGCTAAAGCCTTCTAGATTATATTCTACCTGAAAAATATCCTATATCTTTTATAATAATTTACATGTTGTCTTCCCCATTAGAATTTAAAGCTCCTTGAGAGCCAGCACTTTTTTTTTACCTTTCTTGGTGTCCCTAGCATTTAGCACAGTGACTGTTGAATAGTGAGTACTTAATAAATGTATGTTGATTCTATGAGCCCCAACTTCCTCTTCTGTAAAATGGTGATATTTTTATTACCTGCCTGAATAAAGTACCACATAACATGAGCTAGTGTCATAGTAATAATGACATGAAAACTCCTAAATAAATACTACTAAAGTAATTTTTAAAAATTCAAATTCTAATGCTTACCAATACTTGCATGATCAATTATGGTGTCAATATCCTGTAGACCCCATTTCTTATAAGCTAAAGGTGGTGGCTGTATGTTTTCATTACCCGATGCTGCAGCTGTAGAATTAAGAATTACAGACATTAGGAGGTTGCTTTTATTTCCTTCCCAAATTGCTAAAATTCACCTAAATTTTTTTACTATGAAAAACTAAAATGAAGTCAGTCAATATGTTTTTTAAAATTTTCAACTGTAGCAAGGAAGCAAAAATACAACTGTTAATCAGTTCATTAGCTTCAATGAAGGAAATATATAGAACATTACAAAGAGAATTGAAGTAGTAATAGCAGATCACAATGAGATTTAATGCACTCAGGAAAGTGTTATACATAGAGTAGATACTCAAACACAGTCCATCTATTAGGTATAGATATTAATAGCAGTGCTAGAATAAGTGAATGGCAATGAAAATTCTATTATAAATAATTCCATCTAAATAAAGCATAGTGGTAGATAAAGAAAGAGTAACAGTCAATGTTATGGGTTGCCAACTTGAATTATGGAATTCCTGCCCAGTTCACCTCCTCCTACACACTCCACTGCTAGTGCCTCCCCTGTATTATCTCCCATCTATTCTGACTATATCTTGTAGGTACACAGTTATTTATAGTTTTGTCACATAGTAAGTATTTACTAAATGTTTGTTGACTTGACTGTATCAGCTAACCAATAGGTCAGATATTAGAATACAGCTAAATTTTCATTAAGTTCACACTCTAAAGCTAAAAGAAAAACAAAACTCAATTTTAAAAGCACAATGTCTAAAGGTCAAGAAAATAGATTTATCTTCCCATATCATCAATTGAACATGACCCACAATATAGATAAATAACTAGATTTATAGTCAGTGCAATTCAGAATTAATAAGAGATAATGAGCAACTATATTTCTTTCACATCAGAAAAGTGTAGCTTCACAAAATAAAACACAATATATAAAAATCTTGGTATTTCAAGCAGCAAGGGGTATCTATCAATATCAAATAAAAACATGATAGTATAATTTCTAGAAGCTTGTCTATACAGAATTCCAACTAAAGACAAATACTTTGATTTTATTGCTAAAAAAAGAGTAATGTTCTAAAACACATGTATTAATTTAATGTGACTTTTATTATAAGATTTATCATAAAACATAATTGAAATCAAGGGATTTTACATGTTGAAATATTTTTGTGAAAAATACTGTAATCTCCTGAAATTTAGGGTCCAGAAAAGAAAAAGCAACAACAGCTACTAAAATGTTTCCTAATGCTGAAATCTTTGAAATCCTTCTCATTATGCTAAAAATAAATGTGATAAAATTAAAACCATTAACACTGACAGGAGTTATGCAGTTTATTATCAGAATTTTACCTTTTGCTACCTGATTTCGACAAGCACGAAGAGACTGAAAAAGGCTGAAACCATCAATAGTCACAATTGCAGCTGGATACAAGATACTCAACTCTTCATTCTTTCCAATGAACAAGGAAAAAAAAAATCAATTTTCAACACAGCCACGTCAGTTCTATTTGTTCATTGTATCTAAATGTCTTGAATAATCTAGGAAAACAAAACCATGGCTGAACAATTAATTCTTGGGTTCAAAACCAAAAAATACCAGGAAGAACAAATGGAAAATTTTCCTGAAGATCTTTGGCCAACGCTTTAACATTCTAGACAAATATGAGCTTTAGTATTTATGATGAATCATGACCTTAGACTAGACAGGTTTTTTAAAATCTTTGTTTATATTTATTTTAATCAAAATGTGGAAAACTGGAGGCAGTCCATATAAAAGAACCAAGATATTAGTCGAGTTGACAGTGATACAGAGAAAGTTAAATATTGTAACAGTTACAGTTTCGTAAGTAAAGGGTTATTGAAGGTTAACTTCTGCCAGTGTTTTACAGCTCATGGTCTATAATCATTTCTTCATTTCCTTAACATCCATTTACTCCCAAATCTATCGGAGTCACATTATGATCACTAATGAAATTATTCTTTCAAAATATTCCAAAATAATTTCCTTAACAGCAAGTACAATGGGATTTTCTTCATCTTCATTCTCCCTAAGTCTAAATTTCCTTACCTAGAGTGATATTGGACAAGATAGCCCCTAAGGTCCTTTCTAAGTTTATATTTATGATTTTAATATTATCCCTGTCCAACCTAGCACCTTTCCACATATTTGGCACTACACCTTCCTACTTTCCACAAACGCTTGTCTTCAATCTGATTCTCTTCCAACCTGTATCTCCATTTGTTTCCTTCTTGGCTCCTCTTCCTTTATGGCCAGTGTTACTTGATTCTCAGTACTCAAGCCTCTGCTTTTCTATTTCTGTTGTTTAATCTTGTAAACAGTTCATCTATTCTTATGACTTCTCCTACTGAACCCTAAACTTCTAGATCTTTATTCTCCCTTCTCACCTGAATTTCAATCTTCAAATGACATTACCCCTTTCAATGTTGCCATCACCTTCAAATTCAATAATCTAAAACAGAACTATTTTCTTTGCCTAAACCAATTCCTTCCAAACTTTTCTGACAACAAAACCAATATTTCATTTCCTAAATCCAGGTGTTCACCATATCCTATTATTTCTTTCTTTAAAATGTCTCTTGCTGGCACCATAGAATGTAAGACATGTAGAACAGACCTCAGAGCTCCTCTACTATCCCTATTTTACAAATGACAAAGCTTGCCCAAGGTCACTCAAATAGTGGCAGAGGAGCATTCCTCAACCATTAGTGCTACCACAAGTCCAGTTTCTCATCAACTCATCCTTGTATGAAACACTTAACTGCTATCCCTGATTCCAGTCCCTCATCAATTTACTCTACACATAACTGTTACATTAACCTGATCTTCCCATTACATGAATTTTTTTATGTCACTCTTCTTTTTGGAATCTTTTAAATGATCCCTACTGACTCGTATCACACCTAAACTTCTCGACTTGACTTTCTAGGCCACTACAATAACCTGGTATCTCCTATCTTATTTCCCACTTCTGTGTGTGTCTGTGTCTGTGTGTATGTATGCATGTATATATGTGCATACACACGTGTGTGTGTGTGTATGTGTGTGTACACATATACATACATATACATACACATTAACACCTAAATTTGTATGGGTCTCTCACACACACACACACACACACACACACACACACACCTTCTACTCTACTCAAAACTGTTCCTTACCTTACCAAGAACATAACATGATGTTGCTTGATGTTGCTTCCTTAACTGAAATAACTTGCTCTGTTTCTATCCAAATTTCTTTTTTATACTTAGCAATTAATAATATACTATTTTATACTGTTGACAAACTTTCATATTATATATGTGTATATATATATATATATATATATATATAAAACTTTCACTATATATATATAAAACTTTCACTATATATATATGTATATGTTTTTCTTTTCTCTCCAACTATGTTGCAATTATCTTAATAATAAGATTACAATCTTTCATTCTTTTTGGATTCTCCATAGCACTTTAACACAATGGTGAACACACATATAAAGCATTTAAAAAGTATCAAATAATATAAGCATCAAATAAGTGTACATAGGCTAAAACTGCAATCAAAGAGGTTTTAAACCACTACAAACTAATATAAAGAGACACACACACACACACTTTATCCTTACAGTGATGAAATGATGTTACTATCTAACCAAGATAAGATGTGAAATCTATGTCTCTGGAGAGTCCTACAAATTGAATAGTAAGCAATCTATATTTTATTAATTAGTTGATGATTTACCTTCAGACAGAGAACTGAACTTGACATAATGAAGTATTTTCTATATTCTACAACTTTGGATATTTGGCACAAAAATGTTCATTTTTGTCCAGTTCATCTTCCAAAAACATTACAAATATCAATTATAACAAATAATTACATATCTTAATAGATGGCTAACAATCACTTTATAAATGAGATGACAGTATTGTGTAATATGGTATTAATGATAATATTGGAAACTTCTTTCTTTTTCTAAGAATAATTTTACTTGACAACTACTGCCACAAAAAAAAAATGAGAGAAAAATGTAAAGGTAATAGTATAATTATGTTCCATATTTAAAACTACTTCTTCCCTTGGGAAATCAAAAATTTATTAAACATTACAAACAGTAAAAAGTTGAGGATTCCTAAAAATCATACTCTAAAACAGAAGAAAATATACATTTCATTAAAGAGAAGCAAGCCTGAAATTTTCAGCATTTAACTGTGAAGATATTATAGTTCTAGTTTGAAATAGCTTTGCCAACTATTGGAAACTTCTAAATTTTGTTCCTGCAAAAGAATAAGGAATTGTTCCAGACTGATGTCATTATTTGTTTTGTTTGTTTGGTTTTGATTATTTTGGTTTTGGCTGTTTTTTTTCTCTGCTAACCTGCTCTGTAACTCCAGGATGCCTTGGGATTTCATAAGTCCTGCATTTTAGCTGTAGTACAGGGTCTTCATTCAAAAGTTGTGCAAGCAACAATACACCATTCTAGAAGAAAATTATAATGGATATATTTAATCTCATTTTAAAAATAATCCATGCTTACAGATAAAGAGCATCTCATTTTCATACAAAATTTCACAACCCTCGTTCCTCCTCTCTTCCCCCATCCACCCGTTCTCCCACTGAATTATGGTAGAGGTCCTCAAACTTATTTGGCCTATAGTCCCCTTTTAAAAAAAATTACTCAGGGATCCCCTGGAAATCTTACAAACTAGGAAAGAAGTCTCCAATTAAGTGTACAATTGCACCCCAGGTTACTACCTCTCCCCCTCTCCATTGTTGCAGTGCCCCTCGTGGTGCAGTATCGCCCACTTTGGGAACCACTGAATTAGAGTCACTATGCAGAAATTCTTAATTTTTGTCCTTTGTTCTTCCCCCATCACCTTTTAATGCTCATTTGTCCCAAAAGCTATCTAAAATCTCCTGTTTTCTGGTCAAATGGTTAGGGTACTTACTAGTTAACAAAAAATATTTAAGATAATCAACTTGGTAGGTTCTCTAGGGGAGTCAAAGTAATGTTGCAAACAAATAACTCACCTCAGTATAGAATCGAACATAACCAGAAGTAAAGCCCACCACGATGCAGGTCCAGTCAGGGCGCCCAGTAGAACTTCTGTTGCAACCAAAATGCCACAAAAATTAAGTACCCTATAAACTAAGATAGAGACAAACGTATTTTTTGCTTGTTCTTACCTCTTTTGACTCGCCAATGGAATACACAAGGCACTACTTACACATTCCCTAAAAATAAAATTATATTTTATGAAAAATGAAGATCTAATTTGTTCCTTCAAATAAACAATTCATAGTAGTAGCAGTGACAGTAGTGATGGTAGCTATCATTTTTAGAGCATGATAAGGTTTGCAAATTGCTTTACATAATTTGATAAAGGGTTAAAAAGAGGGATCAGTCATATACACAGGTCTCAAGCAGTAGTAATAAGGAGTCACATAAAATGGTGACATGTTCAAATACATACTATTCAAAGTTATAATTATGTGAATGAAATATGGCAATTGTTTCCAGTCCAATGGAAATTTAAATAATGCAACCACTTCATGAGATCCATTATTTGCCCTAATTGGGACCTGGTTACACACAGAGACACACATTTTGATTCACTACCTTTTTTTTTTCTGTATCTAATCCAATCAGATATTATCAATTGGTAGAAAAATAAGAAATGTCCCAACCCGACTTCTAAAACCTACCAGGTTCTCCAACTATCCTAGAACTATAAAGGAAGTATACGAATTTCCAAAAGAGACTTTCCTCATTTTCCAAAAAGTTGAGGTTCTACCAGGTAATCCAGAGTGCCAAACCATCAAATTCTAAAAAGCATCTACTCACTTATCCTCCTTCACCTAATCCCGGTCTAACTGCTTCAATAAATTCATACTCATTAGTAACTCACATAAACATCAAGAACATTCTTGCCCACTGCTAGCACAAAATAAAAAAAATTCAAAAGACTCACTGAAATAACATACTCTATTTTGGAGATAAAATTAAATGTCTTTATTCAAAGTATCTGATTTGAAAACAAATTTGTGTTTCTTGTGATAACTGAACTAAAAGTCTCCAGGATTACCTTATTAATTCCCAAGAGGAAGCTTTGAGGCAAGGTAAAATTAATTAATATCAAGTTCTTGACCTCCTGTGCTACTAGTAGTATACTTTGATACAGTGGATAGAGCACTGGGTCTGAAGGAAGAACTGAGTTCTAATCTGGTATGAGACACTTAATAGCTGTTTGATCCTGAGCAAGTCACATAACTGCTTGCTTCATTTTCTCAACTGTAAAATGGGGATAGTAACATTTACCTCCATGGTTTTTCTGAGGAGCAAATGAGTTAATATTTGTAAAGTACTTAGTACAGTGTCTAACACATAGTGGACACTTAGAAATGCCTGATTCCTTCCTTCTTTTCTTCCTCTCTCCTTCCCTCCCTTCCAAGCTAGAGATCAGTTCAGAATTTCTCACTCTAGGAGAAATCTATTTATTCTATTAAGTAACCTCTACAACTCTGAAGCATTTGGAATTTTAGAAATAAATGACACTAAATTTTTCTTCAGGTATTACCCTTAATTGAGCCTAGAAAGTATTAATAATTTCTTGAATTCCTGCATGACTATTAGACTGTAAAAGGGATCTTTCATAATTCCTTCAAAACTTTCAGGTCTATTCCAAAAGGGATCAAATTTTCTTCTTTATCACAATTTTCTAATGAGGCAGTATTAATGAACAATAAATATTCCAAGAAAGTTATACTTTAATATCAGTTTCAAGGAGTTTCTGTAGTTGTATTAATGGGTACTTTTTAACTTTTATTACATTTTTTTGTACTCAAACCAATAGTTTCACATGTTACATATTTCTTTATATAAGAGATTGTTACTTAGTACTTACCCTTCTTCAACATTTAGAGAACCACTCCAACCAACAGCATATTGCATTTCTTCTTTTCCTTTGTCACTATATTTCCATTTTGCTGAAAAATTAAGATTGCAATCTATATAAGAACTCACAAAACCTCATGTACGTTAAAATATTTTTAAAAAGTTTGCTCTTCAAAATATTTTTTACAAATAATGCATTGGTCCTTTGAAGCATCTTCCATAGGATATATTTTCTCATCTACTGCCTTGTATTTACTAAAATGTCAGAAGTAATATTTCCAGAATGTAAATAACAAACTAGTACTACTTTTTATTTTAAATACTAAGAGTACTGTGACAGGTTTTGGTTTTACTTATTTTTTGGAAGCATTTGCCCTGAAAATAGATTGCAATATTTAGTTGTTCTTCAGTACCCTCTCATCCTATGTACTTGTTCAGTCAACACATGTTTATTGAACATTTGTGCCACAGGTCCTGGTGGAAATATAAAGAAATAGGAAGCACAATTTTGGCCCTTAAAGAAATTTCACATATATATCTATATCTATATAGATATAGATATATATATGTATATAGATATCTATATCTATATCTAGATATAGCTATCTATATACATATATATAGATATCTATATATATAGATATAGGTATCTATATACATATATATAGATAACTATATATATCTATATCTATCTATATCTATATCTATATATCTATATCTATATCTATATCTCTCTCTGTATATATATATCTCAGAAGATGAAAAGGCAGACAGGGTTACATGCCCAAATTCATGGAAAACAGGTAACTTCTAGAAGAGTTCAGAAGAAGATGAGGTCATTATGTGATGCAGTAGTCAGGCCTTCAATGCAGACAGTGTGAATAAATGTACAAAGGAAATTTTGGTATCCTGGACAAAGAAATGAATACGGATCTAGAGCATGGCCAGGGCATCTAGTTTAAGAGTTAAAATTTATCAGATAAAAGCCAGATTAGGAAAGAATTAGTAAAGATTAGGAAGTTGGTATCAAGAGTTGTCAAAGATAAAAACATAAAATTCAAAGCCAAGATAAGGGATCAAGAGATTCCAATTTGGTATTTAAATTCAGATTTTTAATTTGTTCTTTTTCTAATTTTTTTAATTGCATGCCCAATTCATTGATCTGTTCTTTCTCTATTTTATTGATAAAAGCATTTAGAGACATAAATTTTCCCTTAAATACTGCTTTGGTTGCATTTCACAAATTTTAGAATGTTTTCTCATTGGTGTCATTCTATTTAATGAAATAAATAATTGTTTTTATGATTGGTTCTTTGACCCATTCATTCTTTAGGATTATTTAGTGTGAGATTAATTTTTACTCTATGTTTATTTGTCCTTTACTAAATGTTATTTTTATTGCATTATGGTCTGAAAAGGATGCATTTAATATTTCTGCTTTCCTGTATTTGTTTGTGAGGCTTTTATTACATAATACAGAGGTTCCCAAACTTATCTGGCCTATTGCCCCCTTTGTTAAGAAAAAAAAAATTACTCAGTGCACCCCGCCCTGGAAATCTACTTTCTTTAACCTTTTAATGGCTTTTTTTGAAACTTGCATCATTTCCAAAAAATGTAAAATATTAAAAAAAAAAAACAACATATATCTTAAATTTAGTAATTTATTGTAAACTTGTGGTTTTGTTCCTGCATTGAAATTTTAATGATGCAATATTATGTGATGTAACCGGACAGTATCATGTTGTAAACAAGTCATTACACATGCAAGTCATTACATGCATGCTGGACTTCCTGACAATGCATGACATGCTCACTTGCCAACACTTGCTTGATAAGGCCAGTCAGCAGACTTGACTACTGATCTGTTAAAACTTGGATTTTTTGTGTTTATTTGGAAAATACTGTAATCACTACAACTTGAACTAATGATTTTTCAAAATTTTCTTATTCTCTCAACTTTTCTTATGCCCCCTTACTTTTATTCAACAACCTCAACTGTACTTGAGACTACTATTGCCTCCCTGGAACATTCCAGTGTTCTCAGGGGGCAGTATCACCCACTCTGGGAACCTCTGCATCTATTTTCGTGAAGGTGTCATGAACAGTCGAGAAAAAGGTTTACTCCTTTCTAGTTCCATTCAGTTTTCTCCAGAAGTCTATCATATCTAACTCTTCCAAAATTTTGTTCATCTCCTTAATTTCTTATTTATTTTATGGGTAGATTTACCCAGTTCTGAGAGAGGAAAGTTGAGGTCCTTCACGTGTGCTGTTTAATTGTTTATTTCCTCCTGTAATTCATTTAATTTTTCCTTTAAAGATTTGGATACCATGCCATTTGTGTGTGTGTGTGTGTGTGTGTGTGTGTGTGTGTGCGCACATGTGTGCAGGCATGCATGTATATTTAGTACTGATATTACTTCAATGTCTATGGTTCCTTTTAGGGAAATGTAGTTTCCTTGCTTATCTCTTTTAATTAGAGCTACTTTTTTGTGTGACTGCTACCCTTGCATTTTTTTTAACCTTGTTTGAAGCATAATAGATACTACTCCGGATCCTTATTTTTACTTTGTCTCTGTTTCAAGCATGTTTCTTGTAAACAACATATTGCTGGATTCTGGTTCCTAATCTATCCTTCTACCCACTTCAGTTTATCTCAATAATATTCACAGTTCTGATTACTAGCTGCATATTTCCCTCCATCCTATTTTTCCCATTCATCATTCTCTTACTCTCTTTTTATCCTGTCCCACCTCAAAAGTCTGTTTTACTTCTAACCATTGCCTTCTTTTATTTCCCTTCCCTTCTACCAGTACTACCCCCTTCTCTTAACTCCTTTCTCTCCTATTTCCTTCTTAGATAAATTACATTTCTATACTTGAGTGTGTATTAGTCCCTCTTGGAACCAATTCCAATGACACTGAGTTTCAAGTGTTGCCTGCCACCCCTACCATTTTCTCCTTTGCTATAAAAATCCTTCCTGGTGAGCCTCTTTTATGTGAAATAATTTCCTCCATTCTTCCTCTGCCTTCCCCTTTGTCCCAAAGCATCCCACTTTCTCATGCCTTCATTTTTTTCTTGAGATCATCCAATCATATTCAACTAACATCCAAAGCTTCTGTCTATGTATACTCCTAACTACTCTAATAATGAGAAAATTCTTAGGAGTTACAAGTATCAACTTCCCATATAGGAATGTAAATAATTTAACCTTAATGAATCCCTTAGGCTTTCGCCTTCCTATTTACCTTTATACACTTTGCTTGAGTGTTACATTTGAATGTCAACTTTTTTATTCAGCTCTTGTCTTTTCATCAAAAATGTTCAAAAGTCCTCCATTTCATTAAATACATATTTTTTTCCTGTGAAAGATTACACTCCATTTTACTGCATAGATGATTCTTTGTTGTAATTCTGGATCCTCTGCCTTCCAGAATATCATATTCCAAGTCCTTTGCTCCTTCTAATATGGTAGCTGCAACACCTTGTGATCCTAACTGTGGTTCCATACTATTTGAACTGTTTTTTTCTGGTTGCTTGCAATATTTTCTCTTTGACCTGGGAATTTAGGAATTTGATTGTAATATTCCTGGGAGTTCTCATTTTGGGATAGCTTTCAGAAGGTAATTAGTGTATTTCCATTTCTATTTTTACCTTCTTGATTTAAGATATCAGAGCAGTTTTCCTTGACAATTTCTTGAAATATGATGTCTAGGATCTTTTTTTTTTATCATGGCTTTCAGGTAGTCCAACAATTCTTAAATTGTCTCCCTTTGATCTATTTTCCAGATCAGTCGTTTTTCCAATGAGATACTTCACATTATTATTTTTTCATTCTTTTTTTTGTTTCTTGATGTCTCATGGAGTTATGAGCTTTCACTTGCCCAATTTTAATTTTTAAGGAATTATTTTCTTTAGTAAATTTTTGCACATCATTTCCCATAGAGCCAATTTTGCTTTTCAAAGAGCTATTTTCTTCAATGGATTTTTGTGCCAATGCTGTTGTGTTTTTTTTCCCCACTAGCACTCTTATCTCCTTAACCCTCCCAGAAATTTTTTGGGGATTGGGCCTGCATTTTTCTTTTTGCTTATAGCTGTTTTGACATCAATGTCTTCTGAGTTTCTGTACTGATCTTCCCTGTCACCACAGTGTAGCTTTTTATGTTCAAGGTTTTTTTTTGTTGTTGTTTGCTCTTTTTTTCTAGCATATTTCTTGACTTTTAAATTTATGATCTTCATGTCACCATAGTGCAGCTTTTCATGTTCAGGTTCTTTTTTGTTGTTGTTTGCTCTTTTTTCTAGTCTATTTCTTGACTTTTAAATTTATGTTAAAGTTGCCCTCTGCTTCCAAGGTCCAGGGAGCACTGTCCTGGGTTTCAGGAATTTCCTGCTGCTGTTGTTAGAACTTGTTCTGGATGTCTGTGAATTTTCAGGACTTCCAACATAGTGTGATCCAGGAAGAGGCATGGTCACTGCCCTTCTGGACAGTGCTCTGGTCCTTACCAAGCATAAATATATTGTACAGGTTGTCTATCCAAATGCATGTCCCAAAGGTAATAGTGCATTATTCATCTCTCTGGTATTTTCTATGTTGCTTGTCAGGTCAAACTCATGAGAGGATATATATCTCTTCCAGGGAGCTTTATAATGTTTTAGAATTGGTATGATGTCATCTGTAAACAGGAGTATTTTACTAATAACATATTTATGTAACATTTCAATATACAGAGCAATTTCTAAGTTTGGAAATTCCTAATTAGCTAATATTCTTATAGTTAGTACCAAGTGTCCCCTAAAACTTTAGACCCAGTGCACTCTGAAGTCCATGAATTGACTAACAATTGGTCCCTACCCAACTTTCACTCAGTGGCTGTTTTTGGACCTTCCTGGCTTAGAGTGAATGATAATAGTAACAGTTTCTCTTCAAAACAACAACTCTGAGGTTTTTGTGCCTCCCAATGTAATTTATCTATTTTTTCTTTTCTGTTAAAAGGGCTATCCCCCTCACTACTTTTTAAAGAGGTCTATTCACTGAAGACGTATTACCTCACTTTAACTGAGTACCTGAAAAGGCCTGAGCCTAAAAGACTAAGGTCTCCCATTGCATCCTGGGCCATCTCCAGTCATCCTGATTAATATCTGGTCACTGGATCCAGATGGCTCAGGAGCAAAAAGTGATGCTGGTGACCTTGCACAGCCCTCCCTCACACAAAACAAAGTCAAGTACAAGTCATATCATCATTTCTCTGATGTCATGGTCCTCTTTGAAAATGAAGGACAAACACAACAACTATGTAATTTTTAATGAATTAAAATAATCATGACCTCTAAATTAACTATACATCAAGGGACTAACACAAATTCATTCTTTTCTACAATGCTTTCTTCAAGATGAAGTGATTAATAATAATTCATATTTATTGATAAATAGTGTATGCTTTGCATATATTCTCCCAGCTCCTATGTCTAAGTAGCAGGCTGGGCCCCCAGCAGGCAACAGTCACTTCTCATTTCAGGGTTCTAGGGGACCATCAAAGAGTCAGGAGTTTCTTTCTAATATATGTGTGTGTGTGTGTGTGTGTGTGTGTGTGTGTGTGTGTGGTGTGTGTGTGTATGTATGTGTGTGTGTGTGTGTGTATACACACACACACATATATATATATGTATATATGTTTAAATACATCTTTCTCCCTTCCACAGATTATGAGCCCCTACCAGTTTGCCTTCCTCCACTGACTGTCACTTGATAGCAATTATTCAATTCAATTCAATTAGCTTTTAGTTAGGGACATTTAGGCTGTGTAAAAAGAGCAGTTGGGTACAAAGGATTCCCTTGAAAAGTTTGACACACTTTCCCCCAAATACATATAGAATCCAAAGGATTTTGCAGTTTTCGACTTGCTGTCTTCCTAAGGGTTTTGTCTCTTTACATTCTGCTCTGGCCTCCCCAACAATACTCTCTACAGGGCCTAAAGGTCTCCAAGCTTGTCAATGAAAACTCCTGAGTTTTGAACTATACAAAACATAGGGCATAACTGAGTTTCTTGAGTCAATATTAACACAATTTCTATGTGGCAACATTTCATTTCATTCAATGTCCTTCACTCTTCCAAATTTACCAAGGACTTTTTCTATACCTACTTAAATGGCCTTTGATTGATTTGTTCAAGAAATATGGCTAGGTCTCATCCACACTTAGTCCATTCCACTAATTGACTGATTCAATCAAAAGGACAAGGGTTTCTGTAATTATTGAGATAGTAATCTAGGTATTTGAGACCTATATGAGGTCTCACTCCATAGTTTAAGAAATGCTGAAGGGGTCACGAGGGAAAAAAGTTTAAGAAGCCCTGATTCTAGGACATTACTCATATTTTATGTCTAATTTAATGACTGCTATCCTCAGCAAATCTTTTGGAGTATGTTTGGCAAAGTCCAGAGCCCCAAATCCTAGACAGCTTCAGAGTGAATTGTGGAACTTCTGTCTCTTATGTGAAGGCCTTCCCTTAGTGACTTATATTGATGAATCTCAGGAAAAATGTATGTGGCACAGTTTGTAATGAAATTAATGGTTATTATCATTCTTTATTTCTTAGCGCACGGTAATACAATTTAACAAACCAACATTATTTTACAAAGTTCTAATGGATTATTAACAGGTTTCAGTGCTTACAAAAATGTTTTGGCAAGCCTAAAACAATAAAAAAACAGAAAAAATAGAAAACAAAGGCAAACATCCTATCAAATTTAGAATAATTAATAACAATGCTGATCAGGTGAAAATGCCTCTACTGATTCAGTCAATCAATTAGAGGTATGAACTAGATGTGAACAAGACCTACACATCATTTTAAAATCAATCAACTAATCAACAAAATTTGATGAGGCTGAAAAATCCTTGAAAGCCATTGAATAAAATGGAAAGATGCCTCACAAGGAGTGTGTTGGTATTTGCTGAGGATATTAAATCATGTTCTGCTGATCTTTTAAAAATACTAAACCATAAAAAAAATGTGCATACCCTTTGACCCAGCAATATTGCTTCTAGGGCTGTATCCCAAAGAGATCACAAAAATGGGGAAAGGTCTCAAATGCACAAAAATATTTATAGCAACTCTTTTTGTGGTGGCCAAGAACTGGAAATTGAGGCAATGCCCATTAATTGGAAAATGGCTGAACAAGTTGTGGCATATGAATGTAATAGAATACTACTGTGCTGTAAGAAATGATGAACAGGAAGACTTCAGAGAAACCTGGAAGGCCTTATGTGAACTGACGCTGAGTGAAATGAGCAGAACCAGGAGATCATTGTACACAGTATCAGCCACAGTGTGCAAGTACTATTTCTGATAGACTTAGCCCTTCACAGCAATGCAAGGACCTAACACTTTCCCAAAGAACTCTTGAGGCAAAATGCCATTTACATCCAGAGAAAGAACTATGGAATTGGAACACAGAATGAAGAAGAATATTTTCTCTTGTGTTATGTTTTGTTTTGGTCTGTTTTTTCTCATGGTTTCCCTCATTCATTTAAATTCCTCTCTGCAACATGACTAATGTGAAAATGTGCTTAATAAGAATGTAGGTACAGAAACTATATAAGCTTGCATGCTGTCTCAGGGAAGGGAGAGGGAAGGGAAGAAAATCTAAGACTTATGAAGTGATTGTAGAAAACTGAAAACAAATAAATTAATAAAAAAATTTAAAAAAGAAACAATGAAGTAGGACTTCAGAAAAACTTTGAAAGACTTATGTGCACTGATGCTGAGTAAAATGAGCAGAACCAGGAGAACATTACACACAGTAACAGCCACAGTGTGCAAAGACTGTTTCTAATAGACTAAGCCCTTCAAAGCAACACAAACACCTAAAACATTCCTAAAGGACTCTTGAGGAAAAATGCCATTCACATTCAGAGAAAGAATTATGGAATCAGACACAGAATGAAGCACTCTTTTCTCTTGTGTTAGGGTTTTTTTTCCCCCTCAGAGTTTCTCCCATTCGTTTTAATTCTTCTATGCAACATGACTAATGCAAAAATGTGTTTAATAAGAATATACATATAGAACCTATATGCCATCTCAGAGAGGGAGGGGAGAGAGAGGGGGAGAAAATTTAAGATTTATGGAAGTTATTGCTGAAAACTGAAAACAAGTTAATTAAATTTTTAAAAAAATATCAAGCCATGTTGGAAATTTGAGATTAAGACACCTGGCTGGAAGAAGGAGCAGTTAGCTAAGTCTCTGGAAGGGAATCATTTGGAGCAAAGAGAGAACAGTCTCCTCTGCTTCTAAGGAAAACTTTATCAGTACGCTACAAAGGGGAGAGAAGGAGGTCCAACACAAAGAAATGTCAGTTACTCCTTTGCAATATTTTAACTAAGAACCCTCTTTTTTCTGGACTCCATAATGGTGGGAAAGTATGTGTGTGTGTGAGTGAGGGAGGGGAGAGAAATTATTTTATATGTTAGTAAATATTCCTTTTCTGGAAGCTAATTAAGTCTGATCAGGTAACTGATATAAAATAATAAATGCTAGGGGCTCCTGAACTACAGAATCACAAAAATCATCCCCTTAGGGTCCCCTGGAAACATGACGGAAGATGTAGCAACTGCCCAGTAGGAATGGAAGGTTGGGTTAGGAGACCCAGAGTATATACTGTTGTTAACTTTTCATACTAAAGATGATGATGATAGGACATACCACACAATAAGGTTTGCACGCAGCTTTCTTCACAACTTTGTGAGACAGGTAGTACAACAATTATTATTCTCATATTATAAGATAAGGAAACAGAATTTAAGTGACTTCCCTAAGGTCACAAAGCTAATAACTGTCAGAGAGTTGAATTTGAACTTTATGTCTCCTGACTCCAAATCCAACGCTCTTTCCACATTATCAAAATGTCTCTGCAGTGATTACTGCCACAAAACTTACTCACTATACAATCTATCACTTATGTATATGGATGGGCACCCTAGACTTGTTTTCTTGAGTTTCCCTGTTTTCCAGAGATAAAGTCTATCCCCTGTGCCTCTCCAAACTAACGTAACAGTGATCTTTTGTGACAGCTCTATTAAATTTTCAGTGCCCTTGAAGTTGAACCAACTACAAGCCTGACTCCAGTCAAACTGATAAACTGTTTGTACAGCTGGGACCCTATCAGACAAGCAGAACATCCTCCTTCCATGGTCTGATATTCCTAAACCCTCCTACTCCCCCTCACTCCCACTCCTCTACTGCTCCCTTCTTACTCCCACGCCACTTCTGGAAATGACCTTCACTCCTCCCATAAAACCTCCCCTTTTTGCTGTACCCTGTAAATAGCAATGCTCTGTCTGTATTACAGGCTTCTTGGTTTAAGGAGTTCCCACGTGCATGTGCCTTTCTCTTGTAATCAATCAAGTTACTATCCGTGTCTTGTGGAATCATGACTTTTGGTTAACATGTATTGTGTGTGTGTGTGTGTGTGTGTGTGTGTGTGTGTGTGTACAACCCTATTTCAGATCATGAGATTCATCTGATGCTAACTCCCTCCGTGCTTTCCCCTACATTTGTATATTCTTTTGAGAAAATATTAAGTCCTTTCTCCCTTCTTCCTCCTTCTTCCTTTCCATGGAAAGCAGCTAGGTGGTGCAGTGGATATAAAGCACCAGTGTAGGAGTCAGGAGGACCTGAGTTCAAATCTCACCTCAGACACTTGACACTCACTACCTGTGTGACCTTGTGCAAGTCACTTAACCCAAATTGCTTCATCTTGGGTCATCTCCAGTCATCCTAATGAATATCTGGTCACTAGATTCAGATGGCTCTGGAGGAGAAGTGAGGCTGGTAACCTGCGCAGCCCTCCCTCACTCAAAACAAAGTCAAGTGCAAGTCATGCCATTATTTTTCTGATGGCAAGGTCTTCTTCAGCAACAAAGGATGAACACACTAGTGTATTCCTTTTACTCTCTCTTCTCTTTCTCCTGATAAACCCTCAGAACAAAGCCAATCAATTCACCCCATCTGGGACCTCTGATTTTCTTTTTTTTCTCTTGTTTTTAATTCTCTCTATATTCTCTGAAGACAATAAGGTTCTAAAGAGAACTCTTTATTACTACATTCTAATATATGATAGCATTGGAACACCATACAGCTCCTTCCAAGTGCTCAAATAAATCTGTCTTTCTAGGTCTCTCTTGACTCTTCTATTTTTATTTCAAAGTTTCTACTTAGCTTGGGTCTTTTCATCAGAAATGTTTGAAAGTCCTCTAACTCCTACTGAAGGTCCATTTCTTTCCCCTGCAAGATTTTTTGTTCAGCTTTCTGAAGTTAAGTTATTCTTGTTTGTAAATCACTCCTGTTTGCAAGCCTTTATCTTTTTCCTTTTGGAATATTGTATTCCAAGATCTCCACTCATATAGTAGCTTTTGGCTTTTGTGTGAAGATTCTGATTGGCATTCTTTGGTACCTGAACTGTTTCATTCTAGATCTTTGCCATTCTTTTATTTGGCACAGGAGATCTAAATTTTGGCTATGACATTTCTGGGACTCTTCCTTTTGGAGTTTCTTTTATGAGGTAATTGGTAGATTCTATCTTCTCTTGCCCCCTGATTCTATTAGAACTAGGCAGTTTTCAGTCATAATTTCTTAAGAAATAGCATTCAAGACTTTTTTTAATCATGGTTTTCAGAGAGTTCAATGATTTTTAAATTATCTTTTTGATCTGTTTTCCATGTCAGTTGCTTTTGATATCAATCATCATACATTTTCTTCTATATTTTCAATCTTTTGATTTTGTTCTAATATTTTTTGCTGTCTCATGGAGTCACTGATTTCTTTTTGATCTATTCTACTATTCAGAGAGTCTGTTACTTGTGTAAATTTTACCCTGATTCACCTCACTCACACCTGAATTCTCTTTGCACTGTAGCTTTTAAAAGGTTCAGTGTATCTTTAACAAGCCAAAGAATGGTCCACAAAGTTTGCTATGAAAGTAAAAATATAAAACTCACACTCCTCTGTAGGATGAATTCCTAACTCAAACCCAAAGAATTTTCTGTACTACCATGTGACAGAAACCTCTTCACTCTGTAAGCTCATTTAACCCTGGACTACTTATTTACAATGGAAATACCCTCTACTCCTGAGGCCTCTCTCTCCGATTGGCTGGCTCCTCCTAAAACCTCCATTTTTAGAAGGTGGCCCAGAGAGAAACCATGTCTTCCTCTATAAACTACTCTCTCTGCTCATCTCCATTGGATTTTCTCTACTATGTCCCTATATCAAATAATTTCATCCTCCTTTCAACCTCTTTCCAGCACTCTTTTATAACTTGTTGTCCCCTATCAGAATGAAAGCTCCCAAGGGCGGAGACTCTTTCTGCTTGTCTTTGTATTTTAAGTGCTTAGCAGTACCTGGCGCATTGTAATTATTGAATAAATGATTGTTGAATGACTGATATATATTCCACCATGGATCCCAATTATTTGCAGACCTATTTTCATCCTACAATAATAGAGAAAATTTTTCTATAAAGTTTATGCTACTGAGGTTAAACCTAATTATAAGCATTTTATATTTGATTCTATTTTGACTAAAACTTGTCATTTCTCCAACAGAGTATTTTTGAGGGCAAGGATTATTTCATTCTTTTCTCTGTATCCTCAGAGCCTAGAAATAGTGCTTTGCACATAATGGGCCCATTTTATGTTCATTAAATTTAATGTATATCTCCCAAATTCACATGTTAGAATTTCAATAGCTAATCATAAATTGAAAACATTTGGCTAAAACAAATAATTATTTCAACATACCATGATTTAAACTAAGGCTGAAGATATCACCTACATTACAAAAGTATAGATATCATGAACCTCTACATGGTTTTTTAAAATAAATTTATTTATTTAACTTTTTACATTCATTTTCACAAGATTTTGGGTTCCAAAATTTTCTCCCCATTTGTCCCCTTCCCCCACCCCAATACACTGAACATTCTAATTACCCATATCATCAATCTGCCCTCTCTTCTATCATCCCTCCCTTCCCTTACCCCATCTTCTCTTTTGTCCTGTAGGGCCAGATAACTTTCTATTCCCCATTACCTGTATTTCTTATTTCCTAGTAGCAAGAACAATACTCAACAGTTGGTCCTAAAACTTTGAGTTCCAGCTTCTCCCCATCCCTCCCTCCCCACCCATTCCCTTTGGGAAGGCAGGCAA
>CM053770.1:584278208-584304494 GCA_028658325.1 Potorous gilbertii | reverse complement strand
GAGTTGTTTTGATTTGCATCTCTCTAATCAGTAGTGATTTAGAGCACTTTTTCATATGATTATAGATGTCTTTAATTTCTTCCCCTGAAAATTGCCTGTTCATATCCTTTGACCATTTATCAATTGGGGAATGACACATGAGGGATTATGTTGGTGCATAGATGCGATAGATCTATAGTCACTGAAAAAAGAGATTAGCTTGCTATAGCAAACTTGAAAAATCTTCCATTTTCTCTTTGTTGTCTTCCTTCTAGCCTCATGGTTCAATGTTCTTGAGAGTACTTGGTTTAATCAGGACTCTTGCCAGACTTTCTGTAAATTTGTTTTTCCTTTTTACATCATTTCCTACATAGCTGACCTCCTGAATTTCATGATCTCCAGAAACTCATCATTCTGCAAGATAAAATCAACTCTGTAATTCATACCTCAGGAGATCACCAGCGACAGGACTTAATTATACCCCTGGACTGGGTACTCCTCTTCCTCAAACCTAGGCCCCACCTATTTTTCAGTTTCTTTTTAGGAATTGTCTTCTCCCATCAGACTCCAAGCTCTTTAAAGGCAAGGACAGTCTTATGTCTTTCTTTGTATTCTCAGTGCTTAGCACAATACCTGGCACTTAATAAATGTTTATTAACTATTATTACTAATGTGCACCTATTTTATAAGGCAATACTACTCATTATCTGCCATCCTTGCTCTTTACTTTCCAAATCTATATTCTAAATTAGTGTTGTCCTTGGCTGCTACACTTTTCTGGCAAGAGTATAAAAATCTGCTGGCTGAGGTGGTTTCTAGGTCTGATATCTGTTGTAACCATTTTCCAATTTTTGGCATCAACAGCTTATTTAAATAGGTCAAGTTTAAACAACATACCATATCTTCTCATTTTTATTCACTTTCCAAATTTTGTACTGATTCCATTCTTTTCTCTAACAAATCAATGATCTAGCCATAAACATGCCCCTCACTAGAAAATGACTTGCAGGTTGGGAACAGGATATTTCTAGTAAAGATATCATGTTTATTTTTTTGTAATATAATTTAGTGCTCACCTTATCCAGTGATCCTTTTAAAAGTACTCTTATATAGGAGTGAAATTTCTACATAATCTACAAACCTTCAACTTCTTTCACTTCTTACTCCTAAGGTATATTTTGCAAAATATATTTTGCTGTTTCTTCCCTCCCCCATGTCTTACACTTCTACATTTAATTAAAAGAGTTAATTAAGCATGTGTCAAATATAGTGATTTTGCACTGATATATGTGAAGCCACAACAATAACTTAGTGGTTAAAGCTTAGAAAGTTATCTAAGTCCTTTATACTGAAGCAGGACTCTATCAGCAAATTGGACAAGAGTCTATGTTTTCAAATATGGCCAATATGTTGATTTATTTTGAATGATTATACTTTAAGAAGATTTTTATTGTGAGGGATGGGGGTAATCATTGAGAAATTACAGTGATTTTTAAAAGAAGCTTACTATATATCCTATAATACCATCATTTATCTGGATAAAAAAACAGCCAGCTCAGCATTTGAAATATATCAGTTATTGCCTAGCTAAAATTTATGGCTTCGGACCTCTTTTGTTAATATACAATATGTTTTCAACACTTGGTTATCTAAAATAAAGGAAAGGAACAATAATATACATAAGCCAAAAACATTCAAAAGTCTTCAAAATGTTTTAAAGTTGGACTTGTCTTTATGTACCAGATTCTTTTGCAAAAACAAAGACATAAAGCAAATTTTATAACTTCTATTTGCCCACTGATTTCCAATGGAATTTTAGAGATGCTCACAAAATTTCTGGAGACTCAGAGAGACTTGTCTGTGATCCATTTGGCTATTAAGTGCCGTGAGAGAACTGAACTTGTCTTTCTGATTCCATGGCCAACAGGAATCACATTAAAGCAAGCTGCTTATCATTAAAAGTTATCTATTGATTTAATAAGAAAAGACTCATCAACTTTGTATAATTTCTTTATCTTCTTATCTTTAGCAACAGATATTTGCATATAAGTTACAACTGTGTTTGTGGTAGTCTTATTATGACTACTCATTATGAGCATTGCAATAGGTAGTGAGCAGGAGATTTATGAAATAATATTTATTGTTGCTTTAAGAAACACAATAAAATGAACTCCTTTATTTACTCTGCAAAGAAAATCTGTGAGCCAACCTTCCATTCAGATGCAACTTTTGTCTTCTGATTTCATCTACAGAGAGAATGTCAAGATTGATATAATTCCAGGTCCTTTAACAGCATGTCTATTTGCTGGTCACTAGCTAAGTATCTCACCAACGTTTGTAGAACAGGCTAAAAATTGTAATCTTCTTAGTAATCCTCTTGCTCCTAGTCACTGAAGAAGCACAGGGGCTGGGTTGTACTGAACTGAGAGCCAGTTTGCATTTTTTTTTCATATTATTAAAGCCAAGAAGTTTGTCACTGATGGCAAATCTGCTGGTAATAGGCCTTTCTTTACTTACTCAAACTGGTCCTTGGGAGCAGAAAAGTGGCAAAGTAGATAGAGCACTGGGCCTGAAGTCAAGAAAACTCATCTTTCCTAAGTTCAAATCTGGCCTCAGACACTAGCTGTGTAACTCTGGTTGTCATTTAACCTGTTTGCCTCAGTTCCTCATCTGTAAAATAAGTTGGAAATGGAAATGGCAAACCACTCCAATATCTTTGCCAAGAAAACCCAAGATGTCATGAAGACTTAGGAGTGAAATGACTGAACAAAAACTGGTCCTCAAACCACGAGTGGTGTGTGGCAAGCACTATAATTAAAACCTTGTCAATAACGTAGACCTTAATAGAGCTTACATTCCACTGGCATATAACTTTTGAAAACCAAGGGTGAGCTCTACACCACAATGAACAATAGATTAGAGTTGGACTTTCTTGAGTAATAAAAATAAAAATTAATTATACCATCTGATATCTGCCTGGAACTTTATAGTAGATTATTAATTACATTAATTTACATTAATTCACAATTATAAGAAGGCAAATGTCCCTTAATTTTCTAATACCTTTTGATGTTTAAGTTTCTTCCATAAGAAAAAATGTAACACTCCATGTGAATATAATGGTGTTATCTTTTCAATTATTTCTTTTAGGAAAAGGAATTTCCTCATTGATTAAGATCAAGTCAAGACTAGCAGAATTTATTAAGGGACGACTGTTCCAAATGCTGAAGGTACAAATAAAAAAAAGCAGTCTGTCCCTAAGGAGTTCACAATCTAATAGGTGATTATAAGTATTTTCTACAATCTTATACTTTGTATTCATCTGGTTTGTTAATGTACAAAAAAAACCCCCAAAAGGTAAATATCATTAAGAAAAATAGGTGAATTATTGCTCTAGATATGAATCAATGAAACTATTTTAAAAACCAACTTGGAATTATGCAAAGGAAATGCATAAAATGTCTAAACCCTTTGATCTAGTGATTCTACTACTAGACTTATACCCCAAGGGGACCCCCGATGAGAAGAAAGTCCCTAAGATTACATTTATATAAATTATGTAAATATTTATAGCAGCACTTTTTTATGATAGTAAAGAATTAAAAACAAAGTGGATGTCCACCAAATGGGGAATGGCTAAACAAACAGTGATACATGAATGTAATAGAATATGTTATGGTGGTGTTGGAAATGAGGAAGGTGATGAATACACAGACACACAGAAAGATCTGCATGAACTGATGTAAAGTAAGAAGTTATGAAAACAAAATACTTCACCCCTACACCTTTGCAGAGATAGGAGGTCCACCAGTGTGGTACACTGCACATATCTTTAGTCTTCTTCAGTGTTCTGACTGATATTGCTGATTTTTCTCTATTTTTTTTCTTTTTTGTCTTCAAAAAATATTTGTCAAAATATTTGGGATGGCTCTTTAATAGGGAAATGAAAGGGGATAATGAGAGATATTGCTATGGTTAAAAAACAAGAGGACGTCAGTTAAAATTTATGTAAAAAAAAAAGAAAAATGGCTAAAACCAAAGCAATGTTGCTAGCTAAATTCTTCTATTACTCTAACAAAATAATCCTATAATTTCCTTTTCTAATCATTTTAATATTCAACAATACTCTCTGCTAAATACCTTTCCTTCTATTTAAACGAATCCTATTTCCTCTTGCTTCCTCCTCAGTAAAGAGCTTGTAAAAATCATCAGAGTAAGACACAGAATGTCTGAAGTTTTGGTCCCACACTTAGATAAATTTCTGATATGAATGTGGATACACCCTGTACCAGAGTTGACTAGAGCCCTTCCATGCTATAACAGCATCCTGTGTGATTATCATCTACTTTCTTACCTAAAATTTATGGATCTGCTTGAAGCACCAGAGACGTTTATCTTATTGTTTTAATATTCCAAGACTTTTGAATGTGATACTACAGCTGCTCATAATGTGTATCATTGTTACTATATGATCATCCTACTTGTTTTTCCAGCCACAAAAATCCTTATGGTCTTTTAACTCACTTTTTACAAAACATTGACTTACAAGAAAAAACAGATAAAAATCAACACAAAAGAAATAAATGAAAGAACACATAAGCCTAATAATTAGACAATCCATAAAAGGGAAAAGGGGCAAACCAGGAAAGAAATAAGCATTTGCTAAATATGGGAAACATTTTTTAAAATAGTGAAAATGATTCAATAACATCCGAAATAATTACTGTAAGTCTGACAATTCTTTAGTCTGGATTTCTTCAATAGATTTCTTCAATATCATTTATCATCCAGGTAAAAAAGCTGCATGACATAATGGAGAGCATTGGATTTGGAATCAAGAAGATGTGGATTCAAGTTCTGTCTCAACTATTTAGTAATTATGTAACCCTGGCCAAATCACTTATCCTCTCTGCGCTTTGATTTCCTAATCTGTAATATGAGGGGTCTGGATATGATCACCTTTAAGGTTCTTTCCAGCTCTAAATCTATAATCCTATGAAGTAGACAAAAAGAATGCTTCTATTTTTAGTATAGTGCTACAAATGCTAGCTACAGTAATAAAAATTGAGGGGAAACTAATATAAGCAAGGAGGCTAAATTATTTCTATTTTCTGACAATACAATGGTTATCTTAGAGGATCCCAAGGATTCAATGAAACAATGCCTTTAGGAAGCTCTCAGAATACAAAATAAATCCACAGAGAGTAATAGCTGTACTAAAAAAAATTCTGAAGAGCTAAAAAGGAAAATTCCATTCAAAATATTCCATTCACAACACATAAAATATTCACATTAACCTACCAAGATTTATGTAGGATTAAAAAAAAATACTACAAAACACTCTTTATAGAAATGAAGCACATTAAATGTTTGTTGGGGAGAACAATTATACAATGTATTCTAAAAGCTTTTATGCAGGTTTAAGCTATTAAGTCAGTGAAGTTTTAAGCTATTAACCCTAAAAACTGAACTAAGTCTTTTGGGACACCCTATATAATAAAAATGAAGCAATTTGAATTTAAAGATTTAGTGCTACAAAAATCAAACTACCAAGGGATTACTCTATAGAATTACATAAAATAATAACAAAATTCATTAGAAAAGATCTAGAATTTCAAAAGAAATTATGAAGAAAGGAAGAATAAAGTTTTATTGTACCAATTGCTTGATATTAGAAAGCAGTAATTATTAAAACTACTTGGTACTAACTAAAAACAGAAAAGTGGATTAGTACAGATAAGCAAAACCAAGCAGACACAATAGCCCCGTATTTCATAAACCCAAAAACACTGCAGGAAGGACCCCTTTTTGATAAGAATGAGTAGGACAATTGGAAAGTAGTGGAATTGGTAGGAATTAGGTTTGTCTCAGCATCTAACACCATATACTACAATAAGCTCCAAATTAAGAGTCTTATTTTTAAAGGAGAAATTGATACTTTTCAGATCTATGTTTAGGAATGGAATTCTCAACTGAATAAGGAATAACTATGATCATAAATTATATCTTTTTAAAAGAGGAAATTTCCATTATATAAAATTCCAAAGACTTCACCCCAATCAAAATCAAAGTTTCTAAGAGAAGCTATCATCTAGGGAGAATGGTAGAGGGAAGAGGGGGAAATCTTAGCATCAAGTATTTCTGATAAAAGTCAAAAATCTGGGATTTATAGCAAATTAATAAAAATTTGAATTATCAATGATTTTTAAATGTTCCAAATCATTTACAAAAATGCAAATTAAAACAAAAACCCATATTCAAATTGTCAGATGAAACACAGAAATAGTTCCTATTTAAGAGGCTATAAAAAAGAAACACAATTACTGAAGATGAGAATTGGTCCAAATGTTCAGAAAACAATTTATAATCATGCAAGAAAAGTCATTCCTTTTGACCCAGGCATTCTACTACCAGAGATAAACTGCAAGGAAAGTATATAGGATGGAAATAAAGATATTATGTACACTGCCGTCAACAAAGGAAGTGCTCATTGCTTAATATGTGTATGTTTCTTGGCACATAATAGGTATTTAATAAGTAATAAATGCCTGTTGAATTGAATTGATTTATTTTGGGAAGAGCTGATCAAATTGTGACATATGAACATAACGGAATAGTATGATACCATAACAAATGACAAATGCAAAGTGTTCAGAGAAAAATGCAAAGACTTATGTCACTGAGTAAAGAAAGAAGAACAATCAACAGGTAATTGTTGAGAGTTCACTACACACTAGGCATGACAGAAATAATAAAAATGATAACAATACTGAAACAACAATAGCTAGCATTTATACAGTGCTTGAAGGTTTGCAGAGAACTTAACAAATACCATCTCATTTTATCCTTAACACATCCCTGGGAGGAGGCAACTGAAGTGACTTACCCCAAGTCACAAAGCTATTACATATGTGAGTCTGGATTTGATCTCTGGCCTTCTTGATTTCAGGTCCAGTTCTCTAACCACTTCAACACTTGGCTGCCTCCAAATAACAAAAGGCTAAACACACTCCACCCCAAGGAGCCTACATTCTCCACATATAGGATATGAGGTGCTAATAACTGGTAAAATCCAGAATGGTGTTTTAAAGGAGTTGGCAGTTCAACTGCACTTTGAAGGAAGCTAGGAAGTCTATGAGGTGGAGGTGAGAATAGAGTGTACTACAGATAAGGAGAACCACTTGGGCAAAAGCTCATGAACAGATGGAATCTGGTGGGGTGAACGGAAAACAGTTAATAGGACAGTTTGACTGAAATGGGCAAGTGAAAGGAAGTAATATGAAAAAAGGATGGAAAAGCAGATAGACAGACAGATGGAAAACAGACTACGGAAGGATTTAAATGCCAGATTAAAGAGTCTCTGTTTTAACTCAGAAGCAAGAAAATATCACTGAAGATTTGGGAATGGGAGTAGGTGTTCTTAGAGGGCAGAGAAAAGAACAAGCATTTATTAAATGCCTACAACATGGCAAGCTCTATACTAATAAACCCATGAGGCTAACATGGTCAGAAAGGCACACTGCTCAAAGACCATAAAAGATCTTAATCATGGAATCAAACGTAGTATACTGTTTGTTCCAAGCTTCTACCTTCCCAGGAAAATAAGAAGGAAGTAAAAAAGTTCAGTTCCTTCTACAGGCCAAAGATGTAATTACCTGGTGGCAAAATTAACAGGTTCCTTATTGTAATACCCCAAAAGTTGGAAAATGCTCCGACCTTCTCTGGATGTTCACTCTACTTCTGCTAACTTAAAAAGAGCTAGTAATTATAGGTTATTAGGAGTCATTGGGTGGTATACTACCACCACCATCCTCAAATTCCAAGCAAGTTAAATTCCAGTTTTCAGACTACTGGCATTTGATTAAGGAATAAAATGTTATTAATAATTTAGCAGAACTCATTATATCTGAGGTGGTGAAATATGTCCCTTTCTTTATAATTGAAGATATAAAGTAATATATATGGACATGTTACTACAAAAGTAGAATATGAATTTGTGTTTGAAGCAATCAATCATGTATAACTCACTCTAGTAGTGAGTTATAGTCAAGTCAAAGGTTATTTATTCTACTGTTATGTAACACTATCATATGCCTGTAAAAATTGTCACTTACTTGGGACAAAAAATCTACACCAATTGAGAAGTAAATCAATGTCTATTTTACTATTTGTATATACCTGAGGTATAAGGGGGTACAGGTAAAAAGAGGAATGAAGATACCTTTTTAAAACTTAAACTAGAAAAAAATACTTATTTATAGATATTCTTTGAAACTGTGAATTAGTCAGTCAATAAACATTTATTAAGTGTATATATACTATATGCCAACAACATGTTGCAAGCTAGAGATTCTAAGAAAGGTACAAGACAGTCCTTGCTCTCAAGGAGCTCATTGTCTAATGGGGGAGACAACATGTAAAAAACTATGCATGAACAAACTACATGGAGGATAAACTGGTAAGTAAGTAAGGTAAGTAATAATGGGAGGGAACTAGAATTAAGGAGATTTTGAAAAGGTTTTCTGTAGAACGTGGGATTTTATCAGGACCTTGAAGGAAGAAGCTAAGAGGCAGAAATGAGGAGGGAGAGCATTCCAGGTGTGGAATATAGTTAGTGAATATGCCTGCAGTATGAAAATGGGAGTGTCTTGTTCAAGGAACAGCAAGTCACTGGATCAAAGAATCAACGTGTGTATGTGGGAAAGGAGCGGGGAAAGAGGGAGTTAAGGTATAAGAAGACTGCAAAGAGGGGAATAGGGGCTGACCACCACCAAACAGGAAATTTTACATTTGATCCTAGAAGTGGAAGAGAAAGTCCCTGGAGTTTACTGAGTGGGGTGGGGGAATTATGTTCAGACCTGTAACTTTAGGAAGATCACTTTGACAGCTGAATGGGGGATGGAGTGGAATGGGAAGACTTGTGGCAAGGTGACACAGAAGGAGGCTACAGCAACACAGACTAGAGCCTGTGCCAGGGTGGTAGCATCAGAGAAGAGAAGGGAGCATGTTTAAGAAGTATTATGAAGGGAAAATTAAAAGGCCTTGGCAACACATTGGACAACTGGGGGGAAAGGGAGAAATCAAGGATGTCATGTAGGCTGCAAACTTGGGGAAATGACAGGATCATGGCATCCCTGATATTACATTGGGAAGTTGGGAAGAGAGGAGGATTTGGGGTAAAAGATAATGAGTACATTTTGGGGGGCATGTTAAGTTTAAGATGTCTAGAGTACACCAAGTTTAAGATGTCCATTAGGCAATTGGAGATGTGAGAATGCAGGTCAGAAAAAAGGTCAAAACCAGGTAAGTACATTTCAGAATCTTTAGCATAAGAGATCGCTAAATCCATAGGAGTTGATTCGATGAACCAAGTGAGACAGTATAGTATGAGAAGAAAAGAGGATCTAGGATGGAACCTTGTGAGATATTCATTCTTAGAAGTTGAGACCTGGATAAGGATCCAAGAAAGGAGACTGAGGAAAGGTCAGATAGGTAGGAGGAAAAACCAGGGGAGAGAAACATCTTAAAACAATTACTCAAATATGAAAAGCCTCTTCTTGAAAATAATCAGTACAACTATAAAATTTAAACTCTAAAACTTAAACTCTAATAAATACAGCATGAATGTTACAATATGAAGATTTATTTACAATGACCAGCAAATGAATTTTTAGTTTGTAAACTAACCCAGCTATCCTCCCCATCAATCTGCTACCACTGATGGTTTCACCTTTATGACTTTAAAACCTTTAAATGTACTATTCTGCATGGCAACAGTTCTTTTGGTTAAAATATAAACTCTTTTCCTTGCATTCAATTTCAAAGATTTGACAAAATTTTTTAATTGAGAAAAATTCTTTTAAGTGGACTTTTTATTATCCAGGATGGCACTGCTATTCATTAAAGTAATTAAATCATACTATAAATCAAAAATACTTGTTATTGGAAACATGAGAACATAATCAAGGACATGCATACTCTCCTCTCTAAGAAACATGGGGAATTCTGATAAATCGCTGCATCCTTTAGCGTATGGGGCCAAAGGTAGACTCGAAAGTATTTTAATAATAATAATATAATACTAAGTCCAAAAATTGCCCCACCCTGTTAGTCTCTAGAAGTTAATATGATGTTCTCGTGGATGCTCATTTAAAATTATCTGAGAGTAATAACGACAATGAACCATCTCACCTGGGCCAGATTTGCTTTTCCAGGACAAGGTACAAATTACTGGCAAATAAAAGACTATCAACCTGAAAACTTTGTTCGGAAAGGTTAGCTGCTTTGTACACAAGGAGAAGCAAATTCGCTTCAGGATTAAATCACCAGCTTTCGACAGCTCTGTGGCACCTGAAGTTGGGAAAGGAGGAAGCAAGGACTTTGTAAAGGAAGGTGGAAGCTCCAAGGATGGAGCTGGAGCCTCGGCCGAGGTAGCGCTGGTGACAGCTGGGGCGCAGTGGGAAGAGGATGCTAACAGTAAGGAGGAAGGAAAGGGACCCCCGAATTTGAAGGGGTGGGGGTGGAAGTGGGGGAGACAGAGGGGTACTGACCCCGGGGCTGGGGAGGGGAGATGGAGGGAGACGCAGGAGCGGTCCGAGCGTTGGAGAAGGGAAAGGGCTCCGGCTGGGGCGCCCCGCACCTCGGGCGTCCCGCTCCTCTCGGACCTGCTGCAGGAGGCCCGTCTACCCCGGCCGCCACTGGTGTTTGCATGGGGTCTCCTTCATCAGACCGGGAGCTCCTTCCGGGCACTGGGCAGTTTTAAGATTTTGGCCTTTTCTTTGTATTCCTAGCGCTTAGTTCAGTGCCCAGTATACACAAGGTGCTTAATAAATGTTTGCTGCTTGACTGACCGGGAGCTACGAGACTGGCCTCCTCCGGGACGGGCCAAGGAGGGGGGCGGGCGTCCCGGGACTCAAGGCTGCAGGCGGGGGAAGGAGGGGGCGGCGACCCCCCACCCCCGGCCGGGGGCAGGAAGGGAGGGACTTACCATCGTCCCTCCGGGCGCCGCCGCTGGGGGTCTCCTCCCGCAGGTGCGGGAAGAGGAAGTCCCGGGCGGCCTGGAGGTCCTGGAAGTGGCAGAACTGGAGCAGGGAGCAGGCCATGGCTCCCGAGGAGGCCTAGCTCAGGCCGCACCGCCCCGCACCACACCCCCCACGGCCCGCGAGCTTCCCGGCCCCCCACAGCCGCCGCCGCCGCTACCCAGGAGCCCAGCTGGGGCCGTCAACCAGGTAGCCGGAGAGAGGAAACGAAAGCGGAAGCTGTCAGCGCGCTCCCTCCTTCCCCCGCCCCGCCCCGCCCCGCCCCCAGCGGGCAGCGCGCATGCGCCGTCAGGCTCGCCGCGGGGCTCGAGGCCAAGGACTGACCCGATTCAGTCAAGTGACAGGCCCCGCGGGACAGCCGGGGGAGAGCCGCGCTCCGGGTCCTTCCCCGCCCTCCGAGCGCAGAGGCCCGGCGGCCGTCGCTCTAGGTTGCGTCATCCATCCATTCATTTATTCGTGCCCCGCAATCCCATTAGATAAACTTTTAGACAGACCCCTGGGGAAAGACTTCAGACCTCCCGGTCTATCTCTGACGCAAAAGTTTTTTTTACCTCAATCCTTAGTGCCTCCCCCCAAAAAAATTTACCATGAAGTTATTTTGTCTGTTCCTGTTCAATCGCGTCTGACGCTTTGTGACCCCATTTGGGGTTTTGGGGTTTTTTTGGTAAAGATACTGGAGTGATTTGTCCCTTGTCCAGCCCATTTTACAGATGAGGAAACTGAGGCAAACAGCGTTAAATGACTTGCCCGGGGTCACTTGTCGAGGTAAGTAATTTGAAGTGGTGAAGATGAGTCTGCTTGACCCCAGCCAGGGAACTCGACCACTCGTTACAGGGAATGTACCCTCTCCTACCCCTTCTGAGAAACTATAGTTTCCTTCAAGGTTGGCTACTTAAAGAACTCAATGGGCATTAGCTCCCTCTAAGTGAGTACCTGAAAAGGCCAAGGTCACCCAGTGCATCCTGGGTCATCTCCAGTCATCCTGGTGAATCTCTGCTCACTGGATCCAGATGGCTCTGGAGGAGAACTGAGGCTGGTGACCTGCACAGCCCTCCCTCACTCAAAACAAAGTCAAGGGCAAGTCGTGTCATCGTCTTGACGTCATGGCTTTCTTTGAACAGAAAAGACACATACAGACAGCTTTAGTATCATCTCCTACACAGGACTGCCTCATTCTCTAGTTTTTAGTGCCTTCCCTCTAACTTCCTCAAAAAATTGCTGTTTTTATTTTGTGTATATTTTATATTTATCTGTGTAGATGAAGGTTTTCCTTCAAAAGAATACAAGCTTCTTTTGAACCCCACTGCCTAATACAGTTCCTGATACATAGTATTCAACAGAGTTCAATGAATTTATGTTGAATGAAGCCTAAGTATTCATTATTGAGCAGCAGAGCTGTCTATTAGAGTATTATAGTTTTTAGTTCATTCACTTCACCTTACCCCTACTTCACAAAATATTCGTTCTTTTTCCCTGCCAAACCCTTCCCTCTTCCTAATTTTTCTGTTTCTAGTAAGGGTACTATCATGTTTCCAGCTACCCAGGATCATAACCTTGACTCTTTCCTCTCCCTCACTCTTATATTCAGTCAACTGTGAAGTCCAGTTAGTTTCATCTGTAGGGTGTGTGTGTGTTTTGCCCATGAAGGTACATATGTTCACGTGAGCATCTAGATGTGCCTCTCAGGAAGGCATGAATAGATATCTCCGAGGTCTCCTCTACCCACCCTTCTCCAAAGCAGACATTGATTCTTGCCTGGAGGGACAAATTTGCCAGGGCAAATTTCCAAGTTGTCAGCTCATTAGGTATCAGAATTCCCGAGAAGGAAATTACTTCTTCACTTGAATTAAAAAAAAAATGTAAAAAGTAGAAGCCACTCCCTAGCTCCCCTAGATCACTGGGCAAATAAGATTGCCCTAAGTCTTAAGGACTCATTTAACCTGGGGGTAATCTCAAATTTATGGCTTAGTGTAAATTTACTATTTTTATTATTTTGATATTTATAAAACCCTATGGACAAAGTGCCTACTTCCTGAAAACTACTAACACTCCTAAAACTACTAACAATTATAATCTGTGGATTTAACTGCACTTAGCTAAAATAGGAGACCCTTGCTATAACTTGAAGTGCTCACATCTATTGCCTGGTAGCCAGTGAATTTCGTTTAGACATTGGCCCCATTGCAGAGGTGAAATTATTACTGACTTCCTTCAGTAAATGCTAAAAAGGTTTACTCATGAATGTCTTAAGGACTTTAGAAATCCTAGAGGCAAAATGCAGTATATTAATGAGCTGAGCTGAACCCACAAGTGGTAAAGCCACAAAAGAACGTTTGGGCATTTATTCGCAGAGCTCCTATAGTTTTGCCTAAAATGTCTAAACTTTGTAATGGTCACTTTTGAAATAAAACATGGAAGGCTGCTTATTAAGATGCAAATGCTGTCTGGGAGAGGGTAGCACTTTAAGCTGTTATTAGCTATTAATACCTTGGATGAGATTCACTTTGAGTGAGGCTGGAGACAGAATGAGACAATAGACAAGAAAAGGGATTAAAAAAAGAATATTGCACTGGGAATCTGGACTCTAGTCCTGGCTCTGCCATTAATTATGCAAATTTGTTAACTTTTCTGGGCTTCAGTTTTTTTGTCTTTAAAATAAAAGAGGTTGAGATAGAATATCTTTTCTCAAATTGAATTATAAAGTAGCAGTCATCAAAACCACTTGATACTGGCTAAGAAATAGAGGGGTGGATCAGTAGAATAGGTTAGGTACACAGGACACAGGAGTCAATGATGATAGCAGCCTTCTGTTTGATAAACCCAAGGACCCCAGGATAAAAACACACTGTTTGACAAAAACTGCTGGGAAAAGTGGATAATAGAGTGGCAAAACTGAGCATACGAGTGCCTGGCACCCTACACAAGAATAAAGTCTAAGTGGGTATATGATCTAGGTATAAAGGCTATTACTGTAAACATCGGAGGAGCAAGGGATAGTTCATTTGTCAGATTTGTGGAGAATGGAGAAATTTATGACCAAACAAGAGATAGAGAACATTATGAAGTGCAAAATAGATTATTTTGATTACATGAAACTGAAAAGCTTTTACACAAAGTCAATGCAACCAAGATTAGGAGGGAAGAAGAAAACTGGGAAAGAGTTTTTACAACTAGTGTCTGTGATAAAGGCCTCATTTCTAAAATGTATAGAGAACTGAGTGAAATTTATAAGAATACAAGTCATTCCCAATTGATAAATGGTCAAAGGTAGGAACAGGCAGTTTTCAGAGGAAGAAATTAAAGCTATCTATAGTCATATGAAAAAATACTCTAAATCACTATTGGTTAGAGACATGCAAATCAAAACAACTCTGTGGTACCACATCATACTTTTCAGATTGGCTAACATGACAAAACAAGAAGATGATAAATATTGAAGATGTGGGTGAGTTGGAACGAACACTAATTCATTGTTGGTGGAGCTGTGAAATGATCCAGCTATTCTGGAAAGCAATTTGGAACTATGCCCAAAGGGCTACAAAAATGTGCATACCCTTTGACCCAGGAATATTGCTTCTAGGACTGTATCCCAAAGAGATCATAAAAATGGGAAAGGGTCCCACATGTACAAAAATATTTATAGCAGCTCTTTTTGTGGTGGTCAAGAACTAGAAATCAAGGGGATGCCCATTAACTGGAAAATGGCTGAACAAGTTGTGGTATATGAATGTAATGGAATACTATTGTGCTATAAGAAATGATGAACAGGAAGACTTCAGAGAGGCCTGGAAGGATTTATATGAACTGATGCGGAATGAAAGGAGCAGAACCAGGAAAACTTTGTACACAGCAACAACCACAGTATGCAAGGAATTTTTCTGGTAGACTTAGTCCTTCTCAGCAATGTGAGGACCTAAAAAATTCCCAATGGTCTCTTGAGGCAAAATGCCTTCCACATCCAGAGAAAGCACTATGGTATGGATCACAGAATGAAGCAGACCATTTTCTCTTGTGTTATGTTTTGCTTTGTTTTATTTATGGTGTCTCCCATTCATTTTAATTCTTCTATGCAACATCAACATGATTAAGGTGAATATGTATTTAATAAGAATGTATGTGTAGATCCTATGTAAGATTGCGCACTGTCTCAGAGAAGGAGCGGGAAGGGAGGGGGAACAGGAGGAGGGAGGGGAAAAAATCCAAGATATTTGTAAGTGATTGTAGAAAACTGAAAACAAATAAAAAAAAGAAATGATGAACAGGAAGACTTCAGATAAACCTGGAAAGACTTATGTGAACTGATGCTAACTGAAATGAGCAGAATCAGGAGAACATTATGCTTAGTAAGAGCCACAGTATGCAAGGATTGTTTCTGATAGACTTAGTCCTTCACAGCAATGGAAGGACCTAAAACATTCCCAAAGGACTCTTGTGGCAAAATGTCAATCACATCTAGAGAAAGAACTATGGAATTGGAACCCAGAATGAAGCAGACTATTTTCTCTTGCGTTATGTTTTGGTTTTTCTCACGGTTTCTCCCATTCATTTTAATTCTTCTATGCAACATAACTAATATGAAAATGTGTGTAATAAGAATGTATGTGTAGAATCCATATAAGATTGCATGCCATCTTGGGGAGGGAGGAAGAAAGGAGGGGGAGAAAATTTAAAACTTATGGAAATGATTGTTGGAAACTGAAAACAAATAAATTAATTAAATTTTTAAAAAAACTATATAGTACTGTCTGTGTTCCAGAAATCAATGGTAGCTCAAGAACAGACTCCATCTTAAGCATTTATAAGACAGGACCAAAAGAAAGGTGGCGCTAAATGTAAAAGGAAGAATGAACATTATTACAATATGGAAATGGTATTAGTATTCATGTATTCTTGTGTTTACTCAGTGGAAGAAAAGTCAAGAAGTACAGTCAAAATGCTAATTTATAAATACTATGATTTAAGTAAAGAAAATGTCAACATATGAAGTTGAAGGGGGAAAATGACACTTTTTATGTATATTCTTGTTTACTCATGTAATTTTTAGGACTCTCAGGTGTGTGTGTGTGTGTGTGTGTGTGTGTGTGTGTGTGTGTGTGTTATAGACAAGTTGATCTGCATCCATGGAAAGTTTCCATATTGTGAGTTTCCCTACACAAAGGAAATCATAGGTATGGATCCCCTAAAATTATATATAATATGATATTATAAATATACATTTATGATATGTGCTATGTGTATAATATATATGTGATTATATATTTCTATATCTATATGACATATATAATTTTTTTTCACTCTTATGATTTGCTTGGTGTGGGGAAATTCACAGAATGAAAGTTTACTTCAGGGGTACAGATCAACAACTAGTCTATAATTTAATATTATACATCTAAAGTTGCAAGAGATCTCAGAGGTTAGCTAGTCCAAACTCTATTTTATAGATGAGAAAGGAAACTGAGATTCAAGGTAATTAAGTGATTTGCAAAAGTCAGACAGGTAATAAGTTTCAAAGGTGGATTTGATCCTCTGGGTCCTCTGTTTCGAGAATTATTACTCTTTCCACTCAACTACTCTGCCTCGACTTAACAGACTTAGTTACCTAGAGAAGCTGAGAGTCTAAATGACTTACCTTACCATATAGCGAGTTTATGTCAGAAGCAGATCTTGAATCTAAGTCCTCCTTACTTCAAGGCTGACCCACTATCCATTCTGCTTCAGCTGCCTCTCAAAATAAACATAGCATATTTTTAAAAAATTAAATATTTATAATACATGTGTCCTGATCAAGTTTAAAAAAAAAAAAGAAAGATCAGTTATTGGTGTATCCCTCTTATTCAAATGAAAATGTTTTCATTTTTTTGTTTCCTTTTCCTCTGGTCCCCCAACTCAACATGACAAGCTGGTTAGCATTACAGACCCGCTTGGAAGATTTTAATTGTGTAAATAAATCTTATTTGCACAGTAATACAAGAATGCTCTTCTAAATGGCAAAACAAAACTACTTATTTTTCAAGGATTTGTATCTCTTCTTCCAAAGAACCAAGAGTTTAATCCTAGGCCCTGTTGCTCCCACCACTGCTGATCATAGCTCCTCCAAGATTTAGTTTATAGTATCAGGACTTGCTGAGGGAGGAAATTTCTATACATGGTAGCCAATCTTCTAGTGACAAAACCTCTCTTCATTTAGCTTGGTGGATTCTTGGATAAAAGCATCCTGCTGTCTTTCCAGCGTGATTATGCAACTTCCAGAGTCACTGACCACTTCACAAATCAAATTTGCCTCTATTTTCTACTGGCTTATTAAGCACCTTAGGAAGCAAAAATAGATATGAGATTCTTTGATATAAAATAAATTTCCCAGCTCAATATTATTAAAAATGAGTTTTGGCATTGGAAAGGTATTTCAGACACTCTTTTTTAGTTTTAAATATTTTATTTCCCCCCAATTACATGTAAAAACAATTTTTAACATTTGTCATTTTTTTTAAGTTCTGACTTCCAAATTCTATCCCTGCCCCCTCCCTGAGAAAGTAAGTAATCTGATATAAGGTTCTACATGTGCACTCATATAATACATTTCCATATTTGTCATTTTGAGAAATAAAAGAGAGAGGGCATGAGAGAGAGGGGAGAATACATTGTTGTGCCCCAATTATAAGGAAATGGGGGATTCAAAAAGGGGAGAGGGAGGAAGGAGAGAGGAAGAGGAAGAGTAGGGGAAGAGAGTGGGAGAGAGAGAAATAGCCATATGACATTAGGTAACTAATGGTATATCTGTGGCTATAACTACTCTGTGATCTAGGTTGTGTGGTTTGTCCTTCATTCTCAAAGAGAACCATGACATCAGGGAGATGATGACATGATTTGCAATTTACTTTGATTTGAGTGAGAGTTCAGGTTGTGCAAAGTCATCAGCTTCACTTTCTTCTCTAGAGTCATCTGGATCCAGGGGCCAGATATCAATCAGGATGACTGGAGATCACCTAGGATGCAGTGGGAAGACCCTGGCCCTTTTAAGTTAGGGTCTTTTCAAATTCTCACTTTGAGTGAGGCAACACCCATTCAGTGAATAGGCCCTCTTTAAAAAGTGAGTCAAGGGATGGCCGTTTTAATAAAAAAAAAAAATCAAACTGGGAGGGTAAGACCCTTTAAAGGGGTTGCTGGCCAAAAGAGAAACAGTTACTATTTACATTCACTCTAAGCCAGGAGGGCCAAAAAAATAACCATTAAATGGTGCTTGGGCAGGGACCTATATGAAACTGTAAACTAGTACTCACTGTCTGGAGGAGCAGTCTCGTGACCTTAAATAGCTCTCATTATACTTCCTAGTTTTCCATACACCCTAGAAACTGAGGATAAATCAACATTTCTTAAATTAATGGTGAGAAATCTTCATTTGTTTACTTTCTACTTTTGTGCCACTTCCTGGATTGTGTTATTTTTTTCCCTGAATAGTTGAGGCATATTAGAAAAGTAGAAATTAGAGCTGATAAAATTTCCTAAATCATTCTCTTTTCCTTCCTCAGTATTTCCAGAATTACTCTCTGTTATATATTTTATAGGGTTGTTGTGTTTATCCTTTGTTTTCGAAGACAAGCATGACATCAGGGAAATGATGACATGACTTGTAGTTGACTTTGATTTGAGTGAGGGAGGGCTGTGCAGGGTCACCAGTCTCACTTTCTCCTCCACAACCATCTGATTCCAGTGACCAAATATTCAAAGGTAAGGGTAAAGGTGCTAGCCAGTCTAGTATTGAATATTGGTATTTTCCTTTTCTCTACTGAGAAAAAAAAAGCTTTTTTTTCACAGTTTAGAAAATTTCTGTAGATGTGTTTCTTTTTCAAATTTCTCATTAGACCCTATCTCTTTACTATTCTTGTTGAGATCTTTTCCCAGTATTTGTAGACTTTAGTAATGTTGTCAAGTAGCTAATTCTAACCTGATTGCTTAATATAATCTTGGATTACATTAATCTGGGATACACTTGACTGTGTTAATCTTTCTAAATACTTTCTTAGCTATTTGAATCTCTTGCCTGGATATATCTTATATCCTGAAAGAGAACACAATTTCGCTATGTTTTTAGTACAAAAAGAGGCACTTACAGGGCTAGTGTCTATGATGACTGAATGCATCTACACTTTCTCTATTAAGGGCAGAGATGTGCTAGCAGTAAGGCAATCATGTGGCTGGTGCTGCTCCCTCAGTGTAGATTGTGATAAACTTACAGAGGCTATTCATGGAATTTGAAGGAGAGATAGAAGAATAGTAGCCAGGACTATGAGGAGATGTAATTAGGAAATTTTACCTACCTCCCACCCCCTAGCTTAAAAGACTTTGATAATTAGTCCATCTGGCAGGGAGATGAACTGTTTGTGCTTGTATCTGGGCATAGACTCAAATCTCTGTTTCTGGAGTCAGTCATAGGAGCTGATTCTTGATCATCCAGCATCCATGAAAAGGGCACTCTGGTGGAAAAACCCAGTACCTATCCTTGTACTTATTCACCATAGAAGAGACTCTGGTCTCTTCTGAATGGCTAGTCACCTACTTCTTTAGGAAGCATTATGAATGAGAGCCCCACCTCTCTATGTCTGCAGTGCTTGAAGAGAGGAAATATACACACACATACACAATAGGATATATGTGTGTGTGTGTGTTTGGAAAGTAAACTTCCTTGTTTCTCCCTTCAAAAGACTGAGGTGAAAGGACATAGACTCCAAAATGAAAGGGGAGAGGGAGCTGAAAAGTTATTAGAAATTCTGAATGTTTATAAAATGAAAGAACTGAAACAGATGGTCTCTAAGATCCCTTCCAAGTCTAGATCTGTGATTCAGTGTTCCCAAGGGAAGAGGAAATAGGGAAGTCTGACCAATGAGGACCCAGTCTTTTGAGCATGTAAAATATTCTCTGCCTGCTGCCAATCCAATATGTGGAACTTTGGAAGTTGTTTTTGGCCATGATGACTCAGGTTTAGTACTGTGCAGATGAAAGCCATCTAATTGGATTTGCAGTCAGAAAAACTGATGATTCAGGAGAGGCTGAACTGGAACTGAATGTTCATGTAAAAAGCTCAAAAGGCCAATTTCTTACTCTTTTTCAAATGAAGAGGACTTCCTTGAGCTTCTGGGTGGAGGAATAAGGACTGTTGCTCTATCTTCTACCCTTTTACCAAGTGTCCCACCAGCTTATGTTGCCTCTGTTTGTTTACTTTTCTAGTTTTAGGTAAATGAATATCCTGACATGGAAATGCCTCTGTGATGGATGAGAATGGAAAATCCATCAAAATCATAAAAATCTCACTAGCAATTGGAGTCAGTGACAAAGTCTGTTAGAGTGATAGCGACTAAAAGCATAGGAACTGTCTGCAGACAGAGATGAAAAGACTGTCTTTCCCAACCATACCCCTAAAGATAGTGGCAGCTTCAGGGATTGTAACAATGGAGAGAAATGCTTGTTAGGGACTCTGGAAAAACACTAATCATGCCCTGCCAGAGAGCTACACCTGAGGGAAAACCAGGAGGACAAAAGAAAAGGACTTCCTGTACCAGGAGTTTGGAAGTACCTCTTGGTCATATATATTCCATCATTTCCATGGACTTAAAGTTGAGCCCACTTTTCCCCAAGAACCTTGGGTATATAAGGAGAAAATATGCCACCAGTTTGGGATGAGTGAGAGATATTTTCTAATTACTGCTAATGCTATGCCTTCTCAGTTAATACCCTCTTCTAGAAGTCAATAGAGTTCTAATATTAGGAAATACAATCCTTCCCTCATGGTGTAGTGCAGGTTTGGCTAATAATCCCAAAGGGAGTGTTATACCATGATACATGTGTCTAGCACTTCTTGAGTTGATCTTGCTTTTACTAATATAGTTTTTTTTTAGCCATTCAATATGTATCCTCAGCCTTCCTCCTTTTTTCAAAAAGCGCCATTCACCTTTTGCTCTTTTCCCCAATCATAAAGGATTAGGTGTTAGTCCTCCTGAATACTGATCTTTTGATCTCATTCCCTCCCACCTCTTCCAAGATCTTTCTATAACAGTCATCCTCTCTAAGTCGACTTCAATTCAACTTACTCTGCTGGCTCCTTCCCACCTTCCTGAGCAAGTGTGCTCAGATCTCCCCAATCCTTCCCTTCACTCTTCTAGGCTATCCAACTATCATCCCTCCTGTCTCTTCTCCTTCCCTGCTAAGCTTCTTGAAAACTGTCTGAAAAATATCTTTACTTCTTCATAAACAACTTTCTCCTTTATTCTTTGAGAACATCCTTTTACTGCCATGATTCCAATGAAACTTTTTCTTGTCAAAGGTTATCAATGACTCCCTAATCACCAATCCATTCTTTTCCCCATTTCTTATCATCTTGACCTCTCTGCAGCTTTGGAGATTATTGACCAAATTCTACTTTTGAGTATGCTGTCTTTCTGTGATTCAGAGACAGCATATTCTCTTAATTCTCTGATATCACAAACAGTTGTCTGCCTCCCTCAGAGAGGTGTCTGGCACCTCAGGTTCTCCCTGATTCTTGAGAATATTCCTTAAGGATCTATTTGTAACTCTCCTCTTTTCTCATTTTATACTCTTTCCCTTGGTAAGTTCCTTCTCTACCATAGTTACCCCTGTCACTTCTATGCAGATGATTCCCAAACCTTTATCTTCAGTTCTGGTCTATTTTCTGAGCTGTACTTAGATCTGTCTATTTGAAATCTTTACCTGGTTGTCTCATTAGTACCTCAAAGGCAATATGCTCCAATAGATCTTATGCACTTTTCTCCCAAACTTTCTCCTCCTTCTGATTTCATTATTTCTATTTGTGGTACCACTATTCAACCTTTCTTCAATTTTCATAGCTCTCTGGATATCTGACTTTCTCCTCTCCCTTGTATTTCAGTTATCAGATCCTTTTTGTTTCATCTCTATAATATCCCTTAAATTTTCTTTTCTATGTTACCCCATGCTGAAAACTCCAAGAGACACAGTGGTTGAAGTGAACAATTCCAATGACAAATGAATTCTGCAAGTGACCAGGAGAAAGATCTTCAAATATAAATGAAAGGAAATTTGAATAACACAAGACTATTCTGCACTCATCAGAAACCCCAGGAATGAATGGTATAATATTCCAAAGAGCAAAGTAGAAGACAAGATATAAGGCAAGGTAACATACCCTGCAAAGCTGAGCCTATCAATGATAAAAAATGGGTGTTTAACAAAAAAGAGGCATTTGAAGTATTCCTATAAAAACAAAACAAAACTTGAAGAAACTATTTGTTTTTCAAATATTCCAGACAACAGATATACAAAAAAGGTAGACAAATCTGAGAACAACAACAAAATAACAACAAGATCTTGAAGAGATTTCTTTCTAAAAGCACAAAAGAAGACACGTGTGAAAGCAGAAGTCAAATTAGAAGTGAGAATGGAGAAATAGGCCTGAAATATTATGGTCTAAGCAGCAGGACACAAATAAACCACACAAATAATTGGCATTTCTGCCTTGGGTATTGTGGGTGCTTACTAAATACCAATTCAATTCAATTCAATTTCTATATACTATCACCAAGGTCTGTCTTTTGAATATCAGTGTTTTTCTGGCTGCATATGGTTTTGAGTCATAGAATGTCATTGCTTTAAAAGAGTTGAAATTGAGATCATTCAAAGAGTAGAAATTTATAAAAAAAAAATTTTTTTTAATTTCTGGGGACAGTTATTTTGTTAAAAAACCCCAGGTTTGAATCTATACCTTACATTGTATAGCAGTTGTTGTCGTTGTATATATACCATTGTATTAAATATATACCACCACAAACTCCAAAGATTATTTTTAAAAAACCAAATTATAAAAACTGGAAGAAAATAGAATGATATTCTTGCCATAATTGTGAAGAAAATAAATATTTTTATCAAACAAATTGAAGAAAGCATTGGAAAAAAGGATGTTAAGATATAAAAAAAATTTCTAAAATTAAAAATATTCAGTAGACCAATCAGATGGGGAAAATATTTACAGAAAACATGTAAGACAAAGGTCTGGCATCCAAAATCTTTAAGGAACTAAGACATAATTATAAGACTAGCAGGTTCCCCACCCCTGCTACACTCTTTAAAGGACCACTATTCAAAGGACATGAACTTATGAAGAAGGAAAAGAAAGCTGTTAATATTATGAAAAAATGGGCAGTTTTCTAATAGTCAGACATGCAAATTATCAACCAAAAGATAAAGTACCTTGTGCCTGTGAAACACAATAAACATTTATTGAGTACCTATTATATGCCAGGCACTGTGCTAAATGCTGGGAATATAAATGGGACAAGAAAAGACAGTGGCAGTTCTCAGGGACTTTATTATCTAATAGGGAAAGGAAGCTAAAAAGAAAAGGGGAGGATCTGGCAGTGGAGCGGGAGTATGATGATAATGGAGTAAAATCCAGTGAATACAACGAATGGGAAATAAAGAATTCAATTCGCTAGGCTTTTGAATTATCTTTATATAGAGGCTTTGGAAAGAGTTTTTTGCTCTACCTTCTAGCTATCCAATAAGAGGGGCAGAAGCTACTGAGGGATCAGATGATGTAGGAGTCCCAAAGTTGAAGCAATCTGATGATGTTTTCTAGTGATGAGTTTTTATGCGGGAAGAGGGTGAAAGGAGTGGGGGGAGTAACAGGGGTAAAGGGATAAGGGAGGAGAAGATAGTGTGATGATAGTGGCATACAATCCAAAAAGTATGGTTGGTGGGGAAAAGCACTACTAGAATCTATTAGCAAGTTCAATATTCTTTCCCTTTCTACCAAACTCTTATCTACTGAGAAGGCAAGTGATATGGTATCAATTATACATGAGAAAGCATGCAAAACATATTTCTATACTAGTCATATCACACTCAGAGCTTATCAATTCTCTCTCTGGAGGTGGATAGTATTTTTTCTTCATTAGTCCTTTGGAATTGTCTTCTTGGATCGTTGTATTAGTTAGCATAGCCAGGTCTTTCATAGTTGATCATCACTACAACATTGCTGTTACTGTGACAATGATCTCTTGGTTTTTCTCATTTCACTTTGCATCAGTTTATGTAGGTCTAACATGTATTTCTAAAACCACTCTCCTAGTCATTTCATATAGCCCAAAAGTACTTCATTGCAATCATATTCCATTTGTTCAGCCATTTCCCCAATTGATGACCATCCTCTCAATTTCCAATTCTTTGCCACCTCAAAAAGAGCTGCTATGAATATTTTATACATATAGGTCCTTTTCCTTTTATCTCTTTGGGGAACAGATCTAGTAGTGGCATTGTTCAGTCAAAGAGCATGTATAGTTTTATAGCCCTTTGGGCATGATTCCAAATCATTCTCCAGAATGGTTGGACCATTTAACAATTATACCAACAGTGTATTAGTGTACCTATTTTCCCCATGCCCTTGAGCATTTGTCATTTCTGATAGGTGTGAGGCAGTACCTCAGAATTGTTTTAAATTTAATTTTTCTAACCAAGTGATTTAGAGCATTTTTATATCACTATAAATAGCTTTGATTTCTTATTCTGAAAACTGTCTGTTCATATCCTTTGACCACATATCAGCTGGGGACTAGCTCTTATTTTTATAAATTTGATTCAACTCACTATATATTTGAGAAATGAATCTTTTATTAGAGAAATTTGCTGTAAAATTTTTTACATTATTACCTAGGGTATCTTTTAACAAAATGTAGTTTCCCTGATTATCTCTTTTAATTAGGCTTATTTTTACCTCTGCTTTGTCTAAGATCATTTGCTATCCTTGCCTTTTTTTACTCCAGCTGAAGCATATTAGACTCTGCTCTAGCTCTTTAATTTAACTCTGTGTGTATCTTTCTTTTTCAAGTGGGTCTCTTGTACACAATGTATTGTTGGATTCCAATTTCTTATCTATTCTACGATTCACTTCTGTTTTATGGGTGAGCTTACTCCACTCACATTCATAGTTAAAATTCTTATGTATTTTCCTCCATCCCTTCTTTTCTTCTTCTTCTTCTTCTTTTTTCTCCTTCTCCTCCTCCTCCTCCACCTCTCTTCTCTCTCTCTCTCATCCCTCTTCAAAAATCTGCTTTACTTCTGATCACTGCCTCTCTTAATCTATTCTCCTTCTCCCCCACCTTTTCATCCCCTTCCCCTCCTATTTCCCTATTGGGTAACATAGATTTCTATATACAACTGAGTGTATACAGTCACTTCTCAACATTCCCATTTACCTTTTGAGACTTCAAACATCCATGTAATTTTATTACTAATTTCATTTTCACTTTCATATTAGCAACCAGGAACATTCACAGCTATGTTTACTCGAAGAAAAAATGAGAGGTGCAATGTGCACAAGTCTGTGGAGTAACTGGTATCCTACTAGGGTGCTTGGCATAAGTGATTTGCCAGCTCGACATACTGGGGCTGCTAATCCTGTCATCAATTGCAGCCTCACTATTAAACATCAACCTACATCTGTTACGCTTACATACTCTGAGATCCTTAAGTATATCAAATGGGACATACAGATGTAACTGACACATTATTTCAAGTTGGTATATCCTTCACAAATCTTCAATGCTATTCACCTGTCATGAACAGAGGATCAGAGGTGATATTGAGACCTCACTAATCTTGGCATCTTCTGACAGCAGTGACTCCAGTCCCAACAGTTTCTCTCTTGGTTGTCAGATGGCAGACAAGGTAGAAAGATTTATGGCAAAATATTATAGAGTACAACATCCTTTTACTGCCCTCCATCTGACACAGTGGAAGGAAAGATTCAGATTAAAAAGTGTTGTAGTTGGGGGGGCGGAGCCAAGATGGCAGAGTAGAAAGACTCACATATGCTAGCTCTGAACCCACAGCCCATAATTATCTATTAAAAGAACTCCCAACAAATTCTGGAACAGTGGAGTCGCGCAGCAATGGGGTGAAGTAGATTCCTGTTCCAGAGAGCCCTGAAAAATCGATCCCAAAGGTCTGTCTCACACTGGAGGGGAGAGGAACCCAGCCCTGCCCTGCCCTGGCCATGTGGCACAGAGAGGAACGAGCAGATCCGAGCAGGCTTCAGGGATAGAATCTCCAGTGGCCACGAAGGTCCATCCACCCACAGATGCACAGGTCAGTGAGAGAGATGTCTGGACAGGCTGAGAGGGGAGCGGGGTGTCTCCATGACTCGGGCCCCCTAGGGAGGCAGCAGCGGAGGCAGCAGCAGAGGCAGCAGGCAGCCAGAGGCTCCCAGAGCAGGCAGGAGCTTGAC